>CM032494.1:9043253-9365753 GCA_019059595.1 Marasmia exigua | reverse complement strand
GTAACCGTGACCATCTGGTTAGATACATTTCTTCCAGACAACCTTTAGACTCAGACTGGTTCCGCCGTCTAAAGGTTGTGAAGGCCAGACGGCATATTATAGTAATACCAGACTTCCCGAATTCTAGATCATGGTCCAAGCGTACTCCGGGCTCCAAAGCGACAGCTTTAGCCATGAGGAGAATTCGACAGGAAAAGTAAATAACATCATCATTGTCATATCAGCCTGATAGGACTACTGAACATAGGCGTCCTCCAATTACTATCACGTTAGGCAGTTAGTTGCGACCAGCATGCAGCGGCTTCTTGCAACCTTTAATAACCGCTACTTCGGACACAGTTCCACTCACAACACTCAACTCACCATCTGCGGTCAATGTGGAGAAGATGGACACGACATGAAGGAGTGCCCAAAGAAGGCTGAGCCGCCTAAATGCGCCACTTGCGTGAACTACAAAAACCGTTTAACCATAAAACGGAGGACCCTGACTGTCCGGCCAGAAAAATAGCAGAAAATCGATTAATAAGTTCTATTGATTATGAAGGTTAGTTTTAGTGTATACAAACGCTGGTGAACCTGAATAAATAAATAAATAAATAACTTAGATTACGTTAGTTAACTTACATTTTAAAGTTGTTTCCAGTTCATTTTCTTTAGTTTTTATCATGGAATCATAGACTTTGTAAGGTAGTATTGCTAGGTAAACGTATTTAAGTACGCAGTTATGTAGGTACGAAATAATTAGCGTCATCAAATTGTCATCTGGGCCTGTTTCTTACATCATAATAATCAGTTTTACTCGTAATTGTATCGGTTAACATTATTTATTAGAAAATTAGATTAGATACTTTGCGTGTTCCTTAATTTAATGCTATGTTTATTGTTAAAATGGATTTGTTAATTAAGTCATTCATTCTTTTCGTTTTTGCCTGAGATACAGGATTTTCCTAGTTCAGGCAGTAAACTTAAAATTATAAGTATCCTGTTGTTCTTATGATTTTGGAATTAAAATTTATTTATTATTATTTTATTTTAATCGTCATACATGATAATATAAATTATATCTTATAAATTAAATTACAAATATCTAAACTAATACAATTAAATAAAGTCCATAGGTGTTAGTAACAATATTACCTTACAAACTATGTTAGTACATATTTCTAGTCCCCTAAATAAATTAAATTCAATTAAATTTATTCCCCCCCGTAAGCCCCCAAACCAAAAGATCCCATCACACTCGCCGCATTACCACGCTGAATAGCGATGGCCAGCCTCTGCACCAGGAACGAACTGGAGCGTGAGTCACCAGTTATTTTATTTAACTCACACACACTCAATATTCGTGTAATTAAAAAGTAAGGTTCTTAGAGGTGTATCACTGGTGACCTGTAACACGGGTTTTTCCTAAACCTATCTCAGGCGCCAGTCTCTTTCTCAAGGAGCAACTTCGTAATATAAGTATTGTGTAATTGTATTCTGTTACCTTGATCGACAGGAAAAAAAACTTTTTTATATTAAAAAGAAAAACCTTTAGCATGTCGTCCTTGAAAAATGGGTCTCACGCTGCTTTTGCCGAAAAATTCAAACACAAGTCCTACCTACCTACTGAAGTGACTTACCTAACGGTGAAAATAAGAAAACTGGTGTGGAAGGGTGTAAAACTGTCTGTCTTTCCTTCGAAAAACATGTTTTCCGTTAGAATTACCTATGGAGTTCAAAGTCAGGAACGCTATAGGTAAATTTAGCGAGGATTGATGACAAACTAAAAAGCTTGAAGACAAACAAGATCTGAGTGTTTTCTAGAAATTTGTTCTATAATTTTTTTATCGGGGGTGAACTAGACGGATGGAAGCTCAGTGGTCCTGAACGGTACTTCCATATCGGGGGTCGAGATTCGAACCACCTCACATCTACCTCTGATCATGATCTGTGCACATTTCGGATAGATTCTGAATTGTGATCATGATTAGTCCGGTTCCCCTGTGAAGAATTGCGAAGGTCAGAAGGTCAGTAATTACCAGGCTTCCCAAATCCTGATTCATGGTCTAAGCGTACCCTGGGCTCCAGAGCTACAGCTTTGGACGCAACTGGAAATTAAACGTTAAGATGTAGTAGGTAGGTAGCTCGGCGTCTCTCTCCGAGATCGAATCCGAAATGAGGTGATCCGGCAGAGAACCAAAGTTATCGACATTGCTCACCGGATTAGCAAGCTAAAGTGGCAGTGGGCTGGCCAATAAATAGTGGGCGGCTAATAAGCCGCAGAACCGACAACCGATGGGGTAAACGAGTTCTGGAGTGGAGACCGCGTCTTGGCAAACGTAATGTAGGGCGCCCTCTGGCTAGGTGGGAGGACGATCTGCGCAGGATGGCTGGCAAGAGCTGGATGCGAGAAGCCATGGATAGATCACAGTGGCGAACAATTGGAGAGGCCTACGTCCAGCAGTGGACTGCGATAGGCTGATGATGATGATGATGATGAGGTACACTAGGTGGACGATATAAAGTTGATAATGCTCCCTCTAGTAGTACATCGGTCTGTGGATTTGTAGTCGCGCCCTCTCGACGGGCGGAAGCGCTCCACCCGCCCGGATTCATTTCTGGTTTTCGCTACTCTTTTGTCTTAAACTGTTTTTGCAAGTTGTCGTCTCCCTCTTGCAAGAAAATGTTTACTTACTTTTGCCGGATGTGGATAAGCTATGACTGGTTGTGGCTTGTTAATTTTTTATATCGGAGGTTTAAAAACTGCTTGGAAATATTTTTTTATACTCAAGCGCAAAAACTTGCGGCAGACGGTAGAGTGAATGATATGACAATTAAGGTGACGGGTAGGGCTACACTAGTGACGCCAATCGATTTTAATTGCTAACAATTAAAATCTATTGGCGTCACTATTGTGCCTCTCGGCAAACACTTATACTATTTATTAAATAATCATGCACAAATGCGGACCCAACATTTGTACGCGAAAAATTGATTCACGCTAAAAGTGGCCGCTTTTGGCGGAAAACGGACCCAACATTTGTGCACGGTTAATTAATAAATAGTATAAGTGTTTACCGAGAGTTTGTAACCCCGATTTTTTTAAAAATAGATACGGTTTATTAGCTAACAATTAAAAACGAATGGTGTCGCTAGTTAGGGCTACCCGTCGCTTTAAGATGTTAGAAATGGTCAGTAAAATGAAAGGGAAGTAGTTCTCATGTTCTAGGCCATAGACATGTGGCAGTAGGTGTCATATTTCATTCTTATTAATTCTTATTAATAACTCTACCGGTAACCCGCGAATCTACCATGTGCATTGAATATAGTAAACCGTGTTTATAATTTAATTTTTAAAATAAAGATATGAGTATATCATTTCTTATAATTGTATTCTCTTATGATTTTGGCCGCCTTAGGGCCAATTCAACCTATCTTAATCCGATTCTAAATCCATGGTATAACTCTGTCATTCTATACAAAGCTGACGTTATACAATAGATATATCCACGGATAAAGATTAATTGAATCGGGCCTTAGGTAAAAGAACATTAAGTAAACATTTTCTTTTGTAAGTATTACAAGAAAGACCTGCGTCTGAGGAGGGTCTGTAGTAATATATTAACGTTCTAAATAGAATTAACTCTATGTAAAATAATGTATCATACCTATAAACATTTACACTTAAAAATACTTTAAAATATACTCGCACCTAATCGTACTTTTTTTCTTTTTAATTGTACCGACATAAGTTTTAAGTAGAATCTATAAATAAACATATTTATAACAATGGAAAAATATATTTAACACGAGTGTAGTTACAGAATTTTTGTCTTAACAAGCTACCGGAAACATGAGGCAGTTGCTAATTACATTCTACTAATTCCATCTGAATTTATTAATGTTTATAAATATCAAGGCAACCGGAAAATTTTGATTTAAATTTTTGTAGTTGAAACCAATTTACTAATGTAATTGCCATATTAACAACTTATATGACCACATAATGCTTTACACCTACCCTACGCACATCAAAATATGGTGATTCGTTTTATGATTTTCGTCCAAAAACTCTGACCCCGTAGTGAGTGAAACGGGTATTTTGAATGAAAATTAGTGATCGCAGATTTTTTGTGTCTGTACACTTGTTGTAATGACAGGTCCTAATGATATGATCTCTCATTAGAAACTTACTTCTGAAGTGTTATTTCCGGTTGCATCCAAAGTCGTGTAACAATGATAGTCCAACGGTTGGGATCTCAGTCGGTTGGAGTCCAGGGTACGCTTGGACCATGATCCGAGATTTGGTACGTCAGGTAATTACAATGAAGCGACTGCCGTCTGACCTAAGCTACGCCACCCTTAAATAAGGGAACTAAATCGACCCAAACATTGTTTTTTGGTGAATCATCTTGACTACTGGTGACTTGACAGTAACAGAAATTTCTACTCGTTAATGTTCGATCGGTGGACATCGATCAGGTAGAATAATGATAATTAATAAGTTAGTCGTGTGGTCCCCGGCAGAGTAGAATAGGCCACCCTCACTCTTACCGAGGTGTCGTAAAAGGCGACTAAGGTAAAGCTGCTGGCATGATCATCAGCACCCAGAGAAGGAAAACTCTGCATTTATATCAAAACCCTCGCCAACCCGTCTGCCAAGCGTGGTGAGTATGGCAATTACCCCCCATGTGATTGAGGGAGGCCCGTGCCCCAGCAGTGGGGACTTAAATGGGCTGATGATGATGATTGTTACACGATCAGAAACATCAACTCCACATACGTATCTACCAATTTGAGAAAGTATCGCCGAGCTAATAGTGAAAATACACTTAGATTTTAAAAAACCACAGCTGTATGTTCGGATTCGAACCATCGACTTTTCCGTTCTTATTCACTGAGCTACCAACGCTCTTGAAATGAACCTAATAGATGAAGATTTACATAAAATTAACCTTTGTATTGTGTTAATTTTATTAACGTTACAAGACGTTGGTGTATTAATTCATAAGTGAAAGGAAATTAACTGCTAGAGACAATTGCCAAGTCAAATTAAGGACCAGTCAAAAGGGCGAATGAAGTTTGACGTACCCACATGAAGGATACAGACAAGACGATATCTATAGCATAGCATCCAAGTATTTACCGGCAATAAGCCCGCCTGCACCCCCCCTGCGCCCCGCTCAAACAACCGTACACCCACGGACTCTCGGTCTACTCATTTCGTATGCAATTTTATTCATTATTTGTAATCTACTTCAATCGAATAGGGTCTCAGTATAAATCACTTTTAGGATTTGCTCAGTAGGATGTATGTAGATCGACGCTTTTAGTGTGATATTTAAATGCGTTGTGTCTTTGAGCCGTACGTACAGGCGCTAATAACGACCGTCTTCCACGAACTCAGTATGTATGAGATGGTCGACCTAAGAAACTCATTTGACTTAAACAAATAACGCTTACTTTCTTTTTATTTTCTTACGCGCACGCCTTTTAAGATACCGATGCGTCTTCCGATTTTATTTCAATCTGTCGTCGAAAATAAAAATGAGTAAATGTGAGGATTAGTTAACGGATGCTCTTGATCACTCAACTGAAACTTAATTCATATCTGTAAATAAAAAAGTGACACACCCTTTTCTAATTACTAGTTACGTAATAGTATGAAGGTACTCTTAAATTTTGGTCCATAACGTGTAGAGCATAAATATTTTTTCACTTTACCATAATGTAGTCTCAGTTGGTAAAATCAGATTCAGTTATATACCTACTTCACAAATCGGGGATTCCATACGATATCCGATATTTTTCGATTTTTTTAACTATGTTTTCTGTATTCAATAAGAAACAATACTTAAGTAAGAAAATACTAAATTAACTTTACACTAATCACATCTAGCCCTTTCATATCCCACTTGAACTCGTAGCTTCACTTGGAAATTACGACCCCCATATTTTGATTTTTAATCAAGACCACCTATTTTGTAAGATTTAATTACAAAACAGTTTTGTTTTCGCATTGCCACATTGATTACGAGACTTGATTTTATATGCATCTGAATCTATCGGTCCTAATTCTATTCAAATACTTAGTTGCCATCAGTCATTCTTGACAATTAGATCTGGGGCAGACAAAAAATACATCGCATAAGGTCTTACTTAAAAACATTGGTTTTACTTAAAAAATGTAATTTAAACTCTAGATCAGTTCAGTTAGAGTTCAGTGTGAAGCCAATAGCTAAACCATCTTAAATAAAAAAAAGCTCAAGAACTTACCTATAACTTTTTCTATAGAGGCACAGTATATTGGCTCTCCTCAGCCTGATGGTAAGCAAGAGAAGAGCCCAAGTTGCAATTACAACGGAAGCGATGTCAAGACATCACCTCCGTTGGCATCGCCATACTGGCCCGCGAGGTGCTTCTTCACGCGTCGTTTGAAGGGATCCATATTGTAGGAAGGAGAGATACATGCGTCGGAAACGAGTTCCATTCCAGCAGAAATAAGAAATGCCAAATTTTTTAGTCCGTGATGGGACGTTTTCCAATGTGAAGCGGTGACTAGCGTTGTCCGGCGCATGTAGTTCTGTGACTGGAATAGGGCAGGTAGGATGAGGGAGAAAAGCTCTTCAGAGCATTCACCGTGATATAGACGGTAAAAGACGCTAAGCGACCCGATGTATCTACGTAGTTGAAGAGGTTCGAGGGAATTGTTGACCTCTTTGTCACCTATGATACATACACCCCGTCGCTACAATCTATCTAGAGCATCCATGAGGTATTTAGGTGAGCCATCCCAGAGATGCGAGTAGTTCTCCACGCATGTCCAGGACTTGAGTCTTGTATATAAGACAGAGTTGGTCCGGCGTGAAGAACCTTCGTACTCTGTCCAGGATCCCCAGTTTTTTAGATGCTCTCGAGATGAGGCTCCCGACATACTGGATTTGGTAAAGATTGCAGCGAATTTCCATGCCCTGCATGCTTGGGCTAGTACGTAGACCAGGGGTAGTGCTCTGGAGAGAAGGGAGGGGAAGGAATGGGAATGTCTTAGCCGTGAAGGTACATACTTGAGTTTTCTTATCATTGAACTCGACCAGGTTTCTGGAGCCTCGGTTACTAATGAGATTCGAAACTCTGTCGAAGTCAGCGGCAAGGTGCTCTCGCTTCTCGGCGCTTACTGCCCTATCGGTGTTGGGTCGACCGAGATATAGCCCATAACCCGTGCTGTCGTCTGCATAGCAAATGATGTTCCCAAGGAGAAGCATGTCATTGATATGCAGAAGAAAGAGAGTTGGTGACAAAACGGATCCCTGTGGAACACCGGCATTGACTGGCATAAGCTGTGATGAGCATGCATCCGCTAGAACACGGACTTTTCGCTTATGCAAAAAGCCAGCAATCCAGAAACACAGCCGATCGGGCAGTCCATATGCCGGAAGTTTGGAGAGTAGAGCTTTGTACCAGACCCGATCAAACTCGTTGGCCATGTCCAAGCTGATCGCCATAGATTCGCCATGCTTATCAATTGCTTCCCCCCAGAGGTGCGTCATATACGCAAGAAGGTCACCCGTTGATCGTTTCGGCCTGAAGCCATATTGACGATCGTTAATTATAGAGTGATCTTCTAGGTAGCGGATCAACTGGTCATTGATGATCCGTTCCATGATTTTGCACAGCACTGAGGTTACGGCAATTGGACGGTAGTTGGAAGGATCTGATCGATCTTCCTTTTTAGGGATCGGTTGCACATTGGCTTCTCTCCAAGCTTCCGGGATAAAACCGGACGAGTATGAGAGGCGAAACAGGCGCGTCAGCACAGGAGACAACTCGGCTGCGCACTTCTTAAGGACGATGGCTGGGATACCATCAGGAGCCCTGACACTTAAATATATTTATAGCCACAGAATAGTAATAAATAATATAGTAGGCAGGTATTACTCTCTAGTTAAATGAATAACAATGTTTCTAACTGATGTTCTAACTTTTCGATTTGGTATTAAAAAGTGCTACCTATACATCACATTAACACGAAATTAGGTTTGAGAACAATAAATTAGACGTGTGTAACTCTTAACTGAAACAATTCTGTGATCCGACTCAGCCAAATGATACACTGTTCCAAATCTCTTATGTTCGCTCCGAATGTATCATTCGACTCAAATGTATGTCGAGTTCGAATGAGTAGAGTGAGCCGAATGATCCGAATGAGCGGAATGAATCACTATCTGAGAGTGGATGTTCCAAATGAAGCGTTTCACTGTTCCGCATCTTTGCACTGATCCAGATGCAAATTTTCCAATCTTTGGAAAGATACGTTTTTGCCAGGTCTACAATAAATCATCCCCGCATGTCTTCCTTATTGCGTCCAAACCTATCCGTTCGAAGCTGATTTAATCAATGTATAAGTACTTCTACCGAGGTACTACTATGAGTCATACCAATAAGTACAACACTGAAAAATACAAATTTTCATCACATGAAGTTTTCTTTTACTGCCAAAAATCGGTCAGTACCTAATTGTCGGAGAAACCAGTGAACATACATAAAAAATATAAATATAAAAAGAATATAAAAACAAAAAAATATATAGAGTCGAACGTAGAACTTCCTCCTTTTATTAAAGTCGGTAAAAATGGCAGGATCACTCACAATATTTGTCATCGCGCCAGTAATAACATAAACGCATGCGCATGCAATTTTAGATTTAAAGCTGATACGAGTAGGTGGGTAATTAACAAATTTCGGAAACATACACAGACAATTAGTGTCTAATTAAATACATATGTATGTACATACTTATATATGTTAAAAAAAGTTCAGTTAAACACATCACCGTTGCGTTGGCTCTGTCTAGTAATTATATATGAATATTATTACAGTTAAAAATGTAACGAGTGGGGTTTAGCAAAATTCTTAGGTACCTATCTAGTTTATTTACCTAATTATAGCAAACATTTTAATACTTAGAGCATAAAAATGAAGCTAACACTAAAATAAGATTGCATTAGGATTACGTTTTATAATCTAGCTTTTACGCACCGTAATGAGATAATTAAAACAAAATTGCGTTATTTCTCACAATATGTACGAGTGGACGTGTAATTTACACTATTGCTTCTTATAGGGTAATTAATTATAGAGCTTTATAACTAAAATTATGTTAGTCGCCGGAGCACTAACTTTTATTATCATTCTTTTAACCCTTTGTCGGTCTGGTCCATGATAGTGGGCTCCGACACTTGTTTTTTACGGTAGTCTAAGTAACGCATAAGTTTAAGTTACGTTCTCCGTAAGTATACTGGTACTACAAAAGTTATATATATTTAACGTTCAAGATAGCCAAATAAAAATCTTTAAGGCGTTGTATACAACTACTTCTTTTATGTGATAGGTGGCAGACGAGCACACGGATCACCTAATGGTAAGCAATTGCCGTCGCCCATAGCCACCCGCGACACCAATGGAGTCACAAGTGCGCTGCCGACCTTTTAAACACCATAACCACCTACCAACCATCCACCAAACCATCCGGGGGATTGGGCCTTTCCGGTAACCTCACTCACGCAGCCAAACAGCACAATGCTGCTTCACGCCCGGTTTTCTGTGAGGCCGTGGTATCGCTTCGGTCGAGCCGGCAAATTCATATTATTTATACGGTTATTATGTAAGTTCCACCAGTTCTCTGTCGAGAAGGAAAGCTCCTCTCCTCGTCTTAGCTTGTAATCCCCAGTTGCGTTCAAAGCGTGACAACAAACAAATGTTTAAGTAGATATATACTTCCGTCTAAAGTATTAATTCCTTATCTTATCATTGCTCGTGGCCAGAGATCCATCTTTGCAGCATTGAATCCATTGTCATCTACGTATTCACGAAACACGTAAATCAGGTGTAATAGCGCTAAAGAGCTCTAATAAAAAAATAGTCAAATACCTACGCGTACCAACGTAGTAGCATCCATTATTCCCCTTATAATTTAGAGTTTGACGATCTCCATTTGTTGACTTGGCTACTTCAACGTACATTGGTCTTACTAGAAACATGCTTAGCTCAATGACGACCCGTTTGGAACAGTGGTAGTGAACGCTGCCTCTGGTGCAAGGGTTGCGGGTTCGATCCCCGCACAGTACAAACAATTTTGTGCATGAACACTATGTTTGTATTGGTCTGGGTGTTATTTATGTATTTTAAGTATGTATTTACAAAAGAAAAGTATTATATGTATATATTTGTAATCCGCACTGTTGATTCTGATATCCGTAACACAGGTGCTTGAGCTACCTATCTCGGAGTCAGATCAATGTATGTGATGTAGTGAAATATTTATTTATATTTTTTTTAATGCCACTTCACCTAATATGATCGGAAAGATCTTTGAATTTATTTTTAGAAAAAAAAAACATTTCGCATATTATTAAATTATTATTGTGCAAGAAAAACAGAGACATTTCAATAGATTTTCCATTCATTTCATAACGGTGCAATGTATTCAGACTGAAATACAGGATTAACCTAGTTCAGGTACAGATTGTAAAATATTATTTCCCTCTATATTTTAAGTTTATTAAAAATTATAATTTAGTATAACAATAAACTTATTTTATTATCTTCCTCTTCTTTGTATCGCTTTTGACAGCGGTCGTGGTAACTTCGTCGTCTTTTCGTGGTCGTTTGAGGCTTCCGCTTTTCGCACGATCTTCGGCCATCTTTCCTTGCTGATAGAGTGTCTGGCGCACTGGGATACCAGACCACCTAATGCAGATTTGAATTAGTCAGTCCCGAAGCAGAAATGTATAATACAGGGTGAAAATCTTGGGCCCTGTAGAAAAACTAAATTATTGCTACTTTTGTTTACATTAATTGTGAAAGAAAAATACTTACTAATAAATCGTACCTGGGTAACTTTTTGTATTTCCTGCTTTAACACCTGTATTAGGAATAATTCATTACCTATATTTTTTAGTAGAAGGAAGAAATTAATAAGATAAGGGTGGTAAAGAATTCAAGTGATCAAAACAGAAGTTAGCCCAGACTAAGAAAAAAAGATTATTTTTTTATGTGGATAGGTAGCAGACGAACAGACGGTTCACCTGATGGTAAGCGATTGCCGCGGCCCATGGACACCCGCGACACCAGTGGAGTCACGAGTGCTCTGCCAACCTTTTAACCCCTTTTCCCCCGAAACGGGCCTCCGGTACCCTCAGGCAGCGAAACACAGCACAGTGCTGCTTCACGCCGATTTTCTGTGAGGCCTTGGTATCACTTCGGTCGAGCCGGCCCATTCATGCCGAAGCGTTACTCTCGTACGGTAAAATTAGGTATTGAATTAGTACAATGCATTGTTGACAACAATACTTGGGGTCGGGGTAACAAAAATCACGCTAAGTAAACCGTTCCACCCTAAGGAAGAAAGCAAGGGGAATAAAGTCGAAATATATTAATTAGACTCTTTGCTAAATTTTTACAGATCTACTACAGTTGCTATAAATATTGTACTAATTACGTATTAGTACAGCGGCATATGATGATGGGAAATATGATGGGACACCTGGTCCCTGGTGCGACATGACATTTTCATAAAAATATTAATGGAAGGAAAAGTGGAAGGAAGGAGAGGAAGAGGAAGACCAAGAAAAAATTACGTATAAAAACTTAACACTATCTGAGCAATACATATTTAAACCTTACTAAAAACATAAATAGAAATAATAGCATTTTTTTCTAATATTCAAAGCAACAAGAAAGAAAATATACAAGTATTGCAAGATATGTTGGAATGTAAATTTCAACATTTAGATAAGTATTACTTACTTATTAAACACACAAAAAGTACTAATAAAATATTTTTCATCTTGTTTGGCCGTTATTTTTCATACTGCATAAAATTTTTTATTTTTCTAAACTACAAAAAATGAGCCTTGTTGAACTTAAATGTTGAACCAATAAAACACAATCTAAAAACTACAAAACAAGAAAATTGTCTCTGCTGAAATGATTATGCCGTATCGCCGTGGTCGTATGCCACATTGATTTTATTTTATTATTATAATGAATCTGTTTTGCTACAGTAAGTGGCATATGACCACGGCGATACGGCATAATCATTTCAGCACAGACAATTTTATTGTTTTGTACTTTTTAGGTCGTGTTTTTGGCAGTCGGGTTTTAGTTTTTAAACTTTATTTTTATTTAACATATTTAAAGTTATGTTAATATAATTACATATTTGAAATGTGCTAAAAAAGCTCTTTTATTTGATACCCCACACGGTACCGTCAAGCAATTTTTTTTAGTTCCTTACTCTAAGTCCCCTAGAGGGCGCTGTAAAAAATTTAACGTGACGTAATGTTGCCTATAACTAGAAGACAACCAAGTCGCTTTTAACGACACCTTAAAAGTTGTTCAAATATGATAACTAGTTTAGAAGTTACGTGGAAACAGATGAACATACGTACATACATAGCCTGTCAAAATCATAACCCTCCTTTTGTTTTGCTGTAGTCGGGTAAAAATTGAGCCACCTTGTATATTGATTACCTACTAAAAAGTTAATCGATTGAATAACACCTTAGGTAATAAATACATTAAAATTTTGAAAAAAAAACAATACATTTACGAGTATTTAAATCATTGTTTTAATCTAAATATTAATATTAACCTAATTTAACAATGAAAAAATACTATAACAATGTTGGTATATTATGACAACTTATCAATTCAGGCTATCTGATAATAAAACATTATGAAAATTATGTTCATTTTTGATTAACACGGTATCTTCTTTGACTGTATTATTATGTAAGTGCTTAAAGGTCTTAGAGTTTCATACGCTGAAATCTTTTTTGTTTCGTTTGGATATTAATTCTTCAAACTGAATAATCAAGTTATAAAATACCTTTAAACAACGATATTCTACTCTTTACTTAAAATCAATCTTTTTTAGTTTTCTTTCCATTAATCAAGTTACTACCTGTGCGGATAAAGAATGGGATTATAAATGGCGGCGCATCTATTCACTTCTCGCTCGCACACTATTTGCGTCTATACTCGCACTCGTGGGTACTGACTGCAAAAAAAAAATCTGCGTTCCCTTCCCTGTCGCATCAGTCAGGTTTCGCAATTTTGTGAGCTAGACGCGTGGTCTGTTTTTCCGTGGTTTTGAACCTTTCGTTATTTTGTCATTTGTTATTGTTTGTTGTTATAGTTTATTATTAATTTGTATGTTAAATAATTGTTTTGTTAGTTATTTATTGAGTATAGATAGTGTTTTAAGATATAGTTACAATAGGATATAGATATAGTTAAGATATACTTATTACAATCTTTTATTTCAAGATACTAATTTTAAAAGTTATGAAGTGCATGTTTCTACATGTACTATTCTTAGTACATGAAATTAATGTAATTAAATTACAACTGTATAAATCATAAACTGTTCTAACGCAATCTATTATTAATACTAATATTATAAAGCTAAAGAGTTTGTTTGAACGCGATGAACTCAGGATCTACTGGACCGATTTCAATAATTCTTTCTCCATAGGAAAGGTACGTTAGGTAGTCATAGGCTATGTATGTACCACGGGCGAACCCGGGGCGGGCCGCTAGTAAATACATATTTACTTGAGAACAAATTCGTTTATAAATGCCATAACATTATATAATCTGCAATCTGGATAATTTTCATACATTTTTATATACAGTCAAAAAGACTCCAAAATAATAAAACCTATAAAACATACTCGTACATTAATAGTATTTTAATTAATAACATTTATTAATTTATAAAAAAAAAACAAAACAGTTTCAACGGTAACGATATTTTATACTGAAAAACGTCAGTTATAAGTTTTCAAACCGTTGATGCTGACGGTACCGGCTCCAGGCGCCGCCATTTCTAATCCCATTCTTTATCCGCACGGATAGTACCAATCAACTCTACAAAATATTGTTACTATGGACAAATCAAAGATCAGAAAAAAAAATCTCTTACACAAATGTATCCTATTTTACTTAGAAAAATCATGAAGTTGATTCATAAAATATAATAATGTAAATTTAAACGATTAATCGAATATAATAGATACATATTTCAATGTAGAGTTTATAAAATAAAGTGATATAAGTATTTCAAAAATAGTACAAAAGGTAGTTATAGTAATTAAATTTATTTAAGAAATATAAATAAGTACTGGTATGTTTTACAGTAGTATTTTTAAATTTGTAAAATAGAAGCTGAAAACCATAACAAGTGTACAAATTTTGTATGTTGCTACAGCAAAAGATCATGTGGATTGTATACCTATGAGACCAAAGACTAAGGCCACGGCCTTGTGATGGCCGCTGAGGCTGTTGCAAGTCAAATTAAACCATTGATCTAATAGAAAATTGAAAAATCACCACATTAGTGTAAATTTAGAGTACATATAACTAAAGATGATGTAAGTTTTTGAAAAATAGTACGAGTAACTAGTTAAAGTTTAGATTTTTTTTTCATTTATTTTTAACATCTAAAATATCATGATGTGCATGTCTGTAATTGATGTAAACACTAGAATAGTCCCTTGCCTTGTATATGTAAAATGCTTGTGTTTATATTGTTGCTGTGCCTAATAAATAAATAAAATAAAATAAATAAAATAACATATTATAATAACAGTATTTAAATTAAGAGTATCATAAAAACCTTGCCGGTTTGTCCTTGACACGGTTATACATAAGCGAATTAAATGTATATAAGTAAAGCAAAAGAGTATAGGCAGGTAGATTTTTTTTTGTGCAGTAGGTATTATAAAAATCAGCAAGTAAAAATCATAACAACTATAAAAAAATCAGGTGTTGGTACAGTATGGTCATTTTTTTTTATAGAAAGGCCAATCAGGATGACCTCACTCCGCCTGATGGTAAGCGGCTGTGAAATCCAGATATGAGGCTGACAGGCACAAAAGAACTAACAAAGTACCTATTGAGTCTGCCATCCTCATCCTGATGGCCTGCTGAGATGCCGCTTCACGCCCCTCCTAAAAGACCCCGGATTGTATGAAGGAGGAAACACATGAGCTGGGAGGGTCTTCCATGTCTTGATGACTCGGGGCAGGAACGAGGAGCCAAACCTCGTTCATGTGGGTGGTTTACCTATCAATAAAGTGTAATGAAACGAAGGATTAAGGTCAGGGTATTGTAATGGCGGGTGAGGCTGCTGAGGTCAAATTACGATTAATTTATTAGAATCTCCACTGTATGTAACTTAGAGGTTATAGAAAAATTGTAAATATCTAAGTAGTAGTAAGTTCAGATTACAATTAATAAAATATATAAAAATTAAATTAATTGAGACTTCATGACATACATTGTAATGGTCTCAAACTAAGGTTTTCCCTTGTACTATGGAAACCAGGAACAATGAAGGTACCACAAACATCCAGTCCCAACACAAATATCTGTTTCATCGACAAACATTTGTGTTGTTAAAAGCAAAAAAAATGGATAAGGTGGGTATTGGTAATTTTTTGTGTACAGTATTTTAAAATAAGCAGCTGAAATTCAAAACAAGTAGGTAGGTGTATTTGTTGGTACAGCAATGGTCAATTGTCATGTAGGTTGTATACCTGTCGCAGCCATCTGGTTAAACTAGTCATCCAATCGAACGCCTAGGGCGTTCGTTTAATGCCGGCATCTAATAGGATGCTTAAGCCAAGAGTTGTTTGAACTGAAATTACTCAACATTTAACAGTTTAGCGTATTGAAAGATAGCCCATTCTAAATGACAGATCAAACTTCAGCCAAGTGATTAAAATTTGTTTTCTGATGTTCTCCACACTGATCAAACCTCAGCCAAGTGATCAAATATTTGTTTTCCGCTGTTCTCCACTGCAGCGCTAGTAATCATCAAAACAAATATGGCGTCTGCAGAGACAACAGCTGTGAATGTTATGGTTCGATTTGTGTGCAAATTATGCAAAAGTGCAAAGCAAAATTGAAGTCTAATTATCAAAATAGTCTATAAACATGGAAGTACCAACAATAGTACGATGTCTGCAAGATTTTTACAAAAAATTTGAATCGAGTGATTCTAGTTCAAACTACAATGGGTCTAGGCATCTAATTGGATGATGTTGACAACAAACGTTCAGTCATCTGGTTAAACGTTGCGGTCAACAAAGGCCAGTTTCCCATTAGGCATTTGATTGGATGCCGGCAATTGACGAACGCCCTAGGCTCCCGATTGGTTGTCTTATTTAACCAGGTGGCTGCGACAAACCAATCAATTAATTGAAACGAGACGAAGGATTAAGGTCAGAGCATTGTAATGGAAATTAAACGATTCATCTAATAGAATAGAAACAAAAATATACAGTAGGTAGGTTTTTTTCAAATGCTAGATGCGACAAGCGAGCAAGCCCATTAACATCCGCGAAATCAGAGAGATCGCTAATGTGGTACTGTATGATGTAGAGTCTACAAAAAAATATGTTACTATTATAAATAGAAAACAAGTTAGTAGTTAAATTAAAAAAAAAAACAAAAAAGGTAGCTAGATAGAATTGGTATTTTTGTAAAAAAAAATCAGCAGCTAGAAATCATAATAAGTGTGAAATTTTTGAGTAAGCAATGCTCATGTAGGTTATATATCTATCAATTAAGTGTAATGAGATGAAAAATTAAGGTCTGGACACTGTAATGGCCTTCAAACCATTAATCTCATAGAATAGAAACAAATCTTCACATTACTTTTTATAGACTCTACATTATAATGTAGAGTCTATAAAAAGTCGATGTAAAAGTGTAAAATTTTTGTATGTTGGTACAGAAATGGTCATCTAGGTTGTATACCTATCAATTAAGTGTAAAGAGACGAAGGATTAAGGTCAGGGCATTGTAATGGCCGGTGGGGCTGCTGCAAGACGTAGCGTGCAGTGACGACGAGATCGCGGCGTGGAATGACGTTGGTTGCGCGTCGCGCGCCGCTCCACGCAATTGGTCGGAGGCCGGCGGCCCGCCCAGGGGAGGGGGCCACGCACACACGCGCACACTCACCTAAGATAATTTATTTTATGTTATACCGTTTGAATATTTTATATCTGTGTGAGTTTTTTCGGTCGGTATGCGTTCAGTGTGAAATATTTGCGCGATAAGAAAGAAGAGGGGAATAGATCGATCGGGGACGTTGCGCTTTTTATTTCGATACTTGGTGGTGTTATTGTCATAGTTTAATTGTAGGTGCGTCGCTATATGGTGATCTTACACCATTTAAAGCATTTTTATAAGGCCTATTTGATACAGAATTTACTGACAGATCTAGGTAACTCACCAGATCTTTTAATTTAAATTTGCTACGTTACTAATTAGTATATTAGTAATATCTACCTTTTTCAACACGTTAAGTAAACTTTTATGAAGGAAAAGTAAGATAAGACAAAATATCAATTAGCATCAACCATCTAAAAACCTGCTTTTGCCTCATCAATAATGAATTAGAGAAATTAAGTCATAGTTATTCCTTATAAAGTCACGGTAAGCTACCGTTTACTTAAATTACTTGTAGACCATACGCAATACATATTAAGTTAATAGAGATAACCGAAATCTGCTAGGTGCAACTTCAGAAGTCAAGACACCCATATAATCTCTTCGTTGCGCTCCACACAATACAGATACAGCGGAGAGAAACACAACACATTCAAAAGACCGTTTAATATTGTCACCGCTAACATGTTTCCACCGCTAAAGCGACTCCAGTACCTAATATAAGCTATCGAGTACACAACAGGCTATAACCGCAGACTTCACAGGCAGACTGTTATACGATTGACTCTCCCTATCTGCGTTTCACATTGCAGGAAAATAAAAATTACAAATGTTGTGGTTACCTTTAATCAAATGCAAAGCTATCATTAAGTCGAGGCTTCGGCAAACTCGCTCGTCGTGCGCATCGTCACTGTTAATTATCACAATATATATGTATAAAATAAAATAAAAGAGACCGCTCCGAACCAATACTAACATAAAAAATACGAGAAAAGAAAGAGAAGCTTTAAAAAAGAAAGGAGTGCATCTACCCCCACCTCCGACACCCCCACCGAGCGGGGCCGCCCTGCGGCGGGCGCCACCCACCGCACCGCAAAAATCGAGAGCGACGACGGCGGCGCGGGGTCAAACGGCGACGCGAGCGTGAAAAGAAGGAGCGGTGTGCGAGCGTCACGCACACTACAGCGGCGTGCGTGTGCGCGCCGAGAAGGACGGTCGACGCGAGAGCGGGACGGCGGCGCCAATTACTATCACCTGGCGGGCAGCTACCGCATTACCCACTGCCGCCGCGCGCGCGACCACGCGCCCGCTGCACCACGCGGCCGCTCCGTTCCTGTGACGCTCCGCTGGCAGGCCGAGTCGGCACTTGAATCGATACTCGCCGCGGGCTCCCGGGTGCACCCTGGTCGCGACTGCCGCTGCTCGCGGATGCACCGCGACCTCCAGCCCGCTCCCGCTCGGGGCCAGCGCCGCGCCGCGACAATGCGACTGTGAAGTGTGTGCGGACAGTGACACAGACAAAACTCGAGACGTGCTTATTTACAAATTTACTTCCAAATTGAACTGTGAAAAATGACGTCCCAATTTGCCTTCCGAGGCTCTCCACCGAATCAGGTAAGAACTCGTTCATTAAAACTTTTGATAAACTTTCCTAACGACTTCACTTAACGGTAGTAATCAATTAATATTTTTGCAGTGCGATCTGCTGACATTATTTGTGTTTCAACGTCGATGTCAATATAATTTTGTTGATATTATATTCACGTGGTTGCTTTTATTATTTTTTTTATCTTATTCTAATTCGATAAAAAACAAATTTTAAAAATTTAGTTTCATACCTACTTTGTAGTAATATTTATATCATTATTTAATCACATACATATTTAATACCTAAATAAACATACGTGAAATGCGTCGATTTTTAAAATGTTCCCTACAATATTTCTCTTAAACATTTGTAAGACCTAAGAAAACATCGTGTAGTAGTCGGATTGTATTTTTATGTAGTGAAATTGATGTACATACTGTCGAGAATAGTGAGTCACAATAATAATTTGCAGAACAAATTGATTTATTTCATAGAAATATAATCTGCTCTACATAGGTAGAGTTTGATATAATTCACTTACAACGCTATAAGAATGCGCAACTTAATTTGCTTCAAGAGGCTGTTTGAGTTTTTTGTATGTTTATTATTTTGGAATTAATAGTATAATATTATACTAACAAATCTAATAATTTATTTGTAGAGGTTTTTTTTTTGGTTATTAAAATTACTACCTTTATCATTAATTACAAACAACACGATTAGTCTTAAAAGTATTTTTTTTTTGAAAGGTGCCATTTTTTGACGCCGAGTGTATTTATAGGTGATAGTATTAATTAGAGTAGCATGATCTTACTTCACATTCAAATAAAAAAAATAGCGATGCACTTATATGGACCTCATCATTTCCATGACGGTTACCTGTATGACAGAACTGGGGTCTAAGAAATTAATATAGAACTCTATATATCTCTTCTTATTTTGTTTCATTACGGAAAAAACATACATGTATAAATCATAATTAAACCCATTTATAAACACACTTCATTGATTAATTAATATAAATTACTTATTAATTATTGATAATAGATTTGCTGCGAGGTTACACATTCACCATGTACCTTATAACTAGCTGACCCACGGCAATCTTCGCAATGTTTGTAATTTTAACTATTTTTTATACTAAAACAAAATAATCTGATATAATGGTTTAACAGGAATCTAACAAATCAAAGTAGGTATGCCTACATTCACCACCTCATACCTTTTTATTTATAAGTTTAAGTTGCGGTTATAATAACAAATTTCACATAGTAGGTATTTTATCTTATTTCTAACTTTAACAGACATAATGAACATAATGAACTGAGGCTATAATGAACCATAAGAGACATATTTTAATTTGCAAAAACCTACGAGTATGTCTGTAATTATTTTAAAAGTTTTTAATATATATAAAAAAGTTAAAATATTTTTGTATTGAATGATTTACAAAAAGGTAGGTTAATATAATAATGCGTGCGTAGCCGGAGCCTATTAGTAAATGTTTAGTAATAGTAAATTAATTAATAAATTTATAAGCAAACAAGATTACTAAAGTAATAAGCAAATAAATAACAAATTTTCAGACACTTGCACTTTGTAAAAAGACAATTAATATCTGTCGACAAAGTACCATTATAATATAGCATCCTAGGATAAAGAAAAATATATGTCAATCTAAGCCGATATAAAATAGGTCACATTGATATATTTATTCTGCATATATTGTAATTAACCACTAACTATTTATTTATACATCTTTGACGTGTAGTCTAAAAATTAATTTATTAAATCCTTCTAGCTTGTAAATAAAACAATATTTTATGCAAGGAGAACTTTATCTCCTACGGATTTTGGAAATACCTATATTTTGTTTGACCCGCATAAAAGGCCCGTAATTTTTACGGCCAAAAGTTTTGCCATGAAATCAGTCATGCCTTAAATGGATTGAATCCGTACTTCTAAGAAGAACGATGTTAAGACACGATGTATATCAAAATTCGTTCTTTTAAAAGAAGAGACAGAAAAAAATACTCCGAACCCCATATATGGTCCTTAATGATAATACTGATGGACTAATAGATACTAAAAGACATAAAAGTGATAAACATGATGACATCATCCAAGAAAAAGCAGAGAGGGACTTCCTGTTAATTTTTTTGCCACTAAAACCACGGTGATGGTATGTGGGAATTCTACTAGATTAAGACAAAAGTCATAATCACAAATACTGTTTCCAGTACGAAGAGATTTTTTTTTTAATATTCACAATTGTTAAAATATACCGATCCAATCGTGGACCTAAAAAGACACCTAAAGACAGCCTTTAATAAATTGAAACCAACTCCTTTAAAATCCGGTGATGTTTTTATGGTTACAAGAAACCATGGTGGTTGGTATACTTGATAAAATAAAATGTTTTGATCTTGTCATGAAGACTGAATATTCTTAGTACATAAGTACTAATCGTACTTTTTATGTTACACAAACAATAACGATAAGCAGTACCTATCTCTTGAGAACCTAGATAATAGCTAAGTGTTCATTTTAAAATATAGTTTCAATCACAGTGTAAAGTTATTGATGTCTGTTAAGAAAGCGTGTCTCTACATTTTTTAGTATTTTTTATATTAGTAGGTATAATAATAATTTATATCGCTATAGTCCTTTTCACATAGCATGATCTGGGTGACAGCAGGACAGAGCTATACGTGACTGATAAGTTAGAAAGAGACTAACGTGAAAAAGTATGGATTTTGACACCTGTCACCCAAATCATGCTATGTGAAAAGGACTATAATAAGCACATGCATCTTCTGAATGGGAGGTTGCAAGTTCAAATCCGAAAGTTTATCTCTGCATTTTCAAATTTCCCCATCTTAGCGTGTAATTAATTCTCTTGCGTCCAAAGCTGTCGCTTCGGAGCCCGGGGTAAGTGTGGACCATGACCCAGGATTCGGGAAGTCTAGTAATTACAATGAAGCGTCTGCCCTCTTTGCAACTCTTAGACAGGGGAACCAGACCAACTGGATCACGGTTATGGTTATACGTTATGAAGCATTATCTCAAAGAATTGAAATCTATGTGCGTATTTTTATACCACTCCCTCGGCAGTGAGGAAAAAATATCTTGTTTTGGATAGCTTCTCAAACTATGGATACCCATACTTGTTGATATGATGATTCTAAACATGTGTGATCTCATTGGTCTGGTTCGCTTGTCTAATAGTTGTGAAAGTCGGCAGTCGCGTCAATGTAATAGGGTATTTGAATAAGCTCGACATTTTACAAAATATTAATATTTCATCAAAATATAGGTCAATATTGATAGAACCCTTCATAAACGAAATTTTTGATAAAGCTACCACGTAAAATTCAAAAGAAATGCATACATGCGTGTGACGTCACATGCCAGTCGCCAGTTTGTATGGATCGTTTTGGGTTTGCCCAAAACATCAAAATATCTCGGGTAGTTTCAATGAAAATCTAGTCATTCTTTCAACGATGTTTCTATGATTCAGAGGTCTACTTGATTACAATTTTTTTTTTAAAATACCGTATTACCAGATTTACCAAATCTTGAATTATTGTCCAAGCATACTCCGGATCCAAAAGGCTATGGACGCAATCGAGAATGACACGTTGAGACGATGAAAACTATTATCAGTCGTATAAACTGACCCAAGTTTAAAAAATCTCTCCTTGCGGCGTACCAAGATTGCCACTTTTATCAAATTATGTCACCTATTTCGTTGAAACGAACTCTGCAAAGTTAATTAATGAAATTAAAAACTTACATATCTTTCTCCTTTCTTATCTATTTGACCAAGGTTATTCCGATACTAAATCTATGTTATAGCGCTGTCATTCTATACAAATTTGACATTATACCATAGACTTATCCACGGATAAAGATTGGTCAAATCCAGCGTAAGGGGCGATTCGACCAATCTTAATCCGATACGAAATCCATGGTACAGTGCTTTCAATCTATACAAATCTGACGTTATGCCATAGATTTATCCACGGATAAAGATTGGACGAATCGGGCCTAATTTTGCATAACGAAAAGATCAATAACGATTATATGAATTCAATTAGGCACATTTTTACTAAAATGGTTGTTGCCATCACAAGAAAAAAAGGCGTAGTCTCTTATTTCAGGCTAGTGCATAACTGTGTGTTTTTTTTTCAATACACATTAGTTTGTTTATTTATAAAATTTAACGAGAACCACCGGCAAATAAGAGTTTTGTCTACATATATAAAATGCTCTGTGTCCACCTACTAATATAAATATCAAACAATATTATCGTATTAGTAATTGTTAAACGGCAATTATTTAGCGAGTAGCCAAATATCGATCGGAGTGGCGAACATTAGGCCTATGTCCAGCAGTGGACTTTAACAGGCTGATGATGATTCATTATGACAATATGCTGACTTATAACAGTGGGAGAGCTATGCTTCGTCATGATTGGGCCGGCTCGACAGGAGTGATACCAGGGCCTCACAGAAAACTGGCGTGAAGCAGCACTATGCTGTGTTGCGCTGTGTGAGTGAGGGTACTGTAGGCATAATGTGGGGGAAAGGGGGATTTAAAGGTTGCGGGTGTCGCGGGTGTCCATGGGCGGCGGCAATCGCTTACCATCAGGTGATCCGTCTGCTCATTTGCCACCATCCACATGAAAAAATGTTCTAAAAACAAAATGTTCTTATACAAATAACGTAAATATATACGGGCATCACAAATTTGTGTCATGGAAGCCAGTTCCGGATGTGCGGTTCCATCTTCGGGTCTCATTGCCAATCACTGTCAGGTAAAATGAGTAGAAGGTCAAGCATCCCCCAGGTGTATGAGAAGTAAAAACGAAATGGCTAGATTTTACCAAGACAATGCCTGATATAAAAGACTTTTCATTAATTAGGCTTTGAATTTTTACATTTGACATAGACATTTGAATACATCCGTTGATTCAATGTATGTCAAACACTCCGCCACCATCAGGTAAAGGTTTGAGAAACAAACAACATACCTATTCAAGATTAGTTGTAACAGTAAAATTACAATTTAATTTGGTACTTTACTTATAGTTTTCACCAAGGTAACATTTTTATTATAATATTTTTTCAGTAAACTTTCTTAATTTTTTACGAAAATGTTTCCATTCCTCCTAATATACACATAAATTGGCATATTTACACACTTTACTAAATAATTCTGATCATTTGCATAAAAACTAATTTTAAATAGATTCACTACTGAAATGAATCATTGAATGAAAAAGTATGAAAGTAACCTAAAATACAGACTGTTACAAATACTCCCATACTTACCAGCCCCCCTTTCGCCCAGATTGGGCCTCCAGTACTCACGCAGCGTAACACAGCACAGTTCTGCTTCACGCTGGTTTTCTGTGAGGCCGTGTTATCCCTCCGGCCGAGCCGGCCAATTCATGCCGTAGCGAGGCTCTCCCACGGTCAAATGTTGTTTCTTTTTAGGTTTTACAGGTTATTCAGTTATTTAACTATTCATATTTCATGTGCCAAATAATTTTATCAAAGGAAAAATGTTACAGAGACATTAAATTTTGACTAAAATTAATTATGTTTAAGCTATAAAGACATAAACTCGAACATTTGAGTGAGGGTCTACGCCAAAATACAGGATTGAAACCCACTGATCAGATACAAATTTCTGCCGGTCGTTGAAATCATTTTCACAGTGTACACTTCGAAATAGATATTGTTCAATTTTCTGTGATATAATTAAGTTAGTCGATCCAATGTCCACCGGTTGTAAACTGTCATGGAGTTGTGAACAACTCTCCCGAGCCGTTCATATTAACGAATACATTTTTTATTCAATCTATTTTTTTCTCTGCGGTCCATACTGGACAGACACCGACTATCAATATTTTTTCAATAAAAGCAAGTGATAAACAAATGAATACAATTTATTTAATCAAAACACTTATCATACAATAATAAAATAGTTATCCAAAAAAAAAACACAATATCGTCAAGTGCATGTGATTCGTTAATAAATTATTAGATTCACCTACACTCTTCTCTGTTATCTGATATCAGTTTATTAAATTTCATGGCTGTCGTATTAATATTGAAATTGTTAGACTTATCTGCCTATTTAGTAAGTTCAGTAAGTTATAATTAAAACAGTGAATCGTAAGCCGTAAATAAGTAGACCAATGTTAATAAAGATAATATTATGGAGTGATTTGGTCAGCGGGCGAGTGCGTGCGGCGGGCGAACCACTTTTGCTATCTCGTTGATAAGGTCTCGCCCTCATGCGCTCCTCTCTCCCTCAACAGGAGCAGGCTATCCTCATTACCCCCCAGTTTCGAGTTCCCCGCGTGTTAAGCCCCGGTCTCGCATCTGCCTAGTGGTCAATCGCCCTATATTAATTAACTTTCTATATCTTTATTCCTTGTTCCTCTTTAATAACTGCCAATGTCTTTGAGATTTTTTATTTCATAACATAAAAACGCTATAAAGTTCGCCTTTAAACACACTTAGTTAATAGGAATGCGAGTATTTTTTTTCTTACAGTCCAGAAGGGTCCCATTGCTTTCATGGTACGTTTTTATTTAAATAGCAATTAAGTACAAGAATGGGCTGTAAACGTTTATGCCGCGTTGTATCGTACGTTTTAAGAGCTCAGACTCACTAAACCTCGGGTGGCATCATTTTACTTTCACAAATAAAATGTTTAAACACATACTTCATTTAGAGTGGGTTACTTTAAGTATCAAAAGTTGAAACGTTTATGAAAACGAAGCATGTTATTTGAAGAGTTAATATCGAAGATTACCACTTTTCACTGTTGATTGAGGAACGTGTAAATAACGACTTTGAATAATTGCATTACTTAGTTCTTTATAGCTTCAAGTTTGATTGCCTCATGTACTTAGGTAAGCTTTTTCTTTCGCCGACTAAAGATGGTTTATAAAATTTATGTACGAATTTAGAGCAGAAGGGGGCCCAAATTGAATCGCGTTAGGAAGCCATTTTTATATCAAACAAGGCTATGCATGATGGTGCTATACATAATGCAGGGAGAAGGGTTGGCTCGACTTCGTAAACACCGGTTTGTTATATCGAATTGTGACTTTGTCCTTAAGTGTACAGTTTAGAGGGGTGAAATCAAGGTAAAACACACATGTTTTTTTCTATTATTCGATATTACAACTGCTTTAGAAAAGATGACGATACAAATTATTCAATCTGAGCATATATAGGTACTACAATAGTTTGAATACGAGAGTGATACTGCAACATAATATTACCTACATACTGTACATTTTCACAAACAAGACGGAACAAAAGACGACAGAGCTGTTCTTATTTGGGTCATGACGGGGTCGTCGATGCGTTCCAAGTGTCGGGTTCCAGATTAATATTTGGTGTACATACGTCACGGAGCCGAGATTACACTGGGCGTAATTGGTGGTGCTGATCTGAAACGCAAGTAACCCTCCACCGCTCGCCTCATATATCGGCGAACACGCACGAGCAGCGCAAACCAAAAAGCAAAACCAGCGCCATTCATTTAACCCATAATGAGCCATGAACAATATTCGTCATTTTTGCAGTTTGCATTCGACCGCTGATTTTCTGACCTCTTTTCTCCGTGCGCACAATTTAACGTTTTGAACATTCTTTTATTCTTTTTAGACTTTAATAAAGCATAATAAAGAGCTGTGATTAAGTAAAAGTACGTCTCGTGTGCTATTGTTCTTGATAATGAGTCAAATGTTAAGTTTCCACTTGAAACTTGTATGTAACGTGAAACCGCATTGAAACTTGAACTTAATCTACTAACCAGTCGCAGTAAAACAATTGTTGAATTATTTTCTAATCCCAACTACTGGTCATTGTTTGGACTAACTTTACATATTGAAGTTATCATTTTAACCAGAAATAATTGTTGACTACCTACTAATCTATAGTATGAAATCCGGAATGAAAGTATTCCACAAATACTTTATTTGACCTATTCTTATCCACTTAATCGGGTACTCCATATAAATTGTGGTTTTCCGAGTAACATAATCATGCGTTATTTGGAAATTAATTCTAATTAGGTAGTGTTTTTAAAATCTAGTAAGAAACCCGTACAAATTGGAATCCACATAAGACGTAAATTTATTTCACTATAATTCAAATTAGATATACCTACCTACACGTTACTATAATTTTCTTGATTTCGTGTTTGTTAAGGCGCGTACATTTGCCAATATTGTCTTTACCGTTTCCGATTTATCCTTGTAAATAACGAATCTGCGTATCTTCTAAACTTGTCCATACAAACGTTTAATAAGAACCCGAACATAATCCTGACACGTTATCGACCCCGGTCCCAAACCACTTTCGGCGAAGCACCAAGCTCAGCCACTCGATTCTCCCGGACGAGATAGGTGAATGAAACGTTCACTTCTCAGAAACTATAATTAATTTCCCCGAAATGAAGGGAGTGTTGTTCACGCGGTTAGTAAATTTTGTAGCTTCTAGTGATGTTACTCCAAACACGAGTGAAATCTACTCGGGTGAAACGTTATTCTCTCGAGCCGCGATACTCTTAGGCGTTTAAAGTTTGTCTTAATATCTCAATTAGGTTTCAGTGACTCGGCAACTCGTGTTAATTGAGTTTAAACGTAAAGTGCCTCGGAGCGCTTAAGTGAAAAAAAAAACACTTATGTCGCATCACTAGTACCCTCTCTTTACGGGTGATGGTGATACTGAACTCTCCCGATTTATACTTGTAACTAAATAAAAATAACTAATCACCGTATCCTCTTAACATGGTTGCCAACTTATAAGAACTCGACCCTTGATATCGACCGTGATATCGTCTCTTACTTCCAAAAATCTATTTCATCAAATCGCGTGTCCCAGCCCCTAAGTCATCCGGTATTACATTAGTCAACGGTAAATCAAATGTTTGCTTATTGGAACTCAATAAAATAATTAATTTCTCCATAATAAATGGTAATCTGTTTATAAGTATATGTAGTAACATAATGTCATAAAATTATATTGTTCAATGTAGTCGTTCGTAACCTAGCCGGGCACTGCATAAATTTCGCATTTATGAAAGAGATTTTCGTTAGCCTTGACTCGGCCACTCGCATAGTAACCGAATAAATTGTAAAATCACTCGAACGGACAATCAAATCGCATCACTAGTCGCCCGTCGTTACGGGTGGCGATACTGGCGATGAATTGTGATAGTGTAGTAAGCCGTAACCGGATTAGTGGAGGTGTGTGCGTGTACGCAGAGGTAGATCTTGTTTCAAGAACATAAGAGGCAATGGACCCTTATTAGAACTGGACAGGATTGCGTTTAACGCGTTGGATTAGTGAACCCTACTGCAGGAGTGGAACAAAGCAATCAATTTTATTTGCCAGTGGAGATTTTAGGTCTAACTCTTCCGAATTGTTCTTTAGAAATCTCGAAATGATTCCGCAAGATTTAAAGACTTATCAGTAGTTCGAGCTGCAGCAGTAGGTAGGTAAGGTAGGTAGGTATATCTTAAAATGATAGGATTTATTCTTGTTACAAATATAAAAAAGTACTATTTCTCTAAAAATCAAAAATTAACATATTAATATGTATTTATAGGTTTGATCAACGTGTTCACATTTTTACAAAATCTTTTATTCCAAACCAAAGAAACAACATTCAAAGGTTTTTACAGAATATGTTCGTTGATTAAGTTACGTTATACGCAATACATCTTATAAATAAGGACACAATTTTAAATTAATAACGTAACAATCTCATCGCATCACAACTCTACATCTGTACAGACACAAATAAACATTCATTGAGACGATTCAGTCACAGATCTTTCATGAGCTGTCCTAATCAGACGCGCCATAGAGTCGTGAAACTTTATTAGATTGTGAACTTAAAATACACATGTATGACAATTACGGCCAATGTAACGCCCACGTGTGCGCCCGCGACGGATGAGGTGCACACATATCATTAGTTCACACCTCACCAAAATCGTCTGAGTACGAGAATGTCGCACCGTCTTGCTCGATTAAGACACCACACGGACTAAATGTAGACGTGGCGGACGACAATGTTAACAATACGTTATCATATTTCTTTTTTTTAAATTTATTATCGCATTACAAAGACTTTTGACAAACAATCACGTCAATGGCATTGTATAGAACCGCTTTGTTTTTTTCCACAATGCTGGGTTTTACGTCAGCCTATTGCTCTCATTAAATTCAAAAATGATAGTCTAAGAGTAGTATTACAAACAAAAATCACATAGAAACACTATTGATTTAAGTTCCATTTGTAAATTACCAAAGAAGTGGAAACCAGGTAAACAGTTCTCCTAATTCATGAGAAAGTACCTTGAAATTAAAGACAGCAATTCTGAAATTATTCATGTAATTCAAAAGAAAAATACCTACTCTAAGTCTATGATATTAAACTATTCTTCTTGACTAAGACACACGGATTCAATGTTCAGAGAACAGTCCAATTAAAATTCAGTGATTTCTTGAAACATCTCAATACTGGAGCCATTTTTGTAATCCACAAACACTAGGTATAAGTCAAACCCATGATGTGAGTGTCGCATCTTCAGTATGGCTTTTCCAAAGCATCGTAATACTGGAACCACTCTTACAATCCATGAACATTTGTAGGCTAAATCTCATTTGTGACTGGGTCGTATCTGGACTAGGAAAAAGTCTAAAATTTTATTGTAGGTACTGCTAGATTCAGTCACAGGAACTACATTTTCTAAGAGCGAATCAACAATTTATTTGCGTCAAATCTCCGAAGTAGGTATTTGGCCCAATAATTCAATCCATGAAGTTTAAGACTGAGTCTTGTATGTGATTGGGGCAAACCTTTACATTGCCATTTTTCTTGTAATCCATCACACCAGCCGCTTAGTTTATTATGGTCTAGAAATTCACATTCAGTCATCGAGCAGGATAGTGTCTTTCGGAACCCTCGAGTTCCAGGCACGGAGACGAAGAATAAAACTACCAGATTCATCTGACTTGATGTTTATTTGCTACCGCGATACAAAAATGCATAGTGCCATCTACCGGAACAGTGGAATTATACAGGACTCTTAGCCACTGAACAAACACAAGCGTTCATCACCAAATCTTATAAGTGATAGGGTTGATTTTGGGTTGAATCTTATTAGTGATTATCTCAGTCGTAGCCAAATATCAATAAGGACAATTCTATTACTTACACCAATTTCTTATTGTCACAGAAACTTATGAAGGAAATTTGGATTACACCCTTATTATGATAATCCTCAAATAAGATTGATTCTTTGAATATAAACTTGGAATGTGTGTTGATTTTTCCTCGCTTCAAGCACGTAACAAATATTGATACTAACACTAGTCACTCAACTATGATCGTAATAATCTTAATGACATGTCATAGCAATATCTGAAACAAGGCTTTCATTACACACTGTACGAACTCGTTAAAAGGCTAATTCATGTATCAGCTTAGTTAGTTCAGTACACAAAAAGAAAGTACCTAGATCAATAATGAATTAAATTATTGTTATGGGCTTCTTTGTGTGTGTTACGCATATATAATCAGGTGATCCGTCTGCTCGTCTGCCAATTAACACATGAAAACTTAACAAAGCATTAAGAAACATGCAACCGATTAATGAAAAGTTAACAATATTCGTCAGACTAATAAGCAGTGTGTCACACACGTTTGGGTCCTGGATTGTCGCGCTGTTATGAATTTATATTTAACTACGAGTATATTGTGCAAAAGTCACAGAAATAGAAGGGGCTTAGCTGGCACCTGTAGACACTTACTAGTGGACATCAATGTTCACATAGAATTTAAAACAGTTATTTCATAATTCATATGTAAAAAATAATAGGTCTTTACCTATGATTTCCGTTTTTATTATAATAACTGTTTAATTAAAAATACTGTTTAATTTTTCTGAAAAACTATCCTACATGTTCCTAAACGTTGTCCATTAAAGCACAGTTAATTATGAAGTACGTTGCAAAAATTTAAAAAAAGTTAGTATGGAAAATTCAATTTCTAAGAAAATTGTCATACAAAACGGCAATTTCATAGGTAAAGATCTGATATTATAGCGTCCAATACCGATTTTTGAAAGAAACATTCATTTATACATTTTACTAGTAGTCGTGGATAATCGCAGAATAGTATGACAGACATTGTGGAATCTAAGCTAATCAGTTAAAATTCCTTATTAATTGATGGAAACCTTCTTAGTTTCCAAACAGATTCACCGTTTCCACGCTGATTAAGAGATTGGAAACATGAGCGTAACAATAACCACCAAACGTAGTACCTACTGATTAACATAATTTGTTGGAAGCATCGAATCGTATCACAATCCCTTTACTGCGCACACACTAGCCACAAATAATCAAATCGGATCAGAATCCACAATCCTAGTGGCGTACGAATTCGGACTATAATACAGAGTTATTTTGGTAGCATCGGCGTCGATTAGTGGGTAACGACAGGGAGTTGGTAATAAAGGTTGGACCGCTGCAGCACGGGATGTTTTGAATCGCCACCGCTTTAACGGCCACTGTATTAACCGATAATTCAAATTTTGCTACCGCACTGAACCACCCTAAACACAACATGGCGCGAGACTAGATAAATCAACGGTTTTACGAATTGATGATACAATGAAATGAAACGACAGAGAGGACCACGTTGACACGGTTGCGCTGAATGTGGAATTAATTTGGGTAAACGAAAGATTTGGTGGGCAACCGTTGATTGAGCCCGGAGTCGTCAAATGCGAAGTTTATACTTACCGAAGAGCGATAGATTAATTAACGAAACTGGAGCATTGACTTTCGAATTCTTAAAGGGATAAAACTGGGATAACTTTATTGATGTTTGCATTTTAAAAACTGAATATTAATTGTCATTGATTTCCTTTCCAAAATGTATCTGTTTGTCTGTCTGCATTGGCAAAAAGGTGAGAAATTATAAAGTATTCTCAGTGTCAGTTATATAAGGCATATTTATTAATACTGCCAATGGAAGCAATGTTTCCATCAATCTAATTTCAGCATTAGTGGATGTAGGAATGTTTGCGACCGCGTCACAGGGGTATTAAGCTGAATAATAGTACGGTTATTATTAGGCAACTACTCAAAGTGCACATGTTTACTCCGTAACACCGCCATAACTCGAACGATTTGCCATGGCTTCATTAGCAGAATAAAAGTTGCAAACATTTAACAATTTAAAAAGTTGAAATCACTGAATGTAAATTTGGCGTCGCGAGCTGCTCTTGTAATTATAAAATGAAATATCGATTTTAAAAATGGAACAAGGAAAATTTCCGTTGGTCATATTTGTGGAAGCGATTGAGTGTGTCGACGGGCTCTCCAGTTGCTCGCGAAAGAGGTGCAATTTTATGAATGAATTGTTTGAATGAAACACAATAATAATATGGCGTAGTCTGCGAACCGACGCGGAAAGCGCTGTGTGGAGACGTGTACATGTTCGAATCGCTCTTTAAAAAATGGGTACTCGTTCTGATATTAAATATTTTACCTCTTCGTAAAACACATTACGGATTGATTTACAAACAAGCATTAAGAGTTATTAAAGTTCAATTTTGAATTACTGTCGACACAGTCTGAAACTTAAAACTAACTCTCAATTTTAATTTTGATTCCGTCACTCCTTTTAAATTAATCAATGCTTTATCGAATGACTTTTCAGATGATTATAACCTGCATTATTAATCGATGATTTATTGGTCATGCAAGCATTGATTTGCGTAGACAATATAACACGAGTGCCACGAGTGAAATAAAAATAAAGCGTGATCTTTAAGGTCACATTTGTATTAAGAAGACAAGTTTTTTTTGTTTGTAAACAAATCTTTTCTGTTATTTTTTCCAGACCCATCTCAAATCCTGATATGAAACTAAATTTCTATCGTATTGCTATAATATCTATATAAACAAGAAATCCATAGTTATATTGCACATTCTCATTCGTTTATACCTCTGTAAGTAACGGTTGTGGTGATTCAACTTAACAGACACAGTTTTATGATAATTATTAGTATGAATTCATTATTTTTATACGCCATTATTACGTATTTATCTTTGCATTATGCCTTTTGGATTAGAAAAGCGGCGGTCCCTTTCAATATTTATTCTTCCCTAATTCCATCCTAATTACTAAAGGTGTGAATTTCTTTAAAGGTATTATGGATTTCGAGGGTGGGCCAATTTTGTTGTTATCTATACGAATATCTTGACACAGGATGTAGCTGAAATAGACACCTACCCCAACTCGAGATCCCCCGTGTAATTGGCCAATTAAAGACAAAATTTTATGTAAATAACTTATGAGCCGTTCATATTTGAATTATACGTTCAGAGGAAAGGTGTTTATTTTTAAATTTACCCCATTAGGAATTATTCATATCCAATCGAATATAAAGAAGATAAATATTGAAGTAAAGATGTTCTCCTCAATGAAACACGCAATAAAGTCTAGTAAATTCATTATAACTCCTCTGAGTTACCTAAGTATATTCAAATACTAACGGACTGAAGACCGAATGCTAACTTAAGGTGGTAGTGGTTGTTTTATGCATAATATTAACATTCAGGTACATGCTTGACGTAACAGCTTTTTTAAGATAAAGAACTTTTTATATCTCCGTTACATTTTTTGCTAACGTTTCACTACTATATACAACATAAGCTGTTCTAAAGGACAGCTTATCGTCAAATATCTCAAGCGATTATTTGACAGATTGACAGATAAACTACCCAAAACCTATCAAAAGTGGAACACGCAAACAGGATTTAAGAGATAAAATAAAATAACTCAGACTTTTGAAAAGATTGCCAACTATTAATTATTCTTTAAACAATTTTTGGATAAACTAATGACTATACGTTTATTAAACAACACATATTAGGTAAAGAAATATAACTAGGTAAGAAATGCGTCAAAAAAGAAACAAAGTAAATATTTGGTAAAACTTCATTAGTGAGTTTTCAATTTCAATGCGTTTGTGAACGATTAAGTTTTGCTGTGTTTTTTAGTATAATCTAACGTTGCTTCGGTGTGATTCAGCTACCAACTTCTTCTTAGTCGTGTTCTTCATTATTGAAGGTCCTGTCCATTCTGAAGTGCGGTAGAGGAGTTGACGAGCAGTTTACACCACTACACTTACACCTTTTGCCAACTAATCGGAGTAAGCCCCAGTACCGTTAGCACGAAGGACCAGCGGGTTGGTTATCACCATCACGGTCTCTTTCAATCCATCCTGCCAACCACAAGCATTTGGGCTATCTGACATTATTTAAAAATATTTTAAAACAAGCTCTGAAATTAGGAATTCTTCCCATTTTCCTTGTAAGGTTCTTGGTCAGCATAATCATCATAACATTTTTACGCAATTTACGCAAAAATACCGGAAACCTACCAGAATCACATTTGTTTGAATGTTAGAACGGCTTAAATATGTTTAGCTTTAATTGATAGTGTACGAAAATGAAAAGTTAATGAAAGCTTTTAATGTCACATTATCAAAAAGCGTATTGATTGTTACAAACCAAGTCCTAACTGATCAGAAAGATATATGCTGTATGAACACCAGAACATCGGTAATTTGTTAGCGATGAGGTCCCATTTTTAACACAGACACTGGAGCCCCCTGGCGGCTGGTTGGCAAAAGGCTCCTTACTATGTGAATAATGCGAAGCTTAGTTCTAAAATCGCTTTATCGCAGATCGTTGAAAAGATGGTATAAAAAAATTACGAATGGGCGGTTAATTAATTAGCGATTTCCTATCCACGCGAACGACTTGGCACGTTAGTAATTAAGACCGGATCACACGATATGCTAGCGATTCATTCTCTAATATAGATCAATGATAATCGTACGCTTTGACTTAAAAGAAAAACAATTTCGAAACAGAAAGCACATTAAACAATTGTGTGAGTGACTTATAAGCCTCGTGTCTTAGTTCATAATCTTCTATGGTATATCGTATTTAGAATTAAAAACATACCTAATTAATTACTTAGTAAGATCCTTTACGTGATAATAGCTTGAGTATACATTTTACTGCGAAAGACAATGAGTCAAATCAATTTTTCTGTCAGTCACTTCTTATGGCACCTATGCCAGCCTGAGAATGCAATTGGAATCTAAACACTATACCGCATAATGCATAAACTAACGTACCTCATAGAGCAAAACAGATAGGTACACGGTAATCAATTAAAAACAACTATAGATATTTTTATAAATGTACCGGCACTTACTGGAATCACGAAAGCGTAAATCAATAACTGTCATAATGAACAATACAATGCTAGCAATTAATAATTAAAATAAACATGTTTATACTGCTGCTAGAACCGCAACGTAAGATTGTAAAACAAATGATTTTATTACATAGTAGCTCTGGACCGCTATTCTATTCATAGGCTATTTTGAAAATCTACGAGTAGTGTAACCGCATACAAATTCTGTATGCGGTTATACTGTATGCTGTAGTAATTTATATATTTCATTTAAAACATACAAATAAAAAGTAAATTCATACAAAATCTCATTTATATTTACCTGATTCCGTTACTACGGATATCAGACATCAGATGAACTATTTTACCCAGGTAGCATAATGAAAAGATGTGAAAAAGAGTAAGAAACGAACGTAGGACTTTTAGGGAGTGAGATATTAACATTTGATGCTCCATTATTCCAGTCAATAATATCTATAATTTAATTCACTTGTTTAGGTATATTACGTATTCGATATCGTGCACTATAGATGGTTTTGATTTAAAAATAAAATGAATAGGTATTTCAAATATTACGTATATCTACAAAAATACCTCTTGTGACGAGGCTATGATGTTGCACGCAAGAGCAGAAGGTGTCGGGTTCGACCCCCGGTTGTGTCAATATAGGACTCGAACTTTTCTATGTTATTTCTCGAGACTAGATGTGTTGGAAGACGTTCCAGCTTTCGTCAGCTAATGCTTATGGTAAAGGATATATCCTAGTATGAATCTATTTGATCGGTGTGAACTTTATTTTCTGGTGCATATACATTGTAGTAGGTATGTTGCAAAGTTGTGTCTTACCAGTTCCTTCGCCTATTATTAACAAAGAAGAAGATAAACACATGTGCTTAGACGCAGTACAAGTCTATTATACCAGATTGCAGATATCAATCGGGTGCAATTAACCTAGTGTTTAGTCAGACAAAAAATGTACCACATCGGAATAATTCGCACACGTTTTCTCAAGTCGCGGAATGTATCGCGTACCCAGTGGCGTGACGCTCACACACAAGTCTTTTTATCAATTCCATCAAATTGTGATGCATTTCTTTAGCCGATTATGTGCGCGATGGATTAGGGAGAAATGTGGAATACTCCACCTGCTTCTCAAGACTACCTAACTAATTAACGTGCATTATCACAACGTGAACGTGTTATTATAACGAGCTCATGTATTCTGCTTCCAGCCACATTTAATTGGACCTGGATTTAGAACTCCTCTGAATTTAGCTTTCCTTTGTTCCTATTTGCCGTTTGTAGAACCAAATTAGAGTGCCGTCAGATACAATAGGAAAATATTTTAATTATTTGCATTATGATATTTAGTATGCATTTTCATTCGCATCGAAACATGGAATAGGATTTCGTGTAGGTTTGTTTAATGCTTCAGACATCGGCAAAACATTTTGTAATTTTATATACAGGTTGCTTTATCGTAAATTTAATACTTTAATGATGTCTCCTAAAGGTCCGTCTTTGATAAAAAAACATCCGTGATACCTGAATAAGAGCCATCGCTCGGCGTCGCCCATGGTTAGCTAAGCGACATGTCATCGACATTTTTTGCCGGACTGATGTCTTTAACGAAATTCATGTCATTGGGTCCGATTTCTCTAAGATTAACTTTTTTACATTATTTAACAAATAGATCGGACCCTTATACGGTCGAATATTCAGTTACATGGTTTAACACTTAAAAGGGCTTAACGACTCTAACACATCCTGCGGGTTACGATAAAAAAGACGACAAAAAGAGAATACTTCTCGTGTTTGTTTTTTAAAAGATGTCTGCTGAAGATAAGGTGCAGCGGCACTTTAATCCTCCAACCGTCCGATATTTGAAAAGGATATGATGACAACTTTTTTGTATTCTTTATCTAATAAGCACATATTACCAATACTTAAAGACGTGCATGTACTTACATATTTCCTAAGCGTGTTCATGTCGACAAAATTAGTATTACACGTTAATGTCTTAATTACTGTTTTGAATATGTATACCTACATGATTTTAGATAATGATCAGATTTATTTAGTTTCTACAATAGTATGCCGCATTTATCGATCTAAACATACATCAACCATTAAACGTGAATTAGTTTATGCAACACAGTTTTTGTGATTCTTATTTTTATAAGGTAACTTAATTATTGATCTGTTAACCGCATTCAGCCGACACACATTTATGTACCCAAATGAATAAAAATTCTACCGGTTCGTCATAAAACTTGGAAGTAAACAAACAAGTTCCTACACAACGCACAAATACAGACTCGTTAATTGGCTGGCATAAAGAACACTTCGCATATTTGTAGATAGATGTGTAGGCAGGGTAGTCCACAATGGCCGACCGGATAAAGAGGGCATGGTGTACTACAGAAATTATGTCGTTTCATCCAACAGATACTCGTATCGTTTGAACGGATTGAATCCCTTTTAAGCACCGGCGTCGATTTCAGCCGCATCCCCCCGCATTGATCGATATAATCCCTATTACCATAGTCATTAGGTCGAATGAGCAACGATTCCTGAGCTAAATGCCTACAGCAAGAGCCAATGACATATATGTATATACAATGCTACCGAGCAAGGATTAAATAACTATGCAGGGTATGTAATGTAGGTAATACAGGGATTCGACGTTTAACGGCTTCGGGATTACCTCAATAATTCCCTCAACACAACAAATGTTTTTAGCCCGACACACGATCGCGGTATGTGCAGACGCCAAAATGTTGAGGTGACAGCGAACAGCACATAACATGGCGATCGACAGTGTGGTATGTTTAGGGCGAGGAAGCCATACCTCTGGCAGACGGGTCACAACTACAGCTTAGTCTGCAGTCAACCGCGACGTGACTTTACTAGGCTTACGTCGGCAACACCTCCTCCTTACATATTTAAAGGTTAAGTCACATAGAATCAAAGGTTATACAATTTATATCCCTTAATATGTGCTCTTTTGCACCGGTCTATGATTCCTACCATCTATGCATATTTGAATAACAACCTATACAACAAGTTCCAAATCAAAAATCCTATTACACAGCCCAAGATTAATGTCATCTATCGGAAATGTTAATTTTTTTTCGGAAATATCCTATAATAACACGAAAAGGATACAATAGGCGTATTAATTATCATTTTCTTTCACCCAGTGACACAATGTTGTATCATGAGCGTTCGGGTGGCATTTCTTGGTTTCTAATCCCATAGAGAACACAATGAACGTAGGACGGCTGGGGACCATTTTTCATTCCAATGACAAATATTTAGAAAGTTATTTATCCGCGTACAAATCTGCAGTGCTCAATTAAGAAAGGGCGTAGGAGCTCAGTTCGCGTTTTGTACCTTTATGTATGGACAAGAGCGGATATTTATCCAGCGACCGCGCTGCGCTCAGGTAGTCCGGCAAATAAATCTATTACAACAACAATATGCTTCGCCCAACTCCGATTGTCATTTAATTCAAATTCCCTCAATCGTATCATATTTGTCCCATGCTTTTGATTTTTTTTTCTAAACTTCAAAAGAATTACGAAGCGTATCAAAGTGTTTATTACTGCAAAAACTACGCCCATAGTTTCTTTGCTCACCCCTTTTAACGCCTTCATTAAATTCTCATTTATTATCCATCAGCTTGATTTTACTATGCTAAAATATTTTTTATCCGCCCAAAGCATTCGTGTCGTACATTTGACACAATAGGATTTTTCGATCAATAAAAGCAAATGGCAACCACGTTGATATAATAAAAGACGTATGTGTTACATAAGTAAATTATGTCCGGAGGAAAAGCTCTAATGTGCGCCTATTCTGACTTGACAGACATTAGGTTTGGGTTAACGCATGTAATAATTTTTTAGCTATACTTAATGTCTATCAAGTCACTTTTATTAGAGTTTTTCCTCTGCACATTTACCTATTTTGCTTTGCGATTTGTATGTTTAGCTGTGCGCACGGAGGCCTCCAAACACCTGTGTATGTCTGCAACTGCGAATGTGGAAACGCGCCATAAAGGCATTTCAAAATTTACAACTTACAGAGCACCATATCGACAGCCTCCAACAGTCCGCCGCCGGCGCAGGCGGGAATGAGCGCGGGCGCAGGCGGTGCCAGCGCGCCGGCACGGGCCAGCTCCCCTGCCCCCGCCCCGCGCTGCTGCGACACCGGCCGCCCCATATTCCAGGACCCGATCACTGGCCAGACAGTCTGCTCGTGCCAGTACGAGTTCCTCAACTATCAGAGGCTCGCGTCCGGGGTGCCCCTGTCGATGTACAGCGCACCCTACTCGGATGCTGCAGCGGCCACCGCGGCTGGTATGGCCGCATACTTCCCAGCACTTGCTGCTGATCAACCGCCGTTTTATCCCAATGCTGTTAGTATGATTCACATTTATATTGTTACTTTTAAAAGCGAAAGCCGTTCAATATGTCAAACAATAGGTATGTACGTGATAAAATTAGAGAAAAACACAGTTGAAGATTGAAATGTTTACTTGTCAACAAGATGAAAGGAAGGAAGAAATGACAATAGAAAAGTAAAAGTCTAGATACAAAATAGTAAATGGAATATCAATTAAACTAATAGAAATATAGCCAGTACCTATTTAACATAGAGGCTACATTACAACACCAGCCCTTAATTGAGATTCCATAGTTGACTAAATAACCTAACTATGTCAAGTGCACAACCCTAAACCGACAGTACATTTGGAATGCGCAACCCTACCTAACGGCTTTGTCAGCATATCGGCACACATGTCACTAGTTGGTACATATTCAATTAAAATAGTGCCTTCAGCGACTTTTTCCCTTATGAAGTGAAAACGGGTATCGATATGCTTAGTCCTGTTGTGATGAATAGGATTAAGTACAATCTTATGTGCACTCTGACTGTCATTGTGCACGGTAACCGGAGTCAGAGAGGTGCCACTTACCTCCTGAATCAACCTCTGTAAGAAGGTGGCTTCCTTAGCCGCTGAAGTTAGGGCCATATACTCTGCTTCCGTTGATGACAATGCAACGGTGGGCTGTTTTTTCGATTCCCAGCTAATTGCTCCACCGGATAAGCTGAAATAGAAACCCGTATAGGACTTTCTGTCAGTGGGATCATTTGCCCAATCACTGTCTGCATACCCAGTCAGACTGAAATCTGGAACCCTCTTGTAAGTTATGCAGTAATCTACTGTTCCTTTCAGGTACTGCAACACCCTTTTTGCAGCCAACCAGTGTTGTTTATCAAACTTTGCAAGAAATTGGCTAAGATAGCTAGTTGCATAGGCAATGTCAGGGCGAGTATTCACAGATATAAACATTAAACTACCAATGAGTGATTGATATGGATACGGATGCAACTCACCGCTCTTATTTGGTTCCAACTTCACCTTTTGTAAGGGAGTAGGGGCAGATTTACAGTCTGCCATATTAAACTTCTTAAGAACATTTAAAATGAACGTTTTTTTGATTAATTTTTACACAGTTCTTTGTTTGGGAAACATTTTAAACCAAGATAATAGTTTAAAAGTCCCAAATCCTTAATACCAAAATATTTTTGCAAATCACATTTGACAGCGTCTGCCAATTTGTCATCTTTATGACAAACAATTATGTCGTCAACATAAACTGCCAGTATGACAAGTTCCTTTCCAAATAGTTTGGTATAAATACATGGTTCTGAAGGAGCCCGTTTAAAACCTAACGCAGAAAGAGTTTCATTTAGCTTTGTGTTCCAAGCACGAGGCGCTTGTTTCAGCCCGTACAAGCTTTCTTGAGTAGGCAAACTTTATTCTGTTGGCTTGGTTTCTCAAAACCTTGCGGTTGTACCATATATACATCCTCCTCCAATTCTCCGTTTAGGAACGCTGTGTCCACGTCTAAATGTCGCATCTTGAGGCCTAATTTTGCTGCAAGTGCAAACATCATACGTAACGAAGAATTGCGAATTACTGGCGCAAAGGTTTCTGTATAATCCACACCAGCGGTTTGGCTATAGCCTTTGGCTACTAGCCGGGCTTTATATTTCGCAACTGCACCTTCTGCATCCTTCTTTACCTTATATACCCACTTGCATGGTATTATCTTTTGACCATCAGGTTTATCAACCAAAATCCATGTTTTATTATTAATGAGGGATCTATATTCATCTCTCATAGCACCCATCCATTTGTCTCTATCTTCTGATTGAATAGCTTGATTGAAGGTTTCAGGCTCATCAAAACTATAGCTTGCTGACACAAAACCTTTATCTTTCGCTAATCGATTCCTTAAGGGATACCTTCCTTGGAAAGTAGGTTCATCAGTAGAAACCTGTTCTTCGAGAATATCCTCCTCATCGTGGGGAATTTCTTCATCAGAAATAGGGTCTTCTGGATCAGGATCGATTTGTGCAACTTCTACGTTCACCTTAGTAGAAGTGCCAGAGCTACCAGCAATGGGATTTTGAACTTCCGCTTCATTCCTGTTTGAGAATACCATCACTGCAGGGGGATCAACAGAAAACTGGCCTGCAGGATTATCACCTTTCAAATCAGAGAAAGCATCTTCGAAGAACACAACATCCCTAGCTTTTAAGAGTCTTCTCGGATAGCTCGCATCTCGGAAGTAATAATTACCTGGATCTTCCGAATATCCAACAAAAGTGTACTGTTTAGCCTTCACATCCAACTTTTTCCTTTGACAATCTGGAATGTGTACTAGTGCTCTACAGCCAAACACTCGTAAGTGACTCAAATCGGGTTTTGAGCCGAACCATATCTCATAAGGAGTAAGGCGATCTAGAGCTCTATGCGGGGATCGATTCTTCAGGTACGTTGCCACTTCTATAGCATCCTGCCAATAGGCTTTGCTAAGAAAACCACCAGCTAACATACACCGCGCTTTTTCCACAATCGTTCTATTTGAACGCTCCGATACTCCATTTTGTTGCGGACTGTGTGGAACTGTGGTTTGATGCACAATACCATTAGAACGTAAATAACTAGAGAACTGTTCATTAACATACTCTGTTCCGCAGTCTGTTCTTAATGCCTTAATTTTAGCTCCTGTTTGGCGCTCGACTAAAGACTGAAAGCGATAAATTTTGCTTTTACTTCCGTCTTAGAAGCCAAGAAATAAACAAAAGTAAGTCGAGAAAAGTCATCAATGAAGAATAACGCATATTTCTTACCTTGAAATGAATTTTCCGACATAGGTCCACAAATATCGCTGTGGATCAATTCCAATAACGAATTTGTACTCTTAGGCTTATCCACACTTACCGTGAAGGGTTTTCTTGCTTGTTTCCCTTCAACACATGGTATACATGGCTCCTTATCCACTGCTGAGTAATCCATTCCAACTGCACGTCCATTCCTTAGGAGATTCATGTCAAACCTGCAAAGATGACCTAACCGCTTGTGCCACAGCTGAAATTGAGACGGACGGTTAGTGCGTACATCAACAGCCTGAACTTGAGAATCTGCAGAATGACAGTCAGAATTCACATCAAGAGCTACATTTTTGTTAATATTAACATCTAATGTATAAAGCCCGCCATGTACTGAACCGTGTAAAACAGGATTACCTTTATAAGAGAAATAATCTCTATCAAAAAAATTACAGCCAGTATTATCAAAAAGTACACATAAACCTTTATCGACTGCTTTCTTAACCGAAATTAAATTAGTGTTCAATTTAGGTACAAGTACAACTTCACTAATCTTGTCGATACTACTATTAGTACTGATTGAAACTGTTCCGATTCCCACGGAATCTATCGCTTCTCCGCTAGCGACGGTCACCTTGCCAGAATGCAGCGGTTTGAGTTCTGTCAGCCAATCAGACCTTGAAGTCATATGAGAAGTAGCTCCAGAGTCGATGTACCACGTATCTTTATTACCATTTACTCCCAAGGCAGTTATTGATGTTGAATCATGCTTATTCTTCAACTTATTGGGGCAATTGTATTTAGTATGACCTCGTACGTGACAATCAAAACATACAACCTCCTTCTTCTTCTTCGTCTTGGTACTATGTTGAATAATTTGACCTTTCTTCGAACGCAACGCAGACTCACAATCATAAGGCTTGGTTTTCGACATCTCATTCAACAGTTTTGCCTTTACCATGACCGTGGTAACCTCAACATTACAATTTTCTAAAGCCATGACCAAGGGATCGAAGTTATGCGTTAGACCTCCCAATAGTATCGCAGCCAAAGAAGAATCCTCGATTTTCTTACCAATATCAGCGAGATCTTGAGTGGTACTTATAACGGCATTTATATACTCTTCGATAGTATTAAACTCTTCAAGACAATATCGGTAAAGCTTACGTTCTAAAGCTAACCTTCTGCCCATGCCCTTATCTTCATAGGCGTTTTGCAACGACGTCCAAGCGGCCTTAGCACTCTCCGCACTCCTCACATGAGTGATGGCTCCTCCATCTAAAGTCATGCAGATTTTGGCTAGTGCTAATTCATCCTTACGCTTTCTCGTTGACTCTGGGGTTTCATCTCCATCAGGATAACCCACAACAGCTTCCCACAGCTGCTCATGCAGTAAGTAAAATCGCATCTTAAACTTCCATGCACTGTAGCCTTCCCGTCCGGAAAGCATACGGATCGCTCCCATTCCCATTGCATTGCTGCTTGTGCCTGGGGACACTCTATCCCCGCTACCTTGCATTTTGCACAATGACGTAGCACAATTTTTTTTTTTCGAGATTCGACGAACTATATTTTCGTGAAAATCATAGTACAACAACACAACTAATATTATATTTATCAGCTAGCTCGCTTGTAGAGCGCTTCGTGCTGATAACGTGATAAAATTAGAGAAAAACACAGTTGAAGATTGAAATGTTTACTTGTCAACAAGATGAAAGGAAGGAAGAAATGACAATAGAAAAGTAAAAGTCTAGATACAAAATAGTAAATGGAATATCAATTAAACTAATAGAAATATAGCCAGTACCTATTTAACATAGAGGCTACATTACAACAGTACGTCCTGCTTATCTTATTTAAGTACTTACAATAATAATATGTTTTCATGCTGTATTGGGTACCTACACATTTAGCCTCTTATAATAACACTTCTTTCACGACGATAAAGTGTAGCAAAAAAATGTTTACCTTTATACCATTCAAGCTAGATTCATGTCCGACATTTCATTAAGGGTTCTAATGCCTAGGTAAATGTAAATGGACCATAAACGTAAAACTATAACCGTAACTAGATACACATAAAAAAAACCCTTAGACATAGAGGGTTGCATAAATGCAACTAAATAGCTGACGAAGGCATTGGATTAATTCCGTAGTAACTTATTCTATATATTAAATGAGTCGTTTAAATTTAACCCCAGTTCTAGGTCTAATAAAACCAATAGTTGGGCAAACCGCGAAGCGACTGTTTATAGTGCTATGGGCAGACCAAAGCACGTACTCACATATTTAAAACAAGTTTCATTGACAGGTTTCTGAGCTGTCGGATCTATGCTGTAGACAGTCAGGCAATTTAAAACATTTTATTTTACTTTCATGACTATAATGAAGCCAACAGATAAAGTGTTATCGGACGCAATCTACGTCAATTGGGTTTGTGGTCATAAAGGAATCCAAAGATATTTTACTAATAAGAATTTGTATGCACAGAATAACAAGTTGAGTGTAGCGTATGGAGACTTTTTATACTAGTACTCATATTATACTCCTATATATAACTCATCTATAAACATGTAAATATTTAGGCGCAGCATATGTTGCATCCAAAAGGAGATAGGTACCTACTAAACGACAATCGTATTGCAGTTGTTAAGGCATTTAACACAAAACTACTTGGTGAACATGTTATTGTGTTAAATCTTATTAAACAACAGCTAATATTAATTAAATTCAAGAGCTTAAGACTCGTCTTAATTCAAATAAATTGAAAGGATTACGGACGTCTACAGCAGAGCAGATTACGCCTTATCGTCGATTTTTTTCGACAGCTTTAACAAAAGCATTACCTTCAAATAATTAGGATACGATGTCAAAATAGTGGCATACTACCTCTCACCGTGTTAAGTAGGCACCACAATGAGTTTATGATATAAAAAATGCGTATAAATTATATTCATAATCCGATGATGTATGTTCTTTTGTCCATCTTTAAAAAAAAGTTGTTCTCTAGCTCGGTAGGGTTTAATAACTTAATACGTTTAACAATTTCTTTCTCGGAGATTAAAATATACAGTCGGAATACTGTATTGCTCGCGCAGCTGGATTAAAATTCTGACACAATTGTTATTTTTGTTTTGACACGAGCATTGACTAATAAAAGAGACGGTAACCATTTAAGATTTATGATCATGACATTGCACTAAACGTGTAGTTTAAAATAGTAACAGGCCTGACTTGTAAAATTAAAATTCTTCTTAAACGCAAAATTACTTAGGTATAGGTTATTCGTGTAGCTAAAAATGTACTTGTAATATAAAAGTGTGAAGAGTGTAACTATAAATAAACATGGTTCTAGGTAAAACGTAGATTTAATGTGACCTTTTCAACTAAAAATCTTTACTTATTAGTATATTGCTGTACAATTGACACAAAGACATTGAATATGCTTTCTTATCCAAAATTTTATTAAGTAAAAAACTTGTGAATTTTAAGAAAATCTAATCATTAAATTTAAAAAATACACTCCCTGTATTAGAGCGAGCGGCACCGAAAGCCATGTGTGTGGGTAGTGACTTTGAATGATAATGATCATAACAACATAAAAGTAGCCACGGTACGTAATATATGATGTGTAGTAAAACTTTTGGAAGAAGGTGTGAAAAGGTGGGGCCGTGAACGTGTCCCGGCAGATGATTCAATCATTCATGAAGATATGATCATATATCATCAGTGGCGAAAGTGTTAACTCGAGCCGCCCGCCGACTCCACTGTCAATGGGATGCCCTTAGTTTTTTTACACATCTTTTATTTTATTTACATTCATTTTTTATTATTAAATCCTAGAGGCACATTTTGACGTTGATGCTGTGTTTAAACAATTTCTTTGTGGCATCATGGCTGTGTTGACATCTTATAAACAGTCATTGAATTCGGTTAAGTATTAATAGGATTGTATGTTAAAAGTAAGATACGTATATAACGACAATATAGGGCTATAAGAAGTAATAAAAAAAAATTATCATCCATTCCACACCATCAAACAAATCTTATTACGATAGTCATATTTTTATGCATCTACGTTTTTATATGTTTTTCTCGTATTGTTAAATATGTCCATTGATAAGTATTGTTTGTCCTCAGTATTGATGTAAATAAGAAAACATTAAATAAAATAAGCTAAATGGACTTCAGAAAGACAGTTGTCAAAGAAGAACTTAAAATATGTTAACAAGTAGTAAAAGAGTTTTAGTGATTTACACGTGCTTACGTGTCCATGAAATCATCCGACGGATTATGCTTACAATATTATTTTGTTAAATAAAAAATACAAAAGTCAGCTCCAATTTCGATGGAGCCCAATTTAATGCTCACAACTTCCATCAGATTTTCCAGTTACCTATAAAGTTGGAGTCGTAAAGTCCTTGAGTGGAGACCGCGACTCGGTAAGCGTAGTGTAGGACGCCCTGCGACAAGATGGGATGATGACATTCGAAGGCTGGCTGGTGTGGGCTGGATGAGAGAGGCCGAGAATCGGGAGCAGTGGCGTGCATTAGGGGAGACCTATGTCCAGCTGTGGACGAGTGTGGGTTGCTGATGATGATAATAATAAAACAATTTAAATACTTTATCACGATTGTATTTCATGGACAGTGGTAAAAATTAAAAAATCCAATTAGGTGGTTTCTTTTTATAGGTATATCATAAGTTGAATATTATGCTTAGATTTAAGTTTGGTACGAGTACTAAGTTAGCAACAAAAATCGTATCAAAAATTCCCTAAGCATTAGGTACTTTTGCACACAATTTTACGATGTTGCCATATGCGGTATAATAAATCCAACTGCATATTTGCGTTACGACTTTGTGAGATTATTTGAGGTAACAGAAAACTGGAATTATACCTATCAGAAAGGTCGAAGCAACAAAGAGCGACAGAGCGACTGGATTACGCTGTCGTACTTGAGTAAAATTTATTATCGGATTTTCGATTCGGCCACCAATGAAGTTGTTGGACAACAAAATCTTTTGATAGATTTATCCTGGTTGACCGCATTAAGACTCGCTCCCGAGTTATTTTTAATGCGTTGCTATAAATTTTTCAACCCTTTGCCCGGTAGTAATTGTTGCTTTTTTACGCGATTTTTCTTAACGCATGATTATGCTAATATATGTTGGATGTGGATGGCGTTCTTTTACGCTTTTTTGTAATAGAATAACTCATCCCATACATGAAACGTAAATCGCGGCAGTAAATTCATTTGTTTATCTGAACGACATAAAAGAAAGCAAAGTTCAACAATCCTTTAGAACAAACAGACAACGATACATTTGTCGACCGAAAGATGATTGATGTAGTCGCTGCGTATCTCTGCCCATTAAATAATAATAGTTAAGACGAAACGTAAAAGCGATCGATCAAGAAATCAATCCGACGAGGATCATTTTTATAATGGATTAAGTTAAAGCTACCGGAAACGTGGAAGGGGGTATTATAACGATGGTCTGAATTGACGAGATTATAAATTCATGTGGTGCCTAGTGATGTGCTTTGAAAATTATTCAATGTGAAAGTTTTTGATCTAATGAAATATGCGAGGTGATGAAGTGTTTAATATTATTTTTTATACGGACAGGCGGCTGGAATCGAGCTAAAGGAGAACCTGGCAGCGAGTGCAGCAAGCTGGCCTTATCCTGCTGTTTATCATCCTTACGATGCCGCATTTGCCGGATACCCTTTTAATGGGTAAGTCATAATTTTAACATTACGATTTATGATTTGAACTCCGTCGGAAGGTCAGCCACTCAAAGGGCGCTGTTAACAGACACGACTATCTACGACTCATGTCACCATTTGTTTCTTAATCTCTATTAAGATGTTTGGATGTGTATTACTTGATCGTGGTACGCATATAAGTTTATTTCTTCGCGGCTTATGAATATAAAATGAAGACTCTATTAACTCGTATACAAATACCAGGTAGCTACTGTTAATGTTTTATTAAAGTTTCAAATAGGCCTTAATATTATTAACGCAATTGCACGACGAGAAATGCTAGATTGTAGCACATAGTATATTTATTTAAAGAATTCCAACTATTAATGGAGATCATCTGAAATAAGACTATGTATATATGTAAATATAGGTAAACCATTTTGTGATACCTACTATCAACAGAACTCATGTTAGTACAACTATGCATAAAATGAAACGGTAATAGTTAAAGTACTTATTCTTGTGATGAATTGTTCTCGTTTTGTTAATTTAACATATCCGTGGGAGATCGGCATTAATGGGTTAGTTCGACCGGAGTGATACCACGACCTCATAAAAAACCGGCGTGAAGCAGCACTGTCCTGTGTTTCGCTGCGTGAGTGAGGGTACTGGAGGCCCAATCTGAGGGGAAAGGGGCCTTTAAAGGTTGGCAGCGCACTTGTGACTCCACGGATGATGGACACCCCCACGGGCGGCGGCAATCACTTACCAACAGGTGATCCGTCTGCTCGTATGCCACCTATGTCATAAAAAAACTTAAAATTAAGATGGGCATTACCTTAACTTATTGTATTTTCGAAGGTATATCAGGTCCAATCTAATATCATCAGACATTCCTCAGAGATGCTGATTGAATATTGAACATCTTTTAATGTTCTCTTGAAACCACTTATCCCTCAAAAAGAATTTGCAACTGGTTCAAGAAAATTTTGTCATGCTACTTAGATTATTTATTATGCCTAGGTATATTTAATTACAAGTTGGGATAGTAGGTACTGGTAGTCTTTCTTAGGGTCGATTCGAACAATCTTATTTCTATATGAAATCTGTCATTCTATACAAATTTTTCGTTATACCGTATATTTATTCACGGATAAAGAAAGGTCGATATTTGACTTTAGTGAAGGTAAGAATCGGATGAATAAAATTGACATATTATAGGTTAGTCGGTACCGAGTCTCTGTACAAAGTCGGTAATTTATACCAGAGGACATAAAAGAAATGGCGTCATTTAATAAAGGTTTAGGTCGGTACTTATAAATGCTAACCCTAAAATCTCCCGCATCAACAATGGATGTTGTACCTACGTCACCGCCTGCTTGTTACGGACATCAGTGCCCACGCCAATCCGGGTGGTATAATTAATTTTTGTGGATCTTCCAGCGGAGGATGGTCAGACAGCACTGAGCTCTGGCAATTGACAGATAGTCCGCCGGCGGCGATATCGCCGGATAGACGCGCAAATCTCTAAAAAGAGAACAAATCACGGTAAACGTCGGGCGGCCAAGCCTCCCAGTGCACTGTCATTCTAATTTTCCGGCGCCGATGCGTTTCCCTGCCCTTTGTTTTTCCGAAATCCTTTGACGCTTTCGGCTACATCAGTTATTTGAGCGTTGAACTAATATTTTTCTTTACTTTTTTGGACTTTTTCAAACGTAACTCCAAAAGGAATCCCTTTGTGATCAGACTCTTATTAAATTATGGCGCTATAAGTTGGTATTAGATATTCAGAAGCTACATTTTAATTTTGAATGTCATAATTTAAGGCCCCAAGGAGTTAATCAACACATTATAATTTGGACCTGGCCATAGTATTATTAAAAGGTTAAGCCTTACATTTAATCATATTTTGCATGATGTATGATTAAAACCTTGTATTTATAAAAAGCAACGTCTCTCTTATAATCTGTTTGAGTATTTAAGATTCGAAACTGATCATTTGATTAAAGTGACTTATTCATCATTTAGCTCGTACTTCTGGTCAGATTTTGACATATTATTTACTTTACGTATATGGGTACGAGTGCGCTAGAAGATTAATATTTAGAAGGGATGGGAATATTTAAATAATTATAGTCCTAGTTTAACACTCACTGTCTGTGATTGTGTATGGCGCGTAGCGTGTAGAGTTAAAAAAAGAAAATAAATATTTTAATTTTTTAACTCTATTGGGTAACAGGTTCATTAGCTACTACGAGTACCTATGTGCGTATAGGTACACATCAGGTCACCACAATCTTTCAAATTTCCTCAAACAACTTTGAACTAAACTTGTTTGACAAAGAGGTCAGAATCGGTTGAGGAAATTTATATACTTTGCTGTCTGGTCGTACAGCCTTGCATGACGTACCTATTCTATACCTACCGATGTATTATACCGGTATCACTTCTATAGATTTGGGAGTGTGATTAATTTAGTAAAACAAGGCAAACAATGACTTAAAATGACTTACTGCCTGAGTTATATTAGGAACCATTTTTCCATGCCTAGATGGCATATTTCAGAAGAATTTGTGCGTATATTATTAAGGTGACGGGTAGGGTAGCACACTAGTGACACCTATTGATTTTAGGACTGCCTAATGTGTTTTCTTTTTCCTTTAAATACGGTATATGACATTTATTTTTTATTTTTGCAATCAAAAGACCTCTCAATGATAGAAACATCGTTGAAAGAATCACTTGATTCTCATTTAAACTACCTGAGATATCACAACTTCAAAATCACATTATTTTGGGCAAACCCAAAACGCTACATACAAATGGCTACTTAGATGTGACGTCACACCTAAGTATTTTGTATGCATTTCATTTGAATTTTGTATGGTAGCTTTATCAAATGTTTCGTTTATGTCAATGGTTCTATTATAATTAATGGTGCAAATTGTATGGGTTATTCAATGGTATAATTATTTTTCAATAATTTCATAGTTTTAGGTAAAATGGACTTGCCCATGAATCTTTGAATGACCATAAAACCGGCTAGATATTATATTTTTAATTGAGAATTTTTGCCATTGGCACATATTGACCTATATTTTGATAAAATATTTATATTTTGTAAAATCTTGAGCTTAGTCATATACCCTATTGTAAGTGTTAATTCCTCTTTCGAGCGAGTGAATGAGTAGACAAATTTTCCTCATAAGTTTATTGATTGATTTAACCAGATGATTATGTTCTGGCCAGATAGACATATACATCTTGTACCATCAAGAGCGATAGTAGCTCAGTGGATAAGAATGCGCCTTCCATGCGGGGGGTCTTGGATTGAGCCCGCACCTCTGGATTTTTCAAATCTATGTTTGTATTTCTACTGTTAGTTCAACGGTGAGGGAAAGCATCGTGAGGAAACCTGCCCATGTCGGATAGTTTCTGAAACGTGTAACCATAAATCATATACAATGGACCGAAAGAGAGTCTAAGTGCGGAAAAGGGAGTCCACCTTACATTACAACGTGTAACCATGGTTCAGTTCACAGTGCACGCCACTGCTCCCGATTTTCGGCCACTCTCATCCAGCCCACACCAGCCAGCCTTCGGATGTCATCATCCCATCCTGTCGCAGGGCGTCCTACACTACGGTTACCGAGTCGCGGTCTCCACTCAAGGACTTTACGGCTCCAACGGCTGTCAGTTCTGCGGCTAATATGACCCGCCCACTGCCACTTCAGTTTGCTAATTCGGTGGGATATGTCGGTGACTCTGGTTCTCTGTTGGATTACATCATTTCTGATGCGGTCCTTCAGAGATACTCGAGCATAGCCCTTTCCATACCTCTTTGAGCGACTTTGAACCGGTGGACTAGTCCAGCCGTGAGTGTCCACGTCTCGGCACCGTAAGTCATGACCGGAAGGACGCACTGGTCGAAGACTTTCGACTTAAGACTTTGAGGGATGGGTGACGAGAAGACTTGCGAAGTTTACCAAATGCTGCCCAGCCTAGCTGAATTCTTCTATTGGCTTCTCTCTCGAAGTTGTTTCTGCCTAATTGGAGCGTTTGTCCTAGATATACATATTCCTGAACAACCTCGAGAGGTACTCCATTAACAGCGACCGGTCCCGGATCAACGAGCTCGTTGAACATGACTTTGGTTTTATCCAAGTTAATCCGTAGACCGATGTGTTTGGAAGATTCAGCCAGGCTGCTCGCCATCTCCTGTAGGTCTTGTAGGGTTTCCGCCAAGATGACGATGTCGTCTGCGAATCGTAGGTGTGACATGTACTCACCATTAATATTGATTCCGCGCTCTTTCCAGTTTAGCGTTCCGAACATGTCCTGCAGCGCAGCGGAGAAAAGTTTCGGAGATATAACATCTCCTTGTCTCACACCACGTCGCTGCAGGACAGGCTCGGTTTGGCCATTTTGGATTAGTACGGTCATATTAGCAGCATCATACAAACCCCTCAACACCTCGATATATCGCCAATTGACTTGGCACCTTTGCAAGGCCTCTAGAACAGACCAGGTCTCGACGGAGTCAAAAGCTTTTTCATGGTTACAAACGCCATGCACAGGGGCTCGTTATACTCTTTGGTCTTCTGTACAACCTGTCTCACTGTGTGAATGTGGTCTATGGTGCTATAACTCCGTCGGAACCCGGCCTGCTCTGCAGGTTGAGCTTCGTCAAGTCTTCGTGTAAGGAAATAAAAATATCACGTTTCGTGTAAAGGATTCGAAATGACTCTTGAGAACAGCTTATAGACGTGACTCAGGAGTGAAATTGGTCGATAGTTCTTCAGTAAAGTTTTGTCACCTTTCTTGAAGAACAATACGACCATGCTCCGCTGCCATGCCCTAGGAGTCCTCCCGGAGAAAAGAACTGAGTTAAATATACGACGAAGTTCCTTCAGCACCGGCTTGCCGGCTGCTTTCAGAAGCTCGGTTGTAACTCCGTCTTCTCCCGGGGCTTTTCCATTTTTAAGTTGCTCAAGAGCTGCTTTCGATTTTCTCCAGGCTGATGTCGGGAAGATCCTCCGTCGCATAGCGGGTTAATGTGGCTCTTGAATCCTTCTCATCTGGCGTAGGGTGGGGTGAGTGCGACGCGTATAACTGGCTGTAGAAGGTGTAAACTTCCGAAAGAATCTCAGGCTTTGACGTGACGACTTCTCCGTTTGTTTTGGTCACTTTCGACAGGTGGCTCCTTCCAAGCTGTTGTACGAAGACTTTGGACCCCCGGTTGTGCTCAATTGCTCTCTGTATTGAGAGTGTATTGGAACTTCGGAGGTCACGTCTTATCAGCTTGGAGATGGACTTATTCAGAGCCCGTTGTTCTGCCGAAGTGACTGGATCGTTCCGCCTCTTGTCCTATTAGGTCCAGAGTCTCTTTCGAAAGTTTAGACCGCTTGCCCATACGTCGCAACTCACAGAATTTTGCACCCTTGTCCCGAAGGATTTCCACCACTTGGTCGAGTTCTTCGTCGATATCCACGTCAATTGTGGTTTCCAAGCAAAAACTTATACTTTTTATTAAATAACCAAAAATTCATTCTCGCTTAAAGTGGCCGCTTTTGGCGGTAATCAATTTTTCGCGTACAAAAACGGACCCAACATTTTTGCATGGTTATTTAATAAATAGTATAAGTGTTGTTTAAAATAGATCCGGTTTAGTAGCTAACAATTAAAAACGAATGGTGTCGCTAGTTAGGGCTACCCGTCCCCTTAATTTCAAATTAAGTGCCTGTACAGTCAAATAAGGAAAAGGTTCGTCAGTTCAAACTGATTCGTTTGATATGCTATGAGCATTTATTACCTTTCGTAAATTTGTCAGAGTAATACCTGTTGCACAGAAAATTATGCTTAACTGTTAGAACAAAAAGTTCAGATTTGCTGGTAGCAACATTGATTCCTTTTAATTTAAAGAAGGTTGGAAAATCTTTTTAAAACAGTATGTTGGTATAACTGATTCTTGCCGTGCAAGCGAAAATTTACCTTAAGGTGACGAACCTTTTTATTCTCTGTACCGTACATCAAATATTGTAATCAACGTCAGTATTAGAATTGTTTTCACCGAACCAGTAGAGTCGGAACCAACAAAACCTTATCATCTTTCATTCAATTAGGTCAAATTTCGCATGTGAGTATACAATGTACGAGTACCTATACCGCGAAACTAACTACATATTACCTACGTAAAAGTTTTAACAATTTCAAGCGAATTCCATGTCTGTGAGCCCGAATTCCGCTGGTTCATGCGTACACAGACTTTGTACGTTAGGTAGGTTTCGCTATATTAAATTACTAATTCACATTAACAATTATACTTTACGGAAATCAACGGGCTTCAAAGCGACAACGATCTATGCAACTGGGAATCACACGATAAGTGCGATTAAAGTAAAAAAAGCTCATGCGATCTCGTTCCAACACGCAATGTTAAAAGGGGATGGCACGAGTTTAGTTCTAGAACTATTCTTAAATATCATTTTATAATAAGTGGGAGTGAGTTAGATGGGCGAGTTGACCGATCGCGATTGAACAAATCCAATCTTGAGATCCGAATGAGGCGAATGATACATTCGGAGCGAGCATTCGTTATTCAGATCAGTGTGTCATTTATCTGAAGCGGATCACTGAGTCGTTTCAGTCACACACACACACACAGACTCACAGAAAACCGGCGTGAAGTAGCACTGTGCTGTGTTTCGCTGCGTGAGCGAGGGTACCGGAGGCCCAATCCTAGGGAAAGGGGGTTTAAAGGTTGGCAGCGCACTTGTTACTCCACTGGTGTTGGACACCCGTTTATGGGCGGCGGCAATCGCTTACCATCAGGTGATCAGTCTGCTCGTCTGCCACCTATGACATAAAAAAAGATGAGGAGGAGGACTTTACGAAAATGTAACTGAAAGCAGGGTATTAATAAAGAAATATAACACTTCATTTTAGGCCCGTGCCCCAGCAGTGGGGACTTAAATGGGCTGATGATGATGATGATGATGAACACTTAATTTTAATAAGCATAACCTATTTAAAAAAACCGTCCAAGTGCGAGTCGGACTCGCCCATGAAAGGTTCCGCAGCAGCAAGTAAGATATGTAAGATAAATTGCGGTTTACGGTTTATAACGTATTAAAAAAACTACTTACTAGATCTAGATCAAACCAATTTTCGCTGTAACGTTAGTTTTCATGGTAATGTGTATCATATATTTTTTTAGTTTCATACTTATTTTATTATAGAGGTTAGAGGAGTGGGTACACGCATTTCACCACTTTGGGAGCGTCTCTTGCGCAAAGTATTATGTTAAGAAAAAAATATATTAGAATCCTCAACATCACTTTGAAAGATATTTTTGTGTAAAAATCGTAATGCGGTTAACATCTATTTACCAAGTTTAAATAGTATAGTTCTTATAGTTTCAGAAAAATGTGGCTGTGACATACGGACGGACGGACAGACGGACAGGCAGACATAACGAATCTATAAGGGTTCCGTTTTTTTGCCATTTGGCTACGGAACCCTAAAAATAGGTATCTTTCCCATAATATCATATGCTTTACATGTGTTGCGCTATTGTGTGTATGCGTTGGTTATTGTTGATAATGTATCTGAATGATTGATTTCATTCACTCTACTAAAACTTAAACTTAAAACACTCTATGAAACTTAAATATAACCCACCTTCTTACTATCCTAACCTAGGTCAGTTCACTGACTGAACTTGGTGAAGTCTATGGTATAACGCCAGATTAGTATAGATTGACAGCGCTATACCATAGATTTATTATCGGAATAAGGTTGGTCGAATCGTCCCATAAAATGACTTTTTTCTTAGGTCTGTTGTGGAAGCAAGAAATTTTACTAACTTTCTGCGTATAATATAAGGCAGATGACGATCCAATACTACTACATTTGCCGACCAATAAAAACTCTGTAATTGTAATAATCGGCGTTAAGCGTCATAACTTTGATTTCGATTACGCATTTACCTGAATGATCGTGTTTAGAGACATCGCCGCCGACAAACACAGATACAGTTTGATAATCTGATATAACAGTCATAATCATATAATAAATCCGTGTTTTGTAACCTTTGCTTTTGCCGCTATCAGCAAACGTACATAAAGCGGCATCGGTCTTACCTACACAAGAACTCATACCTACATCTATGCTGATGTTGATAACGATAATAGAGTTGTTCATGGGTTCTTAATCAGCTCGGAAAGTATCTAACTCCTTAATGTACTCGTATGACACCAAAACTTTAAGTTAGTTGCCAGTCCGATTTAGTCAAAAACTCAGTTATATTTACGCAATTGGAAAAAAATATTTTTTAGAAAAAAAAAGATTTTAAGGTGACGGGTACGGCACACTATCGATTTTAAATTTTAAGCTACTAAATCGGATCTATTTTAAACAATTTAAGTGTTTGCCAAGAGGTTGTAACCCCGAAATTGTTTAGAATAGATCCGGTATAGTAGCTAACAATTAAAAACGAATGGTGTCGCTAGTTAAGGCTACCCGTCGCCTTAAACGATACACATAGTGTAAAATTTAATTCACGCTAAAATTTAAACCCACATCATTATAAATATTACAGTCATAGTTACCTTACTATAACGTAACCTAGTAAAATATCAATCTTGAAAAACTAGGCATTAAGTGATATTTTGCCGTGTGGTTCCCGGCAGAGTAGAATAGGCCACCCTCACTCTTACCGAGGTGTCGTAAAAGGCGACTAAGGTAAAGCTGCTGTCATGATCATCAGCATCCAGAGAAGGAAAACTCTGCATTTATATCAAAACCCTCGCCAACCCGTCTGCCAAGCGTGGTGAGTATGGCAATTACCCCTCATGTGATTGAGGGAGGCCCGTGCCCCAGCAGTGGGGACTTAAATGGGCTGATGATGATGATGATGATGAAGTGATATTTGAAATTACCTTCCATAGGTACTAAATAAAAACGGACTTTTTGTTCTGTTCTGAATAAATGTAACTGTATTTATTTCTTATTTAAGTAAGGGTTTGGGCAGTTGCCAGGTAGTAATTTGTTAACACCGCTGATAAGGTACCATGGTCAGATGTGTCATTAAAAGTCAGGTGTTACTCGTCCTGTCGCCTTAACAAAAAAGTATTCAATATAAAACGAATGACATCTATACACAACATATTTAAAAAAGTAGCATAAAAGCTTTTAAATATAACCCATTTTGATTTTTGTAACATTACACCTTGTATCCAAAGATGACTTATTTATCCAAGCATTGATGTAAGTCATTATTACCAGTAAATACTTGCGACACAGTTTCAATATCAGTAAAGTACAAGATAAATATAAAAAAACAAGGAAATAATCTATCGAGATCACTTATCTTACGACTTTTATTATATAGAACAGCATATCTAGTGGAACCGAAGTATGAAATTATTTTTATTGGCTTATATTGCGATGTTGAAAATATAACATTCTCAAGTTATTTGATGACAATTTCCGTTCGTTTGTGCAAATATATAAATGCTGTAAGTACCAAAATGTAATTAGTGTAATTTGACTGACCGGATGGCGCAATTGGTATATTGACCCTGCCTCTTACGCCAAAGGTCGTGGGTTCGATCCCCACCCTGGACAAACATTCGTGCGATGAACACTTGTATTTGTTCAGTGTCTGGGTGTAATATATGTATTTAAGTATATATTTGTGTTCCTCTGTTGTCTGATATCTGTAACACAAGTGCTTACGCTACTTAGTACGGAATCAGGTCAATGTATGAGATGTTGTGAGAATTATTATTGTTATGTTTGTCAGTTGTTCCATCACCACGAGCAATTATGTCCCGGACTTAATTATTACTATTATTATTATTATTAATTCACTAAATCTAACTAACACTAACAATGCCATTTGGTACAAACTCTTTCAGATAAAATATCCATAAAGATGAGATGTCCTTCTTCTTGATTTAGTAATAGTCATCATCAGCCCATTTAAGTCCCCACTGCTGGGCCTCGAGCCTACCTCAATCACATGAGGGGTAATTGCCATACTCACCACGCTTGGCAGACGGGTTGGCGAGGGTTTTGATATGAATGCAGAGTTTTCCTTCTAGAAAACTTTCCTTTCGTAAGAGTGAGGGCGGCCTATTCTACTCTGCCGGGAACCACACGGCAGTTTAGTAATAGTATTTACTCCCAATGAGATGAGAAAGGTAGAGCTTTTTACGCAATATTAAAATCAAAACATTCTAACGAATAATCTGCGCAAGCTCCAGGTTAGAAACTGGCAAGAAGTATTGCAGTATCGATAGAAGTGGCGATCTCTTGTTTCCAAGGACAAGCCTTTGTTCGATTCGAACAAAGGCTAAGATACGAATATCGTAAGCGTACATTATAAGACTACGGACTGATTGAAAACCATAAGAACTGCTTGTCTGCGACCTCTGCTAAACGTAGGTCTCCTTTATACTTCCCCACAAATTAGTTTCACAGGATTATTATAATTTATCCAGTCTCTGCCCGCAGTCTTTCAAAGGTCAGCAGTCTAACAGCAGGGCGTTCTAATCTACGCTTTACGCTTGTCTGCCACGGTTTCCATACCTAGACACGACATGTCTGCTCCATGGATTATTGGTCACACAGACATGGCCAGTTCACAAAATAGAACTTATTTCATATTATGCATTATACTTTATGTCATCCTCTGTCCTGTTCTTTGAGTTGCTCATGCTTATTTTTCTTTACGCAGCGGTCATTGACCTTAGATTCATCAATTTTATTTTGAAAATAATAAATATTTCAGCATTTTTTAACCATCATTCAATTCACATCGTTTTCGGTCGTGTTCTGCTCCTCTAATCACTCTTTTGGGCACATACATGGAAACGTGTTCTCAAATAGTAACCTCCGATTTATTCCATTAAACCAGTAGGTATAGGAGTATAACACGTCGTATTAGTTAAGTTGTGCGAATTGGATAACGTCACTGCAATATATTGCTACCTCATGCTCAGTCTTATTTCATAAGGCTGAAATAAATTACGTACACATTTCGCTTTTTTATCTGTTCTTGAGAATTAATCGTAGCCTTAGTACAAAACTTACCTTTCTACTCTAAGTTAAGTAACCTAAATAACTTGTAGCTGACATGGCTTAGCTCTGGATGCCACTTTGTAGAAAGTATCGCTACCACATTTCGGCTGACTCTGAGGTAGCATTACGTACGTACGAAATTTTATACGATACTAGTGGCCCGCCTTAATTTTACGAAACCCGGTTCCTTGTATAGGGATTAACAGATGTGCTTATAGATGGCGCTGGGTGTTGTTTACATTACGCAAGAGTTTCGTATTTTGGGTTTAGCTATTTAGCTGTCGTATTATCTCAATTTTCCAGTAACACTATAGGTACAATTTCTCTTTTCTTATAGCTAATATTTAGGTGGGTTCACCACTACAAAATAATTTCGGATAGATTATTTGAGATATAGTTTGATATGTTCTCAATAAAATTGTACAAAACAATTCACCAGATGTACATGCTTGTATCCAGATGTGGTGACATTATTTTTTCAGAAAATCTTAAGATCTGGTTAGGTTTTTAGTTCCACACACCATACACTATCTACTACTCCACTTCTTTTGAAGTTTTTAATGTAAATCTTACTGTTCTTCATATAACTACCGTTTTAGTTATGTTCTATAGTACTTAGTTCGCTAAGACTTGTGGCAGACGGAATAGGTAGAGAGTATCGACTGTCACTAGTTTTTCCTCGAGTATAACACTTGCTTCCCTTTATATCTACTGACCATTCCGCACCAGTTAACTGTCATAATATCATTCATATTCATTTATGAAATATTCTAAGGATTTCCACGTGTATTTGAGTTTGTATAGCTATGTTACCATCCAAAGATCGCATGTCTTATGTCGCATTACCGCAGAACATACCACTGTGTGAGTGGCGTCAGCTTAGCTAAGATATTGCAGGCTTGAATGACCCCATTGTCCGATATGTGACTTTACGCCGTGATATCTAAGGCACATTAAACCTTTGTTCCATAGAGTGGACGCCGCAAAACCATGTCGGAGTCACGATCGAGCCATCGGAAATTAGAACACAAATCTACAAGGAACATAATAATAACTAGGTACTTTTAGTGTGTTCTTAATAAATATATTATGTTAGTATCGAAGTTAAATACGTGCGCCAGAAAATACAAACGTGATATGTCCTGTATATTAAGTACTAGTCGACGTATTTGGTAGTGACGCTTCATGGGGCGTAGGTTTGATTCCCACTCTGTGGAAGCAATCGTTTAGATGATAACTCGGTTTTTCAGTGTCTAGGGTTATAAGTTAAATCTATTTTAGCACTAACATTTATGTTACCTTGGTTACTTTTGATATCTCAACACAATTTGATGATTTTGTTTGATGATCAAACATATGAAAATAAACAAAACTCTATTGCTATTGGCATTTAAGGTGACGGGTAGGGCACACTAGCGACGCCAATCGATTTTAATTTTTAGCTACTAAACCGGATCTATTAAAGACAATTTCGGGATAACAACCTCTCGGCAAACACTTATAGTATTTATTATATAACCAAGCACAAATGTGGGGTCCGTTTTTGTACGCGAAAAATCGATTCACGCTAAAAGTGGCCGCTTTTGGCGTGCATCAATTTTTCGCGTACGCGTTGGACCCAACATTTTTACATGGTTATTTAATAAATAGTATAAGTGTTTGCCGAGAGGCTGTAACCCCGAAATTGTTTAAAATAGATCCGTTTTAGTCGCTAAAAATTAAAATCGATTGGCGTTGCTAGTGTGCCCTACCCGTCACCTTAAGCGAAAGTGTTAGTTCATCAAGATATCAAATCAGCCAGCCAATCGGTTCTAAGACGTCATGCGATTTATATTCAAATTCTTTTGCCGTGAAATATTATATCTGAGTAATTGGGATATTTTTTGGCTCATGGCTAACCGAGACACGTGAAAGTGATATTGAAATCTGTCCCCGAGTAGGAATAGGCCGCACAGCCTTCGAAAAAATTAAAAAAGTGCTGTACAGTAGAGATCCAGTCACTACGTGGAAGTTGGACGAACCGGATCACCAACGTTGAGGTTCTGAAACGCATGAGCCAGAAAGTAGGGCTTGTAAGGACCATATCTTGGTCACACTTTAAGAAACCTACAATACCACCTTCTCCAGGCTATCAGGATAGGCAAGATTGCTGGAAGGCGGAGTCATGGCTAAGGAACCATACGACATTGGATTGGCATGAATTCCGCCGAACAACTTTTCAGGCTTGATTGATTTAAAAATTTGATGGCAAACCTTCAGTTATGAAGCGGCACCTCAAGAAAAAGACATTTTTAATTAAAAAAAAAGATATTTTAGAAAACCATATTAGTTTGCGTTTAGAAATGTATCATTTTCTGGGTCTCTACATGAGTTACGCAAGCATTCTGAATGAATAATACATATCTATATTACTTTGACTATACCGACATTTTTTTTGTATTAGCATATTATTTAATCGCCTAATCAGCAAAACTGGTAGGAATGCTTATTCAAAACCATTGTCTCACAGCCTTTCCCATGTAGCGGGCTATTTCTCCTGAGTATCAGGTTAAGCTATCATGCTTGTGATTATTTATCAATAACCTCATGACATGACTCGAGAAATACGATAGCTTGCTTTCATTTACGTATTACATGCAATTTTAGTGAATACCACCAGTGAAGATAAAAAAATAAACAGTCAACAAGGTATGAAATGTTCGAATTAGGTATAGGTGAATGTGGACCATGATGAAGGTCGTTCACTCGTAATTGACTCCAACCATTATCATTTTAAGTAAGTTTTTTATAGGTGGCAGACAAGCCGACGGATCACCTGATGGTTAACGATTACCGCCGCCCATGGACACCTGCAACACTATTGGTGTCACAAGTGCGCTGCTTACCTTTTAACCCCCCTTCCCCTGGATTGGGCCTCAAACACCCGTGAGGGTGAGTGATCACACAGTAGTAAGTAAACATTTGTTGACCACATATAAGATTTACAGGGATAGGACACAATAATAATATCCTCCAACCAATTTCGGCTACGGCGACCAATCTCAACGATCAGCCACGTACGCAGGTTATATTATAGTGCTGAAGTGTGTGAGCAAACACAAGTGCACTCTCTATTCCCTTACCCTCATATTCCGATGGGACATTACTATGACACTACCAGAGAGGGATTAGGCGCAGGACCAACGGCTTAACGTGCTTTCCGAGGCATTGGAGTACAAGACCGCCAACTTCCAGACTCCGGGCTGCCACTAAGAATTTCTTACCGAAAACTAAGGTACAAATTTTTGGCCCGACCCGGGGATCGAACCCGGGACCTCTTGCGCAGCCGTCGCTTTAAAGTGCGACCCACTAACCACTGCGCCACCGAGGCAGTCATTTTTATTTGGTACCTATGGATAATAATGTATATTTAATAAATAGACAAAAGAAATAAAATAAGTGAATACATTGAACTAGTGACCAAGGAATAAATTAAGGAATAACGTGAAATAGTCAACAAGGTCCAAGCTCAGCATGAGCTGCAGCGGTTTGGAGCCGCTGCCGCGGTTTCAGTTCAGTCATTGCAATCCAGTGATGAACACAGGTCCCCTTTCGGACACTGTGATCGATCGTCAGCTACCTACTTCCAGCTCATATGCCCAAATCGTCTGGCATGAGGCGTAAGGGCGACCTGTGAGACGAGAGAGAGAGAGAAAGAGAGAGTTAAAATCAATAAAAAAAACAAAAACATCTTTATTCAATTTAAGACCATACAGAACATTTGTGAATGTCAAATATTATAATCTACCGCTGATTCGGAATGTCAATTTCTACCGCGAAGACTCCACAAGAAACTCAGTAGTTACTCTTTTCAAATAATATGGTAATTCCAATTTTCATTCTTAAACAAATTATGATTACAGTGACAGTATGACATACAATGCTTATAATCAATATCGCTTTAGATAAATCGTCAAAGTAAAATTATGGAATGAAATTATACATTAGAGGTCAGGCAAAGATATCAATATGTCCAGGTATCCTTATCATTTAAATAATCATCTACTTTATAGTAGCCTTTCTGCATTAGGCAGTTTTTACGTGCAACTTAAATTTATGTAACCGGTAAAGCAATAATTTTCTAATGTTCCATCCCACAAATGAATTTCCAATTTTATGAAGTCTTAGATTCGGGACAGCAAGCCTATGTTTATTTTGCGTGTTAAAGCTATGAAAGACTGATTTTTTTCGAGTAAAGGTGCAAGTTTTTGCGTACAAACATAAAACAATAAAAAATGTATTGAGATGATACGGTTAAAATTTTGATTTCCTTGAATACTTCTCTGAGTGAGTCACGTGATCTAAGACCGTAGATGGCACGGATGGCCCCCTTCTGCAAAATGAAGATGATCCGGTGTAAATACAATACCGGATCGCCACAGTAGCAAACCAGAGGACATCAGACTATGAAAATAGCTAAATTAAACCCGTCTCGCTCTCTCGATATCAGTCAGATTCCTTATCTTTCTAACTGCATATGCAGCTGAACTAAGTCTTCCTGCCAAGGCAGCAATATGTGGGCTCCATTGCAATTTTGTATCCAGAGTGATACCTAGAATCTGATTGTGGAAGAGCCATGCTCCGGCATGAATAGGTCGACTCGACCTGAGTGATACCACAGGCTCACAGAAAACCGGCGTGATGCAGCGTCTGTGACGTGTAACTTCACTGGTGTTGCTGGAGTCCATGTCGATGGTGGCGGCGGCAATCGCTTACCATCTGGTGATCCGTCTGCTCGTCTACCACCTATCACATAAATGAAACTTATTAATCATACGTCGATTTATTGATTCATCATTATCATTTGAGCATGTCCATCCCCCAATGATCTCCACACAGATCAGTCCTGTGCCACCCGCATAGACTTTCACCAGATCGTCGGTACACCTTGTGGGGGGCGTGCCACGGCTTCGACCGCCTCTATTCTACTCGACACGGCCTCTACTCCAGACCTTTGTGCCCCATCGGCCGTCTGATCTCGCAATGTGCCCTGCCCATTGTCACTTGATTTATTGATTGCAAGTTCCATAATTAGTTTGCAAACTATCCCGTTTTTTTCATCTGTGGGTTTCAATACTACAGTAGAATATCCATGGAATTTGAATCTACATGTGGTCAATATTTATGCAGTGCTAATAGGTATAACTGTTACAATCTCCTATTTGATAATTCCCTTTTTTGTCGATTTTCCGAAAGATGTTCTACAGTTTATTTTGTTCATCTTGAAGTAATTTCGTTTTATGAGCATGACCCTGATTTTATTACTCTAAATTAAGTTGAAATTATGTCAAACCTCAACCTAAAGATAATTATTACTCGACATATGTATTTTCGTGAAATCGAATTCTTACCACTGCTGGATATTTATACTTACATACTTTACCAGCATACTTATAATTACCACTTTCATAGATCACCAGCTCTACCATAGTCGAGCTAACATCTTGATTTATGCGTTTTTAATTGCACCGCTGCACGCCGCAGCGTGCTAACTTTGAATGAATATAGATTAAGCTCTCGAAGTAACTTCACAGCGTAATAAACAACAGTGAGTAATCTCCACTTGGCCAATAGGCCATTATATAGGCGAATTTTTAATAAAAAATCCGCGCGTGAAATGCATGCAAAAAATGTCGAAAGCAAACGTAGCACTTGACATTGTTTCATTAAAACTATTAAATTGAAGTGTGACGACTTGTGTAAACGAATAAATGATGTTTATACCATTATATAAAACGCATGGAACCTATTTTATAAACGTCATAAATATAGTTTACCAGTCCTCCCGTATAAAATTAGACAAACGACACGATAGAGAAATTTACATCCCTTTAACCACGTGTTTTACCAAATAATTAGAACAACATTTGCTCTACGACTTTTCGAAATTCGTCAATTTATTCTCGATATCAAATGACTAGGTCACGTGATCGACTTTGTATGAAAAGTTTCAAAAGTCAAAGAACAAATCATGCACAGAATGGTTGTTAAAAACTTCATCATCATCATCATCATCATCAGCCCATTTAAGTCCCCACTGCTGGGGCACGGGCCTCCCTCAATCACATGAGGGGTAATTGCCATACTCACCACGCTTGGCAGACGGGTTGGAGAGGGTTTTGATATAAATGCAGAGTTTTCCTTCTCTGGGTGCTGATGATCATGCCAGCAGCTTTACCTTAGTCGCCTTTTACGACACCTCGGTAAGAGTGAGGGTGGCCTATTCTACTCTGCCGGGGACCACACGGCCACACGGCACACGGTAAAAAACTTAGTTAAAGGGATGTAAATGTTCACAGAAACACCCTGTATATATCTATGTAACAAAGTAATGCATGCAACTACTGAGAATATCCACTTAATACTTCTCTTACTGTAATATTTTCTATATTACGGTTATTTCGTCATTCATGTAAGATATCTTGCATTGTTACCAAATTACTAAAGATAACTACAGATACGAAGGTCAAATTGTTAGTGAATTTAAGTGATATCATTATGTTGCTAAAGATATTAAAATATATCACTTCAGTAGGCATGATGTTGTAATAACTAAGTAGATAAATATGAAATAATAATTGGTCAGTTATGTACAATTCAAAACAGAGTAACTCAATAAATTATTTGGCTTATAAATAAATTTTTGAACCTATCTCTTGGTTATTTTCTTTCTATAATCCTTTGAGATATAAATTTTAATATAATTAAAAGGCCGTGTGGTCCCCGGCAGAGTAGAATAGGCCACCCTCACTCTTATCTAGGTGTCGTAAAAGGCGACTAAGGTAAAGCTGCTGGCATGATCATCAATCAGCACCCAGAGAAGGAAAACTCTGCATTTATATCAAAACCCTCGCCAACCCGTCTGCCAATCGTGGTGAGTATGGCAATTACCCCTCATGTGATTGAGGGAGGCCCGTGCCCCAGCAGTGGGGACTTGAATGGGCTGATGATGATGATAAGTAAACTAAACTTATATAATCAAGTTTGTTTCATTGCCTCGGAGCCCAGAGTACAATTGGACTATGATGCAGGATATAAAAGTAAAGTATCAGCCTATAAAGTGACCCACGACAGGGCAAAGGCCTCCATCATAGACATCAAGTTATCGCTTAATCACCATGCTTGCCAAATGTGGATTGGTGATCACAAACTCGAGCTATATTCACAAAATTCGAAATATACTTTTCGGTCGACCCGTGATTCGAACCCAGGAGATCACGTACCGGTACTTAAACCACTAGACCTTAAAGGCAGGATATAGGAATTCTGGTTATTACTCTGGATTTTACTGGTAGCTCAGTGGAGTGAGGTGGTGATTCGAATTCAAGCATGCACATCTAGATTATTCAAATATTTTTAAAAAGTGTATTTCTACCATTGGCTCGGCGATGAGAGAAACGATCGTGAGGAAACCTGCACGTTTCGGATATTTTCTAAAACGTGTAACCATGTTTTTTATGTTATAGACTAGCAGACGGATCACCTGATGGTAAGCGCGACACCCGCGACACCAGTGAAGTCACAAATGCGCTGCCGACCTTTGAACCCCCCTTTCCCACGGATAGAGCCCCTGACCACGCAGCAAAACACAGCACAATTTCTGCTTCACGCCAGATTTCTGTGAGGTCGTGGTATCACTTCGGTCGAGCCAGCCCATTCATACCGAAGCATGGCTCTACCATGGTCAGAGATGATTCAGTTAGTTTAGTTCCCCTATTAAAGGGTTGCTTGCGAAGGTCAGACGGCAGTCTCTTCATTTTGATTACCAGATTCCCTATATCCATAATCATGGTCTAAGCGTTTCCATGGCTCCGAAGCAACCACTTTGAACTCTACCGGGAATAACACGCTTAGATGCTATCAAATAGGACCAAGTAGACTTGATATATCCAGAGGATGCATAACTTGGAATCGCACATGCAACCTCCCGTTTCATAAGCGCTCGTTCTTATTCACTAAGGTCACCACACAGCTCTATATAATCTATAACACATATCAAACGATCAAATCCCAAGTAAGTTATATATATTTTTTTTATATGAGAGGTGGCAGACGAGCAGACGGATCACTTGATGGTAAGCAATTTCGCCGTCCATGTACACCCGCAACACCAGTGGAGTCACAAGTGCGCTGCCAACCTTTTCCCCTTCCCCCATTGGGCCTCTGGTAACCTCACTCACACGGCGAAACACAGCGCAGGCGCTGCTTCACGCCGGTCTTCTGTAAGGCAGTGGTATAACTCCGGCCGAGCCGGCCCATTCATGCCTAAGCGTGGCTCTCCCACATTTAAACATAATGCGTATCTAACAATTGATAAAAGTCTTATTAAAAAATGCTTTTATTTTTATTTTGATGTTAACATCAAAAGATTACGGGTATTGTACAGAATCAATCATTTAATCATGAACCAAAAATTCTTTGATCTGCACAGCTTTGGAGTATTAAATCAAAATCGGCAAATGGCAGAATAAATCAGTGTCAGTTCGAAAACAACAAGCGTTAAATAACACAATTAAAATGTTGTAAAACGTCGAGGGGCGTCTTGGTACTAATAACGTTACACAGTATAGTTGGATTGTTAGTAAAGTCAAATACCTGACGGCTTGTAGTGTAGACATGGAAAACGTGCGTATCTAGAACTTAGCAAATTACTAATCCTTAACGCGATTATTCTTTAAAACGTAACATTTTCAAACAAAATGTCATTAGTACAGTGACGAATAACTAAAATGATCATGGATTTTTAGCGTTGTGGCTGGAACGAAACGTGTTGGCTGATACAGTACAGTATTAAGCGGTTTTGATTTACGTCCAGTGAAGTGCATAATAATGTAAGAATAATATTGAATTTTATTGTTTTTCTATCTGCTGCTGTTGTCGAGTGAGATAACGCGGGGACAATTTGCTTAGATTTTACAAGGTCTCACTGAAGTATCCATAGATCGATAAAACGTGGCTCTTATGGTGTGACTTTCACTGAAATCCTCAGGTTTTTTTCAATAGGTAATTAAGCACACTTGACATTGGAAAACTACCATCTTTAACAAGAGTGGAGGCAAACATTTTTTGCTAGACTTGAAATAGTAAAAAAAATATTGAATTTTCTGTAATGCCTAGTACCTAAGTTGTGCAATAAATGTAATGTATGTATCGATCTAATGACCATATCCACTGTCGAATAGAGTGCTTGTTACGTGTCCATTGGTTGAAACCACATCATAGACTATTTTCATTGTCAAAAACACGATAGTGTCTAAGGCTTCCTGATCTTATTTTTTTTACTTACATTTTGAGACCATTGCAAACCATAACCTTTGTGTCTACAAAGAAATTGAAAAATTTGCTAAATGTTTTTAAGCGGTTTGCAAACCGCATTTGTTATGTAAAATTGTTGATTAGGTATGCACCGATCTGTCGTGTAAAACAGTTACAGGTTGTGTAAATTTATCGGATATGGAATAAATCTATTTCTAAATTGTATTTAATTTATACAAAGGGTTTGATATGTGGTACAAAAGTATACTCATCGCGACCATTTATGTAAAACAATTAGTAGAAACATCAAAGTTTCGTACATAAATTTCTGACCATGCCATCGTTTTGCGTTCGCTTGCATGCTTGAAGATCGTCGACGTTTGTAAGGATGTGCCTGAAAAAAGAACTATGACTGTGTTTCGTAAAAGCTTTTTCTATCATTAATGTACTAATTATTAAGTGAGTAATTGCCGCGGCTTGCAACTCGAAGAGCTGCCAATTTATACCTCCAATAGTGGCCTACTTATCAATTTATAAAAAATAAATAAACAATAGAATCACGAACATAACCACCCCTTGGTTTTTTGTGTTCGGGCGCACAGTAAGCAACGCACCGATTGTATCGCGCGGATGCTCGCAGCGCCCGAAAGCCGCGCCCGGCAAGGAGCGCTCCACTCCGCTCATGCGCCCCTGGTAACGAAACGAGATTTAAAACTATTTAATTACATTGTTTTAACTTCGATTTGCATTTTTTTTTTTATAGAAATAATCATTTTTAGATTTAAAATCATGAAGACTGTCAGATAGGCACAGTAGGAATTTCAACCGCCCCAGACATTCTATAAACGTATTGTATGTGGAGTTGTTCTACTGTTCTTATTGAATTGTAACGAAGGCAATAGAAGCCTTCGATACAGACGGACGGGTCGGCAGGTGCGCTCAACAACGGTCCCTGCGCGATGGGTATCTCACACCTTAATCACTCACGTCGGCAACAATCCGTAATGATATTTACTAAATAAACACGAAAGCGGACCGTAATTAAGTGCAATTAACTATGTTACAGAGTGTGTTAGGATATTAAATATGCTTATTTAGACCGCTTTCCGTTTAGTGGCCAAACCCACAGACCGTGACCTATCGGCTTCTTTTAAGTTGGTTTTTGTAACTTTTGAAATAGTCAAGTTATATTATATCTATTATATTTATACTGAAAGCAGCTATAGACGCATTTAGAAATGTGGACCACAAATAAATATTCTACATATGACATGAGTTTGAGGTAGAAATGTAGGTACTTAAATTTTTCATTTTGTTAAGATCCTCTACAGTTTGCAGTTAGGAAGAATTACGCCTAAAATGTTTATCATAATTATTTGGCATAATAAATAATTAACAACCCAGTTCGCAGGTTTAGATAAAAAAGTGGTTTTATATTTCTATATAACACCACTTCTACTTCTTCTTCTACACACTAGTTTCGCCTTTATTTCTATAAAGGCGAAACCTTTATTTTAGAGTCCAATGCGAATTTAAAATACCGACTAAATCTGCAATAAAAATTCGGTAGGTATGTATTTTTAAATGCATAATAGAATAAAATAAAATTAACTATAGATGTGCTACGAATGCTACGGTGAGAGATCGTCACAAGTCTGAACATAACAGATTGAAATAAGGATGATAAAGTGATTCTGAAATCTTCTTGTTGTAACAATAACGAAGTGTTTGTTGAGAAATTCTGACCAACAATTAGCTTGGGGGTAGATTTGTCGAGAATGAAGAGTGACACCGGGCCCGCTATAGAATGACTCGTACAGACAAACCCACTTTACGCCAGAGAGGGTGGGAGACCGGTCACTTAGGTCTGGCTAGTAGACTGCGGATATGCGGTTAATTCATCTTTTTGCTGTCACCGATACAGCTAGCTCCGCACCCCCACTCGCGCACCTTAGTGTTACTGCCCGAGGAAACTGAAAAATACCTCCGGTTAAAATACTTTTAGTCGATTAAAATTGAACGTAGATGAATACTATTCCTCGACGTCTAAATAGGTATTAATTATTTTTTAATTGCCAAGATGTCATGAAATTAACTCTACGGCGATTCTTAAATGCTTACATTTGCAATTAGGTACGTAACTGTTTTCATTATTCCGAGTGAATTGCACCTAATGAATATTATGTTGGGACCTACACTTTAGCTACCGTTTTTTAACATTATTAATGAGTGAATTGAAACAGAATATTAGAGTCCCTTATGAGATAGTCGCGTCGCTGTCCTTAGGAGGCGTTGGCCCGTTAGGCGGCTCGCCGGTCGTCAGCCGTCCGCGCCGTGACTGGTGTAACAACCACTACCGACATTTCCGCTATTTACCAGCATAATTACAAACGGAAAATTCAACTTCACCATAAAAAGTTAGTCGACGAATTTCATCGAAGCGGCGCACCGCGAGAGAAGCGAAAAGATGCGGCTCACGTACCCACCTATCTATTTGGACTCCGCCCGATATTGTGCACACAAAGTAACGATTACTCATGCCCACCGAAGTTTATTTACGACAGGAAGAAATTGCGATTGTATTCTCTTAATGGTTATAACTTCCCAATATGACGGCGCCTGTCGGTACTTGTTTGCACGAAAAATTTATTGAAATACTCACTGTTTTAATGGCCGCGGCAACGATTTGTGGATCATTAAAGAGTTTCGTACAATAAATAAAATTTATACAGATGCGAGTACATTGCGGGAGGAAAGCTGTCGGAGTAATCTAAAAAAATCTCGCATTGGGTAAAAGCTCAAGGGAAAATATGCAGCGAGGGTCATTGGTAGTAAGGGTAAGATTGGGTAAGGCGGTTTCAGGTTCTCAATTTGTCAATCGCGCTCCCGCGGGAAATGGTTTAACATGCTTTTTCCTGCGATTGGCGTGATAAATGTTTCTGCTCATAGATATCGCACGAGCTATTTTTAGCTATTAGGCACCTACTTACTCGCAATTTTTTCGTACAAGTTAATGAATGTAATATAAACATTTAAAAATGTAACTATCAACATACAACACAAACTTCCTCATATCTAAAAACATTTCTACGATATGTAGTTTGTATGTATTATTTAAAAATTCTGCATAATTTATGAGTCATTTTATGCTTGGTAACCATGCTATTTGCAAAAAAAAATCTTTTGCTTACCGTTTAATTTATTAACAGCTGTTTTAATAACATTTTAGTGATGTGAGTTTTTTTTACCGTAATAAATATCTATTTCATAAACTTGAGTAGTTCCGTTCCCTGGAGCTCAATGTCGATTAGTGGTCGGCACCGTGATTGAAGAGCTATGCGTCATCTGCGGAACTCTGTGGAACGTGCGCCGTGCAAGAGGCAGGGACACGTACCCTCACGTTTTGTGTGGCCGGCCATTCCGGACATGATGTCACCGTCACACTTGCGCAGGCGGCTTGTAGTGACACGGTCCCGCTCCGCGTATGGTTACAGCACACAGTTAATCGAGGATACGTGTAGAGACGACGATTTACAGCGCAAAGTGGCAGTCCTCCCGTGTATTACCAATCTATGGAACAATAAAGAGTGCGCGCGAAGGCATATAAATGAGCGGTGCCGTATGCAGGGAACGCCGCCGGTGCCATTAGTAAGCCACACTCGACCCGGAGTAATTGACCGGCGAGCTAATTTCATTCTAGGCGCATTGTACGCTTCCTCTTTCCTTTTTCCTATCGGTCAGCGGCGGCCACGAGGCGGCTTGGCTCGACACGAACACGCTTATTCTGGCCACTTTTTATGCTCGTACAGGAACAGTTCTTTTAAGATCCGAGGGAAATGAGAATGGACAAAAACACATGCTAATCGGAATCCTAAAAGCGGCACCAGTAGTGAAATTAACAATCGTAGTTGGCGTAAAACAGAATGGGTTAAGTTTTGCTTAGACAATTTTATGGTTCTTCGTCAACTATGTTCGACTACTTATCTTAAACTAACGACTTGCTTACTTCTTAAAACTAACTTCGTTTTTATGATTTGCAGTTTGCACAATGTAGATGAGAAAATAATGTCTTAGGTATTAAAATGTAAACGAAATTTTTAAAGTTATTTAAATTCACTACAGTAAAACACGCTGGTTCCGTGGGGAAAGGTTTAATGACAAAGTCAAAAAATAAAAGACAGCCAAATACAATAAAAACTATAAAAACCATAAATAATATAAAAAGTTTGTGCTCCCGCACAAAAGTTATTCAAGTACCTATATTGTGAATTATATATTGTTTTTGGCACAATGAGCCATTTGTGATCCTCTATCCTAAACGAGTTAAGCTTTAAAGTGAACCAGCATCATCGGCTCTATTGGCAATCACATTGACAACCTCACTCTTAAAAAATAGAAAAACCTCTTTCTTTTGAATAATTGGCCATAGGTAGTGTTAATAGGTACGACCAGCAACAAAGGAGTTTGCCATCTATACCATACTTACCAGCTTTTTAGTATTTACTTTACACGTAGCAACAGAGCTTTTCATTTCGGATAGTTTCTGAAACTTGTAGCCAGAGATCGTAGGTTCGATCCCCACTCAGGACAAACATTCGCGTAATGAACACTTTTGTTTGTTCAGTGGATGTAATATAACCCATGTATTGTAGTATATATTTGTAATTAATACAGAATTAGGTCAATGTATGTGATGTTACATTTGATCGTGGAAGAGCCGCTTCGGCATGAATGGGCCGGTTCGACCGGAGTGATACCACGGCCTCACAGAAAACCGGCGTGAAGCAGCATTGTGCTGTGTTTCGCTTAGTGAGTGAGGGTACTGGAAAGGGGGGTTTAAAGGTCCGCAGCGCACTTTTGACTCCACTGGTGTCGCGGGTCCATGGGCGGCGGCAATCGCTTACCCTCAGGTGATCAGTCTGCTCGTCTGCCAGCTATCACATAAAAAAAATGTTGTATGAATTATTTATTTATATGAGAAAATATTTCTTAAAAGTTCAAGGAAGTCGAAAGTGGACATTGTGATTTAGTTGTTCAGAATGGGTATCTAATTTATTTTTATTTTATTATTATTATTTTTTAATTAAATTTAATTACTGCTGGTCACATTTTTGACATATTCTGCATGTATAGATATAGGTGCATGCATAGTAGTAATCTTTGCTGTAAGTAGCTGTATTCCATACAAAAAGTATGACCACAGTGGTCATACTCGGTAAGTTTTTTCTATTGACATGATTGATAGAGTCGACTAGCAAGAAAGTAATAATTACTTATCGTACTTACTCGTAAAAAAAATGTTTAAAATATTATTAAATATCAAAAATTTACTTATTTATTTTCTAAAACTTTCTTGCACAAAATCAAGTATAAAGGGCGAACTTTATTTCAAGATGCATTGTCTACCAGTCACTTAATAGCTACGTAATTCACAAGTTCTATGCCGTTGATTTGGATAACTCGCTACACATGATGAACGACAACTAGGTACACATGTTCGAAATGTGTATGGACATCGTATGCTATAACATATGCCAGTCACCGAATTCTTCACTATTTTTTTCTATTGGTAAATCATTTTCTTTTTCCTCACCCAGTAAAAGTTAGTTACTTGTATATCAGCCAAACAATTAAACATTTGTTATCCTTATTTCGTAAAGATCTACAGTAGGGTAACTTATAAGTATAACAATAACAAAATGGCTGATGTACTTACTTCTTTTGCGAAACTTATCTCTCGAGTAAGCTAAAACTCGAGTATCTTCTTGTAACTTTATTTTCACCATGCGCATACAGACGCCTTTCAGTGGCAATGTGTACACAACTAATGATAATGGACATATGACACTTCCGGTTAGACAAAATACCTCACCGTCAATCTATATGAAAATAAGAACTTTCAATACTATTAGTTCGGATTTGTATTTAGACATCGTTTGTACCAGTGACGAAAATTGGATGTGAATTATAATTGTATTTCATCTATAGACAGCCTTAATGTTTTATTGGTTGAAGCAATTTTACACATCTCTCCAGGTTTCCTTGCGATATTTTCCCTGACCGCCAAGTTAGATGTTGAAATACAAATCCAGAGGTGTGTAATCAGAAGATCGAATCACTTAGACCTTGATTGCTGTCATAGAGAAATTAATAACTCTCATACGAACTAATTAAACATATAATAACAAACTGATAGCGTAACTTGCACAATTGGGTTTTACGATGTTTCGTCACGATACCACCCCGGGTCTAATTCAATGTTCTCGTTGATATTAATAATATGTCAATAATAAAATGAGATATGACCTGAGAGATAAATGAACCGTCGCAACGACACTTAATTTTCACTAGTTTATACGTTCTACATACGACGTCTTGTGAGGTCTGATGTGACTATCAGCGTCTCTGCTCCCTGGCGCCGCGACACATGACCAAGCTCTGCCGGTAGGGTTGCCATTACCACTATTCATTAAAGCTAAGTGTTGCGACTGAGAACCAAACTTGAACTGTATGGAAACTTACGCCATCTAGTGGTCACGCTTTGTTGTGAGACTACGTCACCACAAAGCGTCTGCTTTTCGTATCTGCTAGTTTGAGAGAAAGTATTGTTCTGGTAGATGCCACCATGCACTTTTACAACGCGCAACCAAAGCGTGTTACCGGAACAATGACCCCAAGCCGCTAAGATTGTTGTTGATTATTTTTTTCAAGAAATGCAGACGCCTTGTTGTGACACTTAGATCACTAGATGGCGATAATTTCCATACATTTTGAACTGTTGTACTAAGGATGAACACAGCAACATGCTGCTCCAATATACCAAAAAAGAATATAAACACAATGATTTTGGAGTTCCACAGGGCAGCATATTAGGTCCATTGCTATTTTTAGTTTATGTAAATGACCTGCCATGCTGCATTGAACATAAAAGTGTGCTCTTTGCTGATGACATATCAGTGATCGTGTCAACACTTAATAAAAAAAGTACAATTGAACATGAATATGACATAAATAAAACATTATTGACAATTATTAACTGGCTAAAATCGAATAATTTAAAAACAATTATTGACAAGACATGCTACATAAATTTTAATAATTATCTACAAAATCTAAATATAAATTATCAAAGACAAATGCTCAAGCATGCGACTAGTGTAAAGTTTTTAGGTATATTAATACATAACAATTTAGACTGGAAAATAAATTTCAACAGTGTGTGTAATAAAATCAATAGATTATACGTTCTATATAAATTAGTTAAAACAGCATCGAAGGCCACAGCCCTCACAGCTTACTTTGCTTATGTGGAATCCGTGCTTAAATACGGACTGATTATTTGAGGAAACAGTTGTGAGATGCAAAGAACATTCATAGCACAAAAAAAGTGCGTAAGGGCTATATGTGGTGTTACACCTAATACTTCATGTAAGCCACTATTTAGATATTTGAATGTGCTGACACTAACGTGCTTATATATTTCAGAAATTGCAAAATTTGTCAAAAAAACCCCAACTACTTTAAACAAGCGAAAGACTTATATCCTCGAAAGACTAGAAACAGTAATCGATTAGTCCTCGATTTTAAACCAAATAGTCATCATCGTCATCGTCAGCCCATTTAAGTCCCCACTGCTGGGGAACGGGCCTCCCTCCATCACATGGGGGGTAATTGCCATACTCACCACGCTTGGCAGACGGGTTGGCGAGGGTTTGGTATAAATGCAGAGTTTTCCTTCTCTGGGTGCTGATGATCATGCCAGCAGCTTTACCTTAGTCGCCTTTTACGACACCTTGGTAAGAGTGAGGGTGGCCTATTCTACTCTGCCGGGGACCACACGGCATGACCCATGAATATAGAAGAGGAACTAGAAAGCTATAGGTCATTGCTTCAGAACAGTTTGACACAAGATTTATACAGAATAAAAACAAGAGTAGAACATATAAAAATTGAGATAACTAACATAGAGCAGACACTCGGGGAGTTCTACATATTGTCAGATGACTTATGGATGGAGAAAGGACTCTCGATAATCAGGCATAATGGTATTTTTTATCTTTATCCTACAACAATAGTTATGTGTGTCTTGGACAATCTCCAGACTCGGTTCTACATCCGGCTACACGTTTCAATCAAAGAAAAACAAGAGAATATTACTGGACTCATTGACCACTACGACAAACTACACTCCTTCATCCTGTATCTTAGGGAGAAATATCAGAATGGTTTCTTCGAGCTCATGAAAAATTGGGATGCCTTCTGCATTGGGTGTATAGTATCGGACGAAATCGAAGATTTTGGATTTAACACCTTAAGAGATTTCTTAGAAGAAGAGATGCTTAAGAAATTCGATTCTAATGATGTCAAAAGGCGTACCTCGCTCATGTCTTGTGAAGAGATCTCTCAAGTGAGAGACATTGCTGCCCCCATCTCCATGTACTTCTCTAATATGAGCAAGAATTACGGTCACCCGATTCTCCATCCTTCTGAAGGAATTGACAAACTCAGACGAAACTCTAAGAAAGTTATCCCTGTTGACGACCTCATAGCTAAGAAGGTCCTCTGGATGTTTCGAAAGACATACTGCACCAATTACTTCAGGAAGAGAGGCTTTTACCCTCAATACCGGATTAAAGGTGTACTGAACACTATCTTGCGGGAATGTCTTCATGACGAGAGAGCCATCACGGCTAACGAATTACAAAACCAAATAGAACCCGTGTCCAAAAGAACTGCTTCTGTATGTGTGTAACAATTTATAATAAGATTAATCAACAAATTAAAGATTTGCCCTTTAATCAAGTTAAAACTTCACTATACAAGTGGCTAGTCGCTCGCACTTTTTACTCTGTGCAAGAATTTTCAAATGAAAAGGACAATCAGAAAATTGCAAATCAATAAAAAATAAGGGTTATTTCTAATGTAGGAATTTATACTTTGACATTGTATTTGCATGCTATTAGTCAATGGCTGGATAGGTGATCATGTAAATTTTAGGATAACATCGTTTTCTGTACACCCTGTTCAAAAGCAAATAAACTATTCTTAATCTTATTCTCTTCACTTCATAGGATGTTATTGTTGTTGTTTTCTTCCAATCCTTGAACCGCGAGCTCGCGACAGTATTGTAACATTAAAAACAAGAACAGTATGTATAACACCTTAGCAGCTGAAAAGTGCATCAAGCGGGACATATACCATTGAAATGAAGGGAAAGATACATTATTATACCGGTTGTGTGTGTGATACATTAAGATAATGTAAAGCTACATCCCGGGATGTAATGTATATATATGTCACCGGAAAATAACAAGATCCGTAAGTTTATTAATTTACTAGAAAGTTTATAAACTTTTGTAGGATTCTAAACGGGAGATAAATTGTATTATTTTACGTCCACACTTTCGTACATTTATCAATTTTCGAAGTCACACGGTAAATTTATAAACTAACGGATATCTATTCGTTACTAAATTTGGTATGGTTTGACCAATCACATAAACTCTTTTAAAAATACGCATCTTTGAAATACGTAAAATAACACACTGCTCTCTGATTGGTCAATGTTCATAGTAGTAATGCCAATCAGATCGCGCGTAGCGTTTGGATTTTGGAGCTTACTTATTATTTTACGAGTGAATTCAGTAAGTTTATCATTTACGAAAATTTGGACGTAAAACAATACAATTTAACTCCCGTTTAGAATCCTACGAAAGATTATGAACTTCCTAGTAAATTGATAAACTTACGGATTTTGTTATTTTCCGGTGACATATATACATTATAGCTGCTGTGTGTGAACTCTTTCAAAATGCCAATCAAACGCTTCTTTTTCTCAGTGTCAACCCTATATTGTAATTAACGGCTAACATATTACGATATAATGTTCCAATACGCAACTATTGACTGACGTGTGATAAATGTTGACATCTTCCTAGTGATTGTTGGACATCTTTTAGCTTTATTGTACGAATACGACCCTTATGTGACTTGTAAAGTGATAACTGATAACCAAGTCGTTATTGCATTATGCGTAGAAAAAGTCGAATTTTTAAATTAAGATCCTTGTAAGCAAATATAAAATCAAAAAATAATTATAAGACAAATGAAACGGCACCGCCATAACAGTCTCAGATAACATTTATAAGCAGAACGAACATATTACTATAATATATATTAACCAAAAACACGATATCATAAGCTAATGAAATAATGAAATAATCGGGTGTAAAAAATACCAACTCATTCTTTTATGATGATTTTGGTGTGTATAATTTGATAAGTGTCATTTGCTAATACGGGTACGCTGATTCTGAATTTGGTTTATAGCCATTACGTCAAGATTTTTCACCACGTTGAAAAAAAAATTATACAAGACCAAAAAATTCACTTAGGAATATTACCTACGTAAATTGAATCGAGATATTTTTAGGCCTGCGTGTAAGATACGCCTTTAACATTTAAAAACTACGGGTAAGCAAAACCAAACATTTTTTCACGGGATTCCTTATGAAACAAAATTTACACTAACCATGCATGAATATTAAACTAAAAAACCTTATAACATAAGTTATTTTATTTCAGAAGTTTTTCTTATGTGATAGGTGGCCGACGAGCAGATGGATCACCTGATGGTAAGCGGTGGCCGCCGCCCATGGACACTCGCGACACCAGTGGAGTCACATGTGCGCTGCCAACCTTTAAACTCCAATTTCCCCTGGATTGGGCCTCCAGTACCCTCGCAGCGAAACACAACAAAGTGCTGCTTCACGCCGGTTTTCTGTAAGTTTATGAAACCGCGAAAGATTTAATACATTCGTCCATTTTTAAAACATGGCGGATGTCACATGAAATCCATTCTAATAACTACGTTTTAGTGATATAAGTCGTAAGATGATAAATATCACGAGCCCGAGAATTGGGCTCCTGATCTGAGCTTACGAGAAACATCAAAGGAACCTAACATAAATTATTTTATTTTAACATGGAAATCTAGTATGATGCAACAATTAAGCATTAATTGTTATTTTTGTTTGCACAAATCCAGCCAAAATAATTTAAAAGTTTAAAAAAAAGATTATATTTTAACAACTCCACTTGACTTCAGTATGTAACTGACTACTAGTTTGCACTAAACTTATGTATATGCCATTCAACCTTTAGTTAACCACACATGCATTTAAGCTAAAACATAATAATACGATAACTTATTAGCGTTTTTAAGTAGATACTTAAATACTGTGAAAACATTTTCTACTAATAAAAGGCTAAAAACTATCTAAACAAACAGAAGCCCAATTCTCCTCCTCCTCGCTCCTGACATTTATTATCATACGACATATATCACCAAAACACAGTTTTTTTGTATGGTATTCAGGTGATATCCGCTATGTTTTCAAAATATTACGAGGACGAGAATTGGGGTCTTGGACTCCCACTTTCTAAGAGTATTTCAGAAATAAATCAAATGAGATATCATACTAGTACTTAAACAAATATCATGTGTTGTCTCTGCTTGTTATGGTAAACAAGTTTCGACGGGCTCTATATTACATGATATCTGTAAAGAATATTTGATAAAAGTATTAGGTAATAATGATGAGCACAAGTTATTCATCATAATGCTAACAAAGTTAAAATGTTTCCCTTTGATTTCTGTCTGTTATGATTAAAACACGAGAGTAGATAAAGTAACTAGTTAGTGTATGAGACTGCACATAACTTGAAAACACTCGCGAATGCCATCAGAGAACTCGTCAAGACGCATTTTTTTTATCTTTTTTATGTAAAAGTCATTTAAATTCTTTTTCAGTTAACCTCAGCCAATAGGGTGATTAATACTTTTTTTTTACATTATGGCGGACAAAAGAGAAAACTTGTTCTCGCCTTGAAACTTTAACTCAAGAGTAAACATACATGGGCACCTATTTAGTAACAGTATGCAACAGATTGATTTAAAGCGAAGAACCTATTAATTTTCTGCGTGAAAAGTACATGTTTTCGATCGATTAATATTCCAGATACGGCTGTACTTCACCCTTGTAAGACATTACACTTATTATTAAACTGAGATTTATCACAATTCATGCGTCATGTTTTCCGTCCCAGTATTGATTATATTTTTAATTACTGCTATTATATATTTTTTTTAAGTAGTGAAATATTTAAAGTAAGTGAAAACTTGTTGAAAGATAACTTAGACTTAACCACATCATAAATATTAATTAACAGTAAATGAATGTAGAATACTATGATTAAGTCTAAAGATTAGCATAAAAATGGTTGGCCATACTATCAGCGAAATCGGTGTTCGTAATCTTACAGAGATTAGTAATTTTAAGTGTATCTACTGAATACTAAATTTAATTTTTAATGCGATTTAAGTTGTGTGTAGCGAGTGAGTCTTTTTTTTACGATCTATTATTATGTTTTGGGTACACGGAGTGGAGTAGAGATTCGGGCGGACAGCGAAAAATTTGGTAGTGCACTTTTGACTCCACAATGTTGTGGGGGCCTATGGGCGGAGGAAATCGCTAACCATCCACCTGCTCGTCTGCCTATGACATAGAAAATAAGAACACCTAATAATAATAATATAAGACAGTCACACAAATGTTGGTTTACAGTGGGAATCGAGCCTGCGACCTGAGGACTATCAAATGCGTCATTGGGTCAATCTGCGTCAGCTCTCATGTCATTTCTTTTCCGAAAATTCGGATCGCGTGGCGTGACATAATGTACATACATAATATAAATATTCCTTGGCTACCTACCAATTTTTCATTTGTAAAGACCTCATTAGTTAATGATGGTGGATTGTAGAGGAATCGGTCAAATCGATGATTGATTTCACACCTACCTACGGTTTTGCTTAATATTTGAAATACACGATTTAGGTAATTTACGTTAACAGTAAGAAAATTACCGTTAAGAACATTACACAAGGTCATACAATACCTATGTACGGAAGTCACGTAACCGAATAAATTATTAGGTAGCACGGTGTTGCTCATTTTATTTTAATTTGTAATTTCAACATATTACTTTATTAAAACTAGTTATGAAAGTATCCTGTATTTACATGCATATTTTTTTATGAACTAACGTTTGACCACAATCTCGCCTGATGTAAAGTGACAATGAGGTCCAGGATGTTAACGCGTTTGCTTAGAAGATGCCTGTTCACTTTAACCTTAAATATGTCCAGATTGTAGTTGATATCTTTTACCTTCATGAGCAGTACCTACTCATCAGTATAATTACGCAAGATGTCTCAATTTTTTGGAATACTTTCTGACACAAGACAGTTTTTTGTCTTCATAAATGGACCAAATGGACGCGTTCGCTAGTGTACGCACATGAATCTATAGTTATTGTTTAATACGTAGTTAATAATAATATAAATAACAATGTGCTCATTGCGATTCATATTATTATTTATGTTGTTATAACCATTAACTGTAATATTACCTGCTTTAGATTACCTTCCAACACAATCTTATCACAAATATGTGTTTCCAATTTCGATAAGTTATAGTAAATGAGCTTTAAACATATACTTTTATAAGGAACAAACAGTATAAGAAATGTTATGTATGGATTTAAAATAAGTAGTTCTTATTACATTTCAGTGTTTGTTCTACATATTTCTATCGTAACTAATTCGTAATGCAACCCAATCAAGCTTGTTTATTTTAAGTTGTTGCTACCTGGATTTTCAAACTAAGTATATGCTATTTATTAACGAGTAGAAATAAAGGCAGATTCTCGATTTAACAGAAGGTTATTGATATGATAGGTGCTACAAATAGCATCACACGAAGTGACTAATTCTTAAAGTAATATTTGTAGATATGTATTTATACTCAATATACCTCTGGGTTATTACCAAGTAGCAACTGACATTTTTTTTTAGTTAATATCGGTATAGGTTAAAGAAAAACTTGTCATAGTACATTTTTGGGCGATTCATATATATTCATTGACCGTAATAAGGAAGTTTACATTGAGGTAAGCGATCTATTGTAAGGTGTATTTTACGTTAAATCTGATTAAGTAGAGTCCAGGAACGACTCTGCTTGATCAGTTGTAAAGGATAAAGAAAAAAATAATTTACCTCGGATTTTTTTTAACATGAACCTCTAAAAATGTCTTGAGGAAACATACCAGGACTTATTGACTGCGTGAGGTTTCTTACTGCAGTCAATTTATATTTGACAGCTTACTAGGTACGGTCAGCGGACGTATAGGTGTTTCAGTTAGCCGACCAAATTGCTTGCACTGCGTGAATGCAGGTACGATTATTCGGCGTTGCCCACGCTGTGTAAGCGAATATCGCCTAGTGTCTTGCGCCTAGTGCTTAAAAAAGTCTTTACCAATAAATTTATTCATTATTATGATAAAACTCGTACCCAAAGATAGAAAGATGATGCAATGTACATACGAGAGATATAAAACTACCTTAAACACCCCACTTAGTATTTTAACTGATAGTTCGATTGATAAGAAGCTGTTCAGGAGTCCAATTTTCGTGCTCGTAATATTTTGAAAACATGGCGGATATCACCTGAAAACCATACAAAAAAAGCTAAGTTTTAGTGATATATGTCGTATGATAATAAACGTCACGACCACGAAAATTGGGCTCCTGGTCTGGTTACATTTCACTTTATGATTACCTAATTGATGGAAATTTTACTTTTGTGTTCCTTTGTAGGTGGATTTGATTGTGTACCTACCTGTCAATTTGATGTAAATACTACGTTGGTAGATATTATAAACCGAGAAATCTATTAGTAGTGTTTTATATTCGTTTAAAAAAGTAGTATCATTGTAGTTACAAAGTAAGGTAAATCATCATTGTAATTATCATCATCAAACACCACTTCCACCCCATTCTCCCTTCCAACCGGTGGGGTAGGAGAAATGGACTCTAGTAAGCCAATTTCTTTCAAGCAGTGCTGTCTCCCTCTCCTCGCAGTGAAGATGCATGGTGAGGCAGACACAACACAAAAAAAATATTTAAGCCTTAAATATCATCATCCTTTCCTGGCCGATTTCGGCTACGGTGACTACTAAGGGCTCAGGTGTTTGGCCCTAGTGTGGGTTATGTACCCGATTTTATGGGTAAATGTGCGAGAACAATTTGGACAGGTCAGAATATTATTTTCATAGTGATAAACAATATTGGGAGGCGGTTTACTTTTACATAGATCACGTTTGAGGTTTAACTCTCACCTCCTATCTTCCTCAATAAGAACAAATTAAAAATAGTGACAAAAGAACTTTTACCAGCACATAAAAATAAAAAGTACCATAAGAAAAATGTATAAATAGGCACATAATAGGTAGTTAGAAAATATATGGCCTATAGGTAACAACACTAACAATGTTTTTAACAAATAAAGGCACGGACCTAGAGTCTGTGGATCAAAAGTAACAAATAATAAATCACTTATTATTTATTATGTTGTGCTATAAAGAGTATCTATCTATTATTTGATTCTGTGCGAGTGAATTGTTGCATATCCGGTTAGGTATAGCCCTACCTCAGTGTATATGTTACTGTAAAAGTCCGAACTAGGGTTTATCTTAAGATTTTTAAGTGCAACCTTTGGTGAAGCGTTCATGGGACAAATGTTCTGTAGGCGAAGCGTTTCAGAAACGACGGCCCGTTAGTAGCGGGGCGGGGCGGGGCGGCCGATTGCCCACGAATACGTCTCGATGCGCTTAACGATCACGTTATATTTTTTCAACATTTACCAGTGCCTAAATCAAAACCTTTTTTCACATTTACCATTCAACATTGGTATATATTAGGTTTTCCTGAAACATCTAAGAATTTATCATCATCATCATCATCATTTCAGCCAATAGACGTCCACTGCTGGACATAGGCCTCCCCCAATGTTCTCCACACAGATCGGTCCTGTGCCTCCCGCATCCAATGGATTCCCGCGATCTTCACCAGATCGTCGGTCCACCTTTTAGGAGGCCTGCCACGGCTGCGACTTCCTGTACGTGGCCTCCACTCGAGGACCTTTCCGCCCCAACGGCCGTCTGTTCTCCTCGCTATGTGTCCTGCTCATTGCCACTTGAGGCATGCAATCCTTTGGGCAAGAATTATTAAGCATATACAATAACATATATAAAACTATATATTTCTTTAATTGTTTCTCACTTTAATGTCCACTTTTGGAGAAATATCAATTGAGGAAACTTGTCAGATTGTAAGTACTCGTAGAAACCTGACGTGTGGCTGTCTTTACATACCAACTGTACAACAGAATATTAGGTTCCCAGTTCCCACCCCTGTCGGTTGGTAGGTACATCCGGAGGCGTGAAGTGCAAAAAAACCGACCAGTTGTGGTTTCGGCAAAATTACTGCTCTTGAGGGTCTTCGCTGATCTCGTAAATATGTACTCGCATGTGTAGAATGAATACATAGCAGAGATAACGTTCATTCTCTGCAGCCAAACGACACAATAACATAATTACTTAAATTAATTAAAACTGTTCGATGTTGGCGTCGCTATCGCTGCGCAGATGACGGGGTCAAGCCTCAAGTTTAACAGAAAAATAATTTGCTACTGATAAAGAGGACAATTTATGTCTTGTTTTTGTGAAATTTCTTTGCAAATAGGTATCTACAAGAAAAAGATAAACTGTTACGGATCCATAACAAAGTTGACTTTGATTTCAATAAAAGTAAATCAACATCTATCTACAATTACCTACCACGTTTTTATCCTGAAGATGGAGCTACATGAGGTGCTGTAATAGGTTCAGGGGTTGCCACAATAGATCAACTACTGGTCGCAGTGGCAATGAGACGCAAGGCTAAGACATTTCTTTCAAATAAAAATAAACGTTTTTCAGTTACACTCGTGTGTACTTGTATCAGCCTATATACTGTCCCACTGCAGGGCGAAGGCCTCCTCCACTTGTATACGAGTGCATAATATTTATAGATATTGATTGACGTTTCATATGCGTAAAAAAGATAAGCTTCATCGATTGATATCATATCATCATCATCATCATCAGCAACCCACACTCGTCCACTGCTGGACATAGGTCTCCCCTAATGCACGCCACTTCTCCCGATTTTCGGCCACTCTCATCCAGCCCACACCAGCCAGCCTTCGAATGTCATCATCCCATCTTGTCTTGTTGATATCATATATTTATACCTAAATCATAAAGAAATGCAAACATTATTGAATCCCTATGGAACTAATCAATACTGGCGTTTTGTGATATTTTATTACTTACTGATATGTAAGTACTTACCTACCTTTATTCTCACAATTTATTTTGACTAAGAATTAGTATGCGTTAAAATGTAGCTTATCAATGCTCAATAATTGCTATTACCAACGAGTTAGTCCGTAATTACGTTGTAATCATGATAATGAAAGGATGTATAGTCTAATTAGCTACCGTAAATGAAGGTGTAAAAGCTAAAGCAACCCCATGGAATAAAAACAAAGATGGCGTTGTGGAAGAAGCACCGGTGGTGTGTTTACGGTCCGTTTGCCAAGTGACATGCGCCGCCCAAGCCTCTAGGCAACACGCCCTTCCAACCACCTCACTTAACGATTGGCCCTTTATTTTAAACGTGTTCAACGCCGAAAAAATTCGTACTCGCCCGATTGTTACCGTACACCTCTTGATTATTTACGTTTTAGCCTGTAAAGCGGGCTTCCCTCACCACAGTTGTTTCTATTAGGGGTTTTTATGCATGGAGCTGACCAATTAGTCGTCGGATAGCATGTTCGGGTGGCAGCTATCGGCGAACAGACGCGTGCGGTTGCCCGTAATAGCGCGTTGCCGGCTGGTAATGTGTTTTTGGCGTGCCGCGCCCCTGGCCGCCCTATCTACCCACCAATATTTAGGACCTGTATCCCTATATCGTACCTTTTAAAACTTTGCCCATAACCCGAGATTGGTCGTTGCGTGCGTCCGTAACTATATTACGACGACGAATAATTAGCTTTATCTGATATCATTTTACGAACATGGTAATTTACTTGTAGCATGGCAGCCAATGTTCGTGTAGAAAACTGATTCTTTTTTTGTGGATAATGAGGAGTTAATTTATAATTTTTAACTAAATAGAATAACAAAATACGTTCTCGAAGCGTTGGAATATACATTGTTGGCAACGATCCTTAAAACGTTGCTTAAGTGTAAAATGCGATTAAGATGACACATGAAACAAGATACTTACGCCTCAAGAGACGATTCTCAAAGCATTTTTACACCAAACTGTCACCAAGTATTAACCTCTTAAAGATTTCATAGTCCACGGCTTATCGTGTAGATGACTCGTTCAAGCGTAAGAAAAAAGTGTACATCTATTACCTTACAAAATATCGCACTATGTAATTTTATATGGGTGCCGGGTATGTCATTGGTAAATTCAAAATGTAGCGGAAACATTATATCTCTTCTTCTACCTACGTCAAGTCTTGGCGGCATGATCGGTTACACAAAAATGAGGATATTAAGTTACAGCCTCGGCGTGTTGACTCGTCTGCTTTGGTGTCGTTCGGCTTAACGGTTGTCCACCGGGACTTTTATATCGATGCTTTTTAATAGTCAACTATACAATTTTAACAGTGGGAGAGCCACGCTTTGGCATGAATGGGCCGGCTTGAGCGGAGTAATACCACGTCCTCTCAGAAAACCGGCATGGATCAGTGCATACGCTTTGTTTCGCTGCGTGAGTGAGGGTACCGGAGGCCCAATCCAGGGGAAGGGGGGTTAAAAGGTAAGCAGCGCACTTGTGAAACCACTGGTGTTGCAGGTGTCCATGGGCGGCGGTAATCACTTACCTCGCTTATTGTGATCCATCGGCTCGTCTGCCACCTATATCATAAAAACAAAGCAAAAAAAAACAATATTTTTTTATTAACGACTTTGTACTTATTCTGCCAATCTTTAACCTAGCACTGAATCCCGTTTTTATACGGGGTTCCGTTTTTACCCGCTTCGCCCAGCCAATATAATTATAACAAGATACATAGTTCATGCAATTTAAATTCAATTTTAAGTACACACAAAGTAGGTTTATTAATCACTATAAAATTCTTACTTAAACAAATGTGATGAGCCAACAGTTTAAGGCAGTTGCATGCAAGTATTCACTATCCGATTGCCATTTCGGACCTAAGCAAGTTTGCCCAAAACGTAAGTTGAAAATTAAAAGAAAGGAACAGGTGTAGAACGCTTGCCTAAAGCTCTGGAAGTGTTATATATTCTAAAAGGTTTATTAGAATTACAATAACCCTTATTATGTAACAGTCACATAAACTACGAGTAAGTACTATTTATCACAACGACAATGGTAACGCATCATCATCATTTCAGACATACCAAGTCTGATAATGATGTGTGGAATCATTACCTGTATCAGTGATTTATTTATTTATTTCTAGCAATCTTTACAGCATTTCAAAGTTCATGCAAAATACTTAAAAATTTAATTCTTACTTAGCCCATTAAAAAGTTTGTCACATTAAAATTAATTTTAGAGGACTGTCGAGCATGGGCTATTGAGCAGAAAAAGTCATATAAATAGAAGAAACAAAAAAAAAACATAAACATAAAATCTTGATATAATAAAGACTTATATCCGGTAAAGGTGTGTGAAGTAATGATGTGTGTGAGGATATAATGTGTGTGAAATGATGATGTGTATTATGTAATGATGTGGGTGAAGTTTATGATGAGTGTGTATGTGAGTTTAGTGTGGGGTACTCTGTTGATTGGGGTGACTCACTAATGGACAACATTTCAAAATTGCTAAGCTCTGAAACAAAAAATACCAATTCTTTGTTTAGTTTTCCGCTGCTCGAGTATATATTTATCCATTTTTTATATTGCTTATTTACTGAGAAAAAAATTAAAAACTAAAAAACGTAAGATGACGTCATCGGACGGCAGAATGTAAAATATTTCTTTGCTTAGCACATTATAGTTTTAAATTTACAAAATGCCAAACCCATGACATGTAAATGTCAAAAAAATAGACAACTTGTCAACGTTGAATGTATGAATGACGTTGACAATGTTGACACTAGTATTATTTACCTTTGACAGTAGTAGGTACCTTTTTTTTATTAAAACAATGATAAGCAAAGGAATATCGCTGTATTCAGCCGTCCGATGACGTCATTTGGCGCTTACGTCTGTTTAGAATAAAAATAATTTCAATAATTATTTTATGCATGAAAATGGACAAATTTTGAAAAAAGAAAAAATATGGGTCTGTTCATTTTATGTCTATTTTCATATAAAAAAACAATATGGACATGTTAAAAATATGAAATGTTGTCCATTGAGACAGTTTCCGTATAATGTATGAGATGAACTGAGATCGTGTTAAAAAGAAAATGTCAATATCGTTAAATCTATTTTCAAAAGTCTGTGCAATTCTGTGTAGGACAGAGTGAGCAGCGTAGTTTGACCTAGCCCTGGCGGTGTGAAATATGCGCGTGATCATTCATTAATTTAAAAAACTTTTGAGGTTGAAATTTCTCAGCTGAGTTGGTGAAACAAAAACTCACATAGATTTGAAAAGTTCTCAAGTGTATGCTCGGATTCAAATATATTGGATTCGAATTACGATCTTCGTTTAAGAAGGCTCACGTTTTTATATATTAAACTAACAATGCTGAATTTGTAATCTTCGTGTCTTAGTAAAAAGCTTTTTCTTTTTTCTGAAGAGTGAGAAATTTAAAGTTTGAGCTCTTATAACTTAATCCGATACTCTGATCGAATCTCGTATCTAGTAAGTTTCTTTCTTTGTACCAAATTATACTCAATCAGGGACTTGGGAAGACTATGAATGATTTATTAATATTAATTGCCTTTAATCCATTGGACAGGGACGCAAGTAAATTTAATAAATAATAATTTGGTGATTGCCGTGTTTAGGGCAGGTGTTGATAACATTTCTCATCGCAAATCGTTTTCAACAAACAGCCCTGACCGAAGCGGCCACTCTTTTACCTTTATTTCATTATTATGACTCGATTCGCTTCCGCCCCGGACTGCCCGCTTTTATTACTCCATCCGAGCTGTTTACGTAACAGAGATAATCCGACCCCTTCCCTTATTAGAACAGTCGATAAATACCTATAATTATATCATTCATTAAGTGCAGTCACGATCTGCGAACTCAAGCATAAAAATACCATTTAAACTCGTGAATTAACCGTAGCAGTAACGGCTTACTTTAATAACAACGACAGCGGGTACGAGCAATATTTTTGTGTTTATCTCATTTTTATGAGTTTAAGTAGGAAGTATGAGGTGGCGCGAGAGATAGGGATTTAATTGAAGGCGAGGTGGGATAGAGTGAGGGGTGGGCAGCCGCGCCGCCCGCCAGCCCGGGGCACACCACCGGGGAAGCAAAATAATAAAAAAATAAAACCACGGCTGCTATCCCCGCGAGCGCGGATACTGTGAAAGTGGCACGCCGTGGATAAATGAACGTTTTTTGTTTGTGGAATACGCCTAAGCTTGGCTTCGTTCCACTTTCGTATTGTTACTCGAATTCTATGGATGTTAGTTCATTCATAGAGCAGGCGACGCGAGCGTCATTAAAATGTCACCATCAAACGATGTTTTAGCCACAAATTATCATACGATAGCTTAACAAAGACAAACGAAGTCTCAAAACGATACCCGATATAATTGCTCGCATTAATGGAAAGTAACACAAATGAATATTGTTATTTATACGAGGAGCTTATTTGATGGGGGCGAGTAGAATAAAGTCAACATAATAGTTAACAATGAGCAGACTGTGTTTATTTTGTTTCGAATATTTTGGGAGTCTTACTCCTAGTGGTTGATTCTTAAGGTTCAAAATGGATTGTCCGTTCAGTGCTAAGGGGCGCTGCCTGTCACTTCTGCGATTTAAGTGACAGTTTTATTAATTTCCCATACTACTCATCCCATTTTCCACCCTACTTCATTTCCGACAGAACTGCGTTGGCAGCATATGGGAGCGGCTCTATGAGCGCAGAGTTAACCGAAAAGTTGTACAATCGTAAAACAAGTCAGCATTTTGTGTTTACGTAAGAAAACAAGCGCATTTAGGTACTTTATTATATACATTTACTGGCAGATTAACCTTAAGTATTGTACATTATTTTGTATTATGTTAGGTGCGTTCGGGATTCTGTTTTGTTGGCGTAAATTTAATAAAGTTTTCCATGGTGTGATAAATAATAAGATACGTTATATAAAAATATTTACAAACAACAGGATTTGTTAGCACTAGCATTAAACACTTAAAATTATTAGATACATTCTAACAAAATTCATTCACTCAAAGTTGCCTATATGTACTTTTGTCAATTTCAGTGTCCGAATTACTTATCAGTAAATTAATTCATATGTAGTAGGTACATATATATATAGGTAGTAACATTTCATTTAATTATTTATCTATCTACAATGAAAATCAATATATTTTATGATCAGATCATTCAAAAACCTATTAAGATTAAGGAACTCGCAGGAAAATGGGGATCCCAAAATTAAGTGATTTTGTAACATCACGCCCTAGCCTACCAAACATAAACCATTTACTGGCTTAATAGAAACGCGATACGGGGACTGCATCCTAATAAAGATAGGACAATTCAAATAACGGAGCGTGGTCCGGCAACAAATGCGTATGTAGCTGTGTCTCAGATAAGCTGCAGCTTAGCGCGCGGCAGCAGCCGATGGCTTATCTCGATTTCAATTATCATGCTGGCGTTTTCATTGCCTTTCATTGGAGGGCGCCCGGGTTGGGGCGGTCTCGAGCATTATCGCCAATCTCGCCCAAATCAGACTCCACAGTTCACGCTTGACTACTTTTTAAAATTTAAGGGTAGAACGAAGTCTATTCTGCCCCTTTTAAGGAAGCTAAGTCGGATGTCTAAATGAATCGGTAGTTTCAACTTCCGAATTCAAACTTGAGTAACAAGCATGCAATAGATCTAACAGATTACCACGATAGTAGGGTGTCTAAAGCCTAGCGCCCAAGCGCAAGATCCCAAGTTCAATCACTGGTCTGGATAATAAAAAAAAAACGAAACTACCAATTTTTTCGGGTTCGAGTCTGGTAGAAGACGCCTTCAGCTATTGTTATGTAATCCTCATAATACATGGACCTAATTTGAGGCTAAATAGGTGACAGGCTTAATTTTCTGCTCTACTTTATTTCTTTTCCATAATCTTTAAATTTGAAAAGAATTGTTGCAGGCTATTGCCTGCCGAAGAATATAAGAATATTTTGACGATACTTACTCTTAATGCAAAACCCTGGAAAATAATTTAAAACTAGGTATTCGAAAGCAAAGAATAACAGTTAATTATAGTAAAATTACTCACATTAACCTGATTTGTACCTTATCCTACCTTTTATTGGATCTATTTTTAATTTCATCAATGTGGACCGTCGCTCGGAGACTGGGTAATCCTATATATGTACTATTTATTCAATCATTGTGCACTACTTTTTGGTCTATTTTTTGTTCAAAACTTTATTTAACTCCAATAGCGGCCCCTATTGGTGTGAATTAAAGTTTAGAGTACAAAAACAGGCCAAATATTTGTGTATGATTATATAAATAGTATTCATGTTTGCCGAGTATGCGACGGTCCACAATTAAAAAAGGATCCAGTGGCCAGTGGGTACCCTTCGCCTTAAGCTCTCTGGTAGGGACAAACTGTCCACGGCCCACGCTAAAATTTGCGTAGCTATTCCGTTTTAGCTTTATAGCGAGAAATCTTATTACCGATAAAGGTTGCCTAAGCCAACGTTTTAATTTATTTCTGCTATACTTATTCAACTGGATCATTGCTAAAATATTTATCTGAACAATTTCAAAACTGCCTTAAAATTGCATGTTTCTTCACGATCTTTTGATAAGCACATATATTTTAAAATATCCAGGGTTGCATACTCGTTTCCAAACATATAACCTCCCGTTAAGACGTACCTATCCATTGAGACATAATATAAGCTTTAAAAGCGTACCTAATGACGTCAATTAAGTAACACATCAATCAGTTAATAACAATATCTACTTTATTATTCTAATAACTTACAATGTCCTTCACACGATTCCATTGTATAATACAGTACACTTAGATTTTCAACACTTCAGTCATTGTATTAAATTTGGTTTTCTTCCAAACAGATATGGAATGGATCTCAACGGAGCGCGAAGAAAAAATGCAACACGTGAAACGACGAGCACACTCAAGGCGTGGCTCAACGAGCACAAGAAAAACCCCTACCCTACGAAAGGCGAGAAGATCATGCTCGCCATCATCACGAAGATGACACTGACGCAGGTTTCCACGTGGTTCGCCAACGCGCGCCGCCGCCTCAAGAAGGAGAACAAGATGACGTGGGAACCGAGGAACAGAGTAGATGACGATGACAATAATAATGATGATGATGATCATAAGAGCAACGACGGAAAAGACGCTTTAGGTAGGTGTTACTGTAAAAATATTATTGTATCGGGTTCATACTTAAATTCAATAGATGTTACGTAATGTAATGCACTACTGTGAAATATAAAGATACATTTCAGCAGAGTCTAATACTAAATCTTTTTATTATAGACGGAAAAGATTCCGGCACTGGTTCCAGTGAAGACGGCGATAGACCTCAACAAAGACTAGACCTATTAGGACAGAGAACCGAGTCAGAATGGTCCGAGTCACGCGCAGATAGCGGTCCAGAATCACCTGAACCCTACGAAAGGCCGTTACACCCCGCATATCAACACTTACCGTCCCGAGCCCCACCAGGGAGCACGCCAGCCTCCGCAAAGCCAAGAATATGGTCATTAGCGGATATGGCGAGCAAAGACGGAGAAGCACCGACTCCACCCACGTCGGCATCTGCGTTCTACCAGTCGGCGGCTGCGGCGGCGGCAGCCGCGCGGCTGGCGCACCCGTACGGCCGCCCGGATCTGTACCGAGGTCTGTATCCACCGACTCACCCCGCAGACGTGGCTCTACTCGAGTACTCTCGATCTCTGGCGCTGTCAGCGCCGGCCCCCGCGCCCCCTGCGCCCTCACCGTCCTCCTCCTCCACTTCGTCGCTGGCCGAGCCGCCGCCGCCGCCTCGTGCCTGACCGCCAGCTCCACGCCCACCGCTGGCGCATCGACAATAACTGCGATCTCGCCCGACGAGTGCCGTGAGGGTCTTCTCACTTGTAAATAGTTATTGATAGAGTAAAAATATAAATATGTATACATACCTATATACGTGATAATGATTATGCACTGGTAGAGAAGCTTAGATTTGTGATAGTGGACACATGAGAGCGGTGCATGCTTGCCGGCGGCCGCCCGCCGTGAGGTTGACAACTCGCAAATGACGTCGGCGCTGCGCTCGCGCCGACCGACCGACAATACTAGGTGCTAATACAAGTTGGACCTTGCGACATGTTGCTGTAGTTATTATTGAAGTGGTTAAATGAAGTGATTGAATTCAAATATAGGTATTAATATGTGTTATGTTTCTAATAGAAAATCGACACTGTTTTAGATTTATTATTTGTATGTAGAATGTAAATTATTATTTTGAAGATATCCTCTTTAAATTTAGTGCCTAATTACGTCCAGTGTTTTACTATTGTTTGATAGTTTCTTGAATATATCTTACATTCGAATTTTAATATTTATTCATACGAGGTCAGTAGTTATAACAAGCTTGTATTGTAAGTTTCACCTACAATCGATTTCAGGTTTGTAAATGATTTTGAAAAATCTGTATAATTATTTTCTAGTCAGAAGACTATTTTTGTCTGTGTTAAACATTACAATAATTATGTTTCATATGTCATTACTTAAAGTCATGTTACATCTTACTTTATTTAATTATTAACACTTACGTCCATACATATAATAGGGCTGGCTTATTCCCTGGACTAATTTGTGTTTGTCGGCGCTACGAGAATTACAAAATACTTTTTTAATTTAATCTACTTACCGACTATGTTAGTAATACTTGTATGATATTTAAATACATTATTATTAGAATTTAAATATTAAGGGACCAAATTGTGGGAATTTAATGTCGTTAAATTTATTTACCTTTTATCCTGTTTGAATTTATTTTATGTACTTACAAGCCTATTGTAGTGCGATCTTATTCGGTTACCGGTGTACCAGAGACGCGGCCGGACCAATAATAAATGAACCACTTACTTGATGTGTGCTCGAAAATGTAATAATATCATAATAGACTGCACCTTAAACTGAACCAAATAGTTCGGCACGTAGGTGCTGCGGTGTCTTTACGATGTCATACAACAAGTCGAATAAAATCTTTCATTTCTCACTGTACAATAACTAATAGTTTTGACAGCGTTATCCTCGGATTGCCAGCCCTATATCACGTTACGCTCAGATCGGATTATTATTATTTAGTTAGAATTATCTCACGAAAACTACTTGAATGCATTCAAGTTTAAAATGGCCTTGTATAATTGTAAAACTAAAATTAATCTAATGTGTAAAGTATAACCACGATTTGTTTCTAAACACTGTAAAATATCTTTTTTTCCAATATTGTAGAGACTGAAAGTCCAAAATTGAGTCTATAGTTTTGTACATATGTCACTGTTGTAAGTATATACTGTAATAATATCATGAATATTTAAGAGAGGTAAATGCAATAAATTTTCTGTATTAGCAGTCATTTGATGTAAATAAAAAGCGGATGGGAGACGTTATATTCAATGTAGTTAATGTAAACAACGAAACCATGTCCAAATGAAATTAGTCGTCACTACCGTAACATATAATTTTCTTTTCATTTTACTTAATTTTTAAATGTGATCTTGTCCTAGTATTTAATAATCTTAGATGAAATTATTCAATATTATACCTACAAGTAGACTATCAAGAAATCTACTTAATTTCATTTCTTAAAATGGTCGTGTCGTAACTTTTTTCCAGAATTTTGTTTAATTTAATAGTAACATTATTGTTATTGACAGTCTTAAACGTCTTTTGACCGTTCCCAGAAAGGTGTGTGAATAGATGCAATAAAATTTAATACAGAATTAAACTGCTTAATTTTATTTCTAAAAATATCCACTATTTTTATTTATTACAGAGGCAAAATATCAATACAAAGCATCTGCAGAGCATTGAGAGAGTTTAATTATTTATTTAAGAGTTACTTACCTAGCTAACCATACTTTGGCTTTTCAGATTTTTTTATAAAATAAAAAGCGTATGCACTAAAGCCAAAATTAATAACATTTCATGGCATGCAAGACTGACTTAACTATCGACCTTATCGCTCCTGTCAGATACCTACCTATAAAAAATAATTTTAACATAACTAGCCTTGTATAGGCATCACAAGTCATTATTTTATATGATATGCCATCGAAAAATTTCTCAATTACAAAAACATGTGTAAAATAATTACTTTGATATACTAAACATAAGTATAGTTAGATATCGTTCTGTTGGTCTAGTGGTTTAAGTACCGGGCTGAGATCTCGGGGTCCTGGGTTCGATTCCCGGGTCGATCGAGAAGTATGTTTCGAATTTCTCGAACATAGCTCGGGTTTGTGATCATCAATCCGCATTTGGCAAGCGTGGTAATTAAGCCTAATCCCATCATAGTAGCAATGACTTAATATATATGATGGAGGCCTTTGCCCTGCAGTGGGACAGTTTATAGGCTGATACTTTACTAAACATATCCTGAGCTATCACGATTTGATAATCTCACTTTTGAACTTGACCAAAAGGCCCATTCTTGGGACGTGATATCAAATCCGAAATTTATTTGGGCGAATATATGAAAATCTTTCATCTTACGTCTATGTCGAGTGCACGAGAATAGCCCCTTGAAAAGCTTTAAATAAAAGTTAAGCGTGACGTCATCGCTAAGTATTTTCTATGCGTAATGGAAACATGTTATATGGTTGTTATCGAAATTGTTGCATTAGGAAACTACTTTGATAAAAAAAAACTTAAAATTTCATGTTTTATCCAATTCTACTTTTTCGACAATTTTACACTTTTAAATTGGAACACGATTAAATTTTCGCCCTCAAATCTCTCATAACATCTAATAATTTCAATATAATGTTAGTTTCACGAGTCCCTGCCGTTTGTATTAATGAGGTAGTCTTCATGAGGGACGATAACTAGAACCTCGATGTGAGCCGTTCTGTTATTGAAAAATAAACAAAAATAAACGTGTAATTTGTACAATATCTAAAAACGAATTAATTATTAGGTACACAACATTGTGCCCGTAACTATCCAGATAGGCGTAGGAAGGTACCAAGGCTTAGAACTTTCCCTTTGAAAATTATATGATTAAAAGTCAGTCTGAGGTTCTAAAGATAGCCTTGGCATAGTCCACAGTTGGACATATGCCTCTCTAAAAGTTCGTTACTTTGATAATAAGGTGATCTTGTGCGAATTGTCACGCCAACTTGCGGGAAGGCGACCTACAGTACTTCAATTTGCCAGTCCGGTAAGTTCTCTACGAAAATGTATGAAAATACACGGAGATTTCACCAGAACTTATTTAAGGATAGCTTGCTTGAAGCCGATGATGACTCAATAGTGCATGCAGTTAACCCGATCAATCAACCTAGTGAATATTATTAAGTTATTGTTAGTCAGTAGGTACCTATTGGTACCTACTTTCATACTATTCCAAGTACAAAGTAGAAATTAGAATTTAAAATGTCCTAAATTGTAACTATCAACATCAGTTCTGAGCTAAAACTTGTCCACCAAGTCTACTTAGTTAACAATGTATTTGCAAACGAAGATTTCTCTCCTTACTACCAAAAGAGTAATTACGACATGGTTAACTAAGAAAATTCATCATTCGCGTCACAATAAATCTTTCAACGATTACAAGTCGGGGCTTAAATCTAGCCTATCTCACCGGAACCTAATTAGAGATCAAAGTACTTTAGCGGGTAAATGCTTTATTACGGGAATACACAAAATTTTCACGATCATAATTGGGGCGAAGTCTAACAAAATACAATAAATCATAAACGTAAAGTGCTTTGATGTGAGCGTGTCCGGCGTGACGTCAACGGCCGCCGCGTGATATGTCATACATTCATTATTTGCTCACGTATAGTAGATGAAAGGCGGGCACAATATAAATAAACAAATCGTGTGAAGCACAGCCTATGACAACGTTGAAAGGACGCATGACGGAATTATATTGGAATTCATGAGAACAACTCAATTGCTTTCATTCGTCCTGCGATAACAGTTTCACTTTTATCGATTTTGGGTAGTGATTGATTTAAACTCGACCAGCAACTCTGGCTTCACCCAAAGGTGTATTTTAATTTAATGACAGTAAGTTCAAATTCACAAAACATATTTGAGATAGATAACCCTTCATCCCAACATTGGTTGCCAGTAAAATTGTAAGGGCTTCGTGATGTTGTCAGTCCTATTGATTAGTAATCCAACGATCAAGAGGTTGCCCAAGATCCTAAGATTATAGAGCCCAAGCTCAGTCTTGCTAGGATTACTGCTGGCATCTCTGCACCAGGTGCAATTATTAGTCAAGCATTAGGCTATAACTAATACCAAAAAGTTTTTATCCCCTTCGTTCGTTAGATTCCGGTATATCGAGTTTTTCGAAGCCAGAGGGTCTATTCTCGAGCACTCGACATTAATGTCGAGCTAGATATTTGTATGGATGAAAGGCGCATCATCATTGCAGCCAATAGACGGTCACTGCTGGACATAGGCCTCCCCCAATGTTCTCCACACAGATCTGTTCTGTGCCGCCCGCATCCAATGGATTCCCGCGATCTTCACCAGATCGTCGGTCCACCTTGTGGGGGCCTGACACGGCTGTGACCTCCTGTACTTGGCCTCTACTCAAGGACCTTTCCGCCCCAACGGCCGTCTATTTTCCTCGCTATGTGCCCTGCCCATTGCCACTTGAGACTTAAGTTCTCCTGCGGATCTCATCATTTCTGATACTATCACGCAAGGAGACTCCGAGCATCCATTGCTTTCTAGGTGTCTCCTTAATCGGCACATTGTAAGCGGCAACGTTTTGGTTCCGTGTGTCATCACTGGCAACACACACGAATTAAAGGCTTTCGTCTTGAGACACTGCGCTAGACGGGCCGAAAATATGCTGCGTAGCTTCCCGAACGTGGCAGCCGAGTTTGATTCGTCGATCTTTCTGGAAGTATCTAGATGAATGTATAAAATCTCAAAATTCAACTGCAATATCAAAGGCACGAGAATTGCCACTCAGGTCTCTTTTTAGGTGGGATCCCTTAAACGATGCGCCATGCACCAAAGATGCTAGAGCGAAAAGTAGAAAAGGCGAGAGCTGCAGTGAAACAACTATCCTGATGGTCAGCTCCAAGGGGGCGGATGGGAATAAAGAGAGGAGCCACGAGCCAGTGACGGCCCCTTGCACTTTGAGCCGGCAGCATTCTCCAGCGTTAAAAAATAGTAGGTATGCTACGGTATATGAGAACTATCTGAGATGCTTCCTAACCACCAGAGTGGTTTCTCCTTAAAGAAGCATATCAGATAAAAGTGCCTTAAAAAGTGCTTTCTTTCTCACGTATTGATATTATCAACACTCATTGATGTCACGCCCAAGCACAGAATATTCCAGGTTCGGTTTCCAGGGCTCACAGCTTGGTCACCGAATAATCTTTTTTTTATGTGATAGGTGGCAAACGAGTAGACGGATCGCCTGATGATAAGCGTTTGCAGCCGCCCATAAGACACCCGCGACACTAGTCACAAGTGCACTGCCAACCTTTAAGCCCCAATTTCCCCCGGATTGGGCCTCCTGTACCCTCACTCATAGTAAAGGGAATGCTTTAGTTTCAGCGTAGGAGTTTCAGGTGTGAGATGTCTGATAGTGCTTAAATACATCTTGAACATTTTATTTACCTGTCTATCGCAAATCTAAAAAGAACAGGTTATGGTTTAAACTTAAAAATAAATATTTTTAAGTTTAAAGCGTGGTGATTAAGCCTGACCCTATCATAGTAGCGATGACTTGATTTCTATGATGGTGGCCTTTGCCCTGCAGAGGAACAAGTTTATATACTTTTAAGTTTCACGGTCCCGATTTTCTCATTATCACCAAAGATAACTGTACCCTCACTCATAGTAAAGGGAATGCTTTAGTTTCAGTGTAAGAGTTTCAAGTGTGAGATGTCTGATGCTGCATAAATACATCTAAAACATTTTATTTACCTGACTATGGCAAATCCAAAAAGAACAGGAGCCCAATTCTCGGGACGTGATATTTAGTCATCATACGATATATATCACCAAAACATAGTTTTTTTTTGTATGGTTTTCAGGTGATATCCGCCATGTTTTTTTCATATCGAAATCCCCAGAATTGGGGTCCATTTATCATTTCTGTGCCTTCTATAAAAGGTGCTACAAGTCGACTTACATCGAATTTCGTTTTCTTCTTGCTATTTCACAAAAAATCCTCTATTATTCTGTCAGGTCAGACGGAAAAATGGAGGATTTTTTGCATGTCTGATCAGACAGAAAAATAGAGATTTTTTTGAAGTAGTAGCAACAAGAACATCAAATTGGATATAAGTCGACTAGTAACACTTTTCACAGGACATACAGATTTATTTTTAAGTTTAACGGTCCCGATTTTCTATTGTAGGTAATTCTCATTGTCATCAAAGATAACTCCGGCGGCGGGACATCCAGGTCATCCCGCCATCTCACTCTGGGCCTTCTACGTCTTGACTTAACACAATAATGTCACGTTTTTCGAAATGGCGCGAACTTTAACTATAATAGAAACTTTTTTCTAAATAAAGAGTGATTATTTTAATTTTTGTGACTGTCAAATACTTAGGACTATTAAAACACGAGCGAGATTTTAAAAACCGACGCTGGGCGAGCTTTTTATTAGCTTTTTTATTTTTAGTAGTAGGTATTCGCGAGTGTTTTAATTCCGAGTTATGAGCAGTCTCATACACTACTTTATTTACATTCATGTTTTCATTTTCAAAGTAAGTAATCATAGGGAAACTACAACAAGATTTGTACACACACTTGATAATCTAGTAGATTTTCCTGGCAAAACACTATTTGTAACTCTTGATTTTTTTGCTAAAAATCTGAGTCAAATCCTGAAAATACTTTTCTATTATTTCGTCACTTTCAGACTCTAAATAAAATAGATGGATGATTCTTTCAAAAATAAATTACAAAACAAAATGGCGCGAAATCGATCAATCATGTTTGACCACAGATAACTATATTGTTGTGCGCGCATTGTAGGTGTTTTATGGTATGTCAATATCTAACTTTTTTGTATAAATGATGGTAGCTTTGTCCTAATATTGTCATTCAAGAAATCTGGCTGTTGCATAAAGTGGCAGCTGTTGCATAAGTGCAAAAAAAAGAATCATTATGCAACACCCTAACTTTTTAGTTTTCTTTAAAGCTATCAATATTATAAAACCTGTCAAAATGTGTTTACTTTTGGATTTTTTAATTCGAAGATTATGGACATGAGTGTAGATAAAATATATTTAAGTGTAATATTTTTTATAATCATTGGTATTTCTGTTGACGCACACCAGATTATACACATTAACCTTGCTCGTTTTTATCTCAGTAGCAGGTGTATCATGCTGTGAGCTGAGCATACGGCTGTTTTTATATACTGTAGTACGAGTATAAAAGGTAATATGTAATAGGTCTTTACCTATGAAAAAAATGAGTTTTATATGGCGATTTTTTAGAAGTCGCACTTTTTTTTAATAATCGTAAATTAACTATTAATGCTACTACTCAATAATTAACTGTGCTTTAATGTATTACGTTTAAGAACGTATAGGATAAAATTCAGAAAAAAATATATATTATTGATAAAAACGTTATTTCTGCCACGCAAAAAATAATCTTTTTCAAGTTTTTTTTCATTACAAATGCAAAAATATCTGGTCTATATTTAATATAAATCTAAATTACAGTCTTAAATCGAAATAAAATTATAGTATGGTGACTTTTTGCTTGTTAAAGGAGTTAGACATCTTATAGTGTCCTTTTTTATTTACAATGGGTTTGCTCTCGGCTTTTTTCTCGACTCGCTGAGTTGAGAAAAACATAGGATGTAACTTATGTAGTAAACGAGCTTACCCAAAAGTAGCCTATTCTAGCTTTAAAAATATTGCGGTTGTAATCACTGGGAAAAACAGTGAAGAAAAAAAAATAGCAATTTCATAGGTAAAAACCTATTAGTGTAACAACTATCGTATTCGATCGATTGGCACCATCGCTGAAATATTAGGTTCAGCGATGGCGCCAATCTCAACACATGTTTACTTGAGCATTTGAGGCACAAGTGTGTACACAAATCACTCTATATCCATACCATCATAAGAGGTAAGTTAACATGCTTGTTGATAATCAAACCGATGTTGCATTTTGAGCCATTTCTTATTTATCTCGAAACGAAACTTAGTATTTTTTATTTTTACAGTGTCCCACAAATACCGAGCAACATACGGCGTGAGCTGATATTTGGGCCAAGACTTGACCTGTCAGAGACAAAAGTATGTTCCAAGAAAATTTACAGTATTCAATTCAAAATATGCAGAAAAATACCTTTTTTCAAGAATTTTTATATCTATTTAATATTAAATAAATTCAATAGATTTTAAAAATATTTTAAGGCCACGGGTAGCGACGCCGATTGATTTAAATTGTTAGCAACTAAACCAGATATCTTTTTAACAATTTTGAAGCTGCAGCTCTCGGAAAACACTTAACCTCGATTTTTGATCCGTCGTTAACTTTTGGTTAAATAACTACCTATAGTTAACTGTCTAACAATTAGTCAAAATGACAGCATCAAAGTGACGTAATTCTTTGTAATGTAACTATTGGTTATTTACCATTAGTTACTTTTTTAAACCATTACTTCAGTTTATCTACAGATAAAGAATCGACCCTTGTAGTACTTTTATTTAATACATATAAATAACTTTTGGGTCAGCTTTTGTATTAGAAATTTGAATTACCGCCAAAAACGGCCACTTATGGCGTTAATCCAAATTTCGAGTGCAAAAACAGATCAAAAAGTAGTGCACATTTTTTTTTAATGTAATAAATGGCAGACGAATCACCGGATGGTAAGCGATTCCCGCCGCCCATGGACACTCGCGACACCAGTGGAGTCACGAGTGCGCTGCCAACCTTTAAGCCCCCCTTTCCCCTAGATTGGCATTCGGTACCGGTACGGTAAATGTTTGCTTAGAGACTCTCGCTCCGTTTTTTATTTAAAATAGATCCGGTTTAGTTGCTAACAATTTTAATCGATTGGTGTCGTAAGTAAGGGCTAACCGTCGCCATAATTATTTTATTGCTTACCACCAGGCTGAGAACCAATATACTGAGACTCTATAAAAAAATTAAATAATAATAATAATTGACTGCTTGAAAAGCCATCGATAGTGAAGATTTGAAGAGATTTCTACGAAAAATATTAGCTATTACGGTTCATAAGAAAATGCCTGGTACAGATGGACAAAGAGTGGATCTGTAAAAAGCTTATGTGCGCCTCAGCTACACCGCGTTGCAGTAAAAGCCACGGTAAATAAGTTTAACGGTGACCTTGAATGCGCAGAAATCTGTAGTATAAAGCGAGCTATTTTACAAGTGCGCAACCATCGTATTGACGCCGAGCGCTACACTTACATGCCGCGGCTTGTACGAGTAAGCAACGTGCCTAAACTGCCAACTAAAAGTGTCTCACTTTTTTGTCTAGGTCAACTTCAAGTAAGCCATGCAGTCGGTAATCATACAGTCGGCAATCATTCGTGTCTATAAGTATTGCATACTTTATATACACGTATGCTCTCAAGGATTAGTATGGCTGATGTCAAAGCAGGAAGAAACGACATCAACGCATTAGTTACTTAGCTAAATCTCACAGACTTTGTTTGTAAATACTACGTACCTACATATGAATGAATATTTTGATAGTTTCATTGATCTTGCTTTAAGTCTGTGAGTTTTTGGGAACATTTTGATTTTCCAACTGTGTAAAAGGGCCAGAGCAGTATATTTTGTATTGTACTATCCTATCAAATTAGCACTTTTTTCCACAATGTAAACACAATTAGTAAAACGCAATTGATGATATTTTAATAATATAATGACATTCCTAACATATTTTTTTCCTACATACGAGTAACTATACCACACAAACAACGTTTTGTGTTAAAACATAGAAACTGATAAGTACTAATTTTGAATTAAAAACAGTACGCCTCTTAATAAACAACCCAAAAAGCCAATAGGTACATACCTACTTATGTATCTTATCATAAATAAAATATTATATTATCTGTTAAAGACCTATTACTTCATTTGATGAAGGCATTACCTTCACACATTTATAAGCTTTTAAGAGTTGTTTGATCAAATCAATCGTCTGCCTCGTTGGCGATGTGGGTAGTGCGTCGCACTTTAAAGCGACGGCTGCGCTTGGGGACCCGGGTTCGAGCCCCGGGTGGGGCCAAAATTTCTACCTGAGTTTTTCTCTTAAGAAATTCCCAGTGTCAACCCAGAGTCTGTAAGATGGCAGTCTTGTACCCCCGTGCCTCGGAAAGCACGTTAAGCCATTGGTCCTGCACCCGATCCCTCTCCGGTCGTGTCACACTGGTGACCCATCGGAATATAAGGACAAGAGTGGTAGGGCACACATTGAGCACTATAATATATCATGCATTAAAGTAAGAGTTGATCGTTGAGATTGACCGCCTTAGCTGAAATCGGTTGGATGATATTATAATCAAATCTATATAAAATACAGTCCTTCTCATCTTAGCGTATAATTCCCAGTTGCGTCCAATGCTGTCGATGTGGGGTCTAGGGTATGCTTGGACCATGATCCAGGATTCGGGAAGTCTGGTAATTACAATGAAGCGACTGCCGTCTGACCTCCGCAAAACAGGGGAACCAGACCAACTGAATCACGGTTACACGCTCAGAATCATTATCTCACGTATTATAGGTTTTCACAATTTTGAGAAGCTATCTAAGACGTGCAAGTTTCCTCACGTTTTCCGAGCTGATGGTAGAAATATAGCGGATTCGAGCCACGACCCCCAATCGAATGCGCGTTCTTATCCACTTAACTACCATCATTCAATATAAAACCCAGTATCGATTAAAAGACCATCAGTGTATTTATTTAATAAATCATTTTATTTGTTAAAGTATTTTATCGAATATCTCTAAATCATAATACATGACCTACACAAGACTCCAAAAACCAATCAACATTTTTACCCAGTGAGTCACTTTAAGCTATTTAGCTTCAAAATTCAATTACAAACTCTCACGCAGCAATCACGAGTCATTGTCACCTCGAGACGCTAGTATTGTTACATCTTTACCAATCTATATCGCCGTCATTCAGTTTGTATAATAAAGCTATCGAGACGATTCATATATTGAAAGCAAATTCTAACGTCGCACTAAGTGACTTGAGGATTTCATTCAGACTCGTGAGAGCGATATGTGCTGACCAACGAGAACGAATGTAAAAAAGACTCGAGATATTTTTACAAAGGCTCTCTCAGAAGAAACGTGTTGTGTAAATAGTCCAACATGTTTCTATAACAAAGAAATCTTAATAGCCGATGACGGGCAAAAGTCAACATAACAATCTACGGGTTGATTGCTCTTAATTCCGTGTGTACACTTCAATGTGGATGCTTGTATTAAAGCTCGCTTCCTAAGGACTTCATATCAACTATGTATACTAAGGCTTTCGAAAATTTGTAAGATATGTTTCTGAGTATAGGATTAGCATAAAACATGGTTATCTATTGCATACCTGGTTACTAAAGCGTTGTTCGAACGTCGCGATACAGACTCATTGTGTAATTGAAAGCTCACTCTATTAAGGACTTTAAGAATATTGATTTACAGACGTTTTTTCACGTCATGTTTAGAGGGAATCCTTGAAGCAAGAATTCCGATTTCGTAGCGGCGACTGCTATGCCATCTAAAATATTGGACATCTCCATCTTGGTTGGTGTTTTGCTCTTTCTTTAGTCGCGAACAATGAGTCGGGATCGTCAAGGGAATGTATGCATACTTTAAAATACGTTAAACCGTTCTCCCACGTGGATATAATTTCACCTAAGTAAGCTATGTGTAAGCGCGGTAAGGAACCCGATAAATTTTTGTAACAGCAGCAAACACTCGGGAATACGTAACATAAGCCACTTATTTGCAATGCAAGTAACTCAACATTTAAGTAAAACCTAAGGTAACAATAATTTTAAACGACTTTTTTATAAATAAATTTATTATACATGTTAAATTATGTTTACTACATAAATAGTCTGTAAATGAGTGGACGTAAAACGGAAACAAGTTTTGTTTCATAGGATTTTAATTTTATTGTGATAACATCAATTTTCTGTACTTTTTTGAAGTCTGATACAATAGATAAATAAATTAGGGACAAGTCTTCATATTAACATTCAACATAAAATTTCCTTTTGCTCGTATCCGAATCGTGATTCCATTAAGGTTGACAACATTTTTGCGTTATCATAACCGCTTATTAAAAAAACAACAAAACATTTTTAATTTAAAAAGTTACTAAAAATTACTAGAAACAAGTGCCAGACTTTTTTATTTAAAATACATACAGGTACACGCTGTAAGAAAAGGATTATAGTAGAGTACCATCTCCTTTCTTAGTTTGTATGACAATTGTTATGTTGTTATGTAGAAATTCACGGTATTTTTTCTGTATGTCTGTAAGTTTTTTCTGTATGTTGTTATGGAAACTAAATTTTTGGCGAATGTAACTTACCTCAAATTCAGGTTTTGTGTCTATTTGCTGAAGGATTGGCTCCACTTCCACTTGCTTTCAGGTGAAGAAAGAAAATGCTTCTTTTCATTATGATCTGCAAAAAAGTATTATATTCAATAAACAATACTAGATCAAACATTTTCCTATGACTTTTTTTAGACTTCGAGAATGCGTTAAAAAAGGGACAAAAGAAGCCATGTCATTTTTAATATTATCTACCTTTTAATTTATTTATATAAATTAAAAGGTAGATAATATTAAAGATGACATGACTTTGAAGAAGTAGCATTATTTCATTTCAATCCCACATAGTGAGTATTCATAAGAAATGATACTAAAATAATGAAATACGAATTGATAAAATAAATGTATAAACAGATGAAATGTAGACAAATAACTTACAAAAAAGTAGAGCTAGGTAGACCGATTATTCTGTGATAAAGTTCTATATGAACTGGTCGTCCTTTATGGGTTATAGTATAAAAGCAACATAATGCACTTATGTAAATGGTTAACAATGTAGAAAAGGTTTGCAAGAAGAACATTTATATGAACTCTTGCGATTGTATAGCACTGAGTTTTCTAGCTGAAGATACTGCGGTGTTTTACTGTCACAGGTATCGTAGCTATTGTGAAAGTCATGGATAATGTTATGTTTACTCATGCTTTCGTCGTGAGGATGAAGACGATGGCATGTCATAACTGTGCAAATCAAAAGATGACGTGTATGTAAAAGAAAACGCTAGCAGTACTGATTTAGAAGATGACAAATATCTAAGAGAAGATTTGCATAAGCCAATTATATAATATATAACAAACTAGGAGTTGACCGGGGGGAATGTAAAGAAGGTACGTCGACCTGACCTGACCCAAAGTAATTAATTGAACTCTGTCATGATAGTCAAACAAGTGTCAAACTATCATACCATTTATCATTTTCTAAAAAATATTTTCTAAATAAATTAGCCACTAGTAAATTGTGATCTGTGAATCTATAATTTGAAAATATTATGCTAATGGTTTTAGTCGTCATCACTCCATCTCAATCCTCATCATCTAATCCTTTATATCTTCGCCTCATCTACCTTCTACTTTCATCTTCTTTATAACTTTCAAACAGGGATTCTAAAATATATGTCTTTGCTTAAGGTGGACCATGTCAAATCTTTTCAATAAAAGTTTACGTTCGTAAAACTTCAACCCTATAGAGAGCTTTGCTCCCACCCAATTCTACGGGGCATCTGAATGATGGCTTGTATTATTTTTTGTAAGCATGCCATGTCATCGGAACGATTGTGGTCGGTTCCCTATGATTTATCGATGTCCATATTACAAATACGACACAACATTATACGATTCTTTATTTCTTCTTTAAGCCATATTAGTATTCCGCCAACAATCCTGTCCAGCGTTGGTTTTGTCATACCGAATAAATGTTATTTTGTTGGAATTTAAAATAAACAATTGTAGATGTTTTTTCATACGATTTATTCAAAATATAATTAAATTCGGAGCTTCAATCAATGCTGATGAGGTTTCCCATTGAAATATTTAGAGCTCTCATGAATTAAAACCGATAAATTATGTTTTTTGGTTGATACAAGTTAATTTGTACACAATAATTTAAACAATTAAGAAGGATTTCATTTCATTTGTTCTTTGTATGTTTATTGATGTTTTCTTTTACAAGGGATGTCGATTGCCGAAAGCTTTAAAATAAAGTTCCAAATGTATTTATAATTCTATGTATTCTCAAAATGAATAGTCAGTCTGAGTTCTAAAAAAAATCCTGCAGGAAAAAATCATCATCATCTGTCGTTGTCTAAGCATGTCGCTTTAAAGCCCAAGTTACACTAAATAAATAGCAATATTTATTTATACTTGTTGAGGAATTAAAAACGAAACAGGCCTATACAAATGAAGAAGAAGCACGAAGAAAATCTAAAGTAACCTCCTGACTTAAACCATCCCATTCATCATCATCATCATCATTTCAGCCAATAGACGTCCACTGCTGGACATAGGCCTCCCCCAATGTTCTACACACAGATCGGTCCTGTGCCGCCCGCATCCAATGGATTCCCGCGATCTTCACCAGATCGTCGGTCCACCACAGGGCCTGCCACGGCTGCGACTTCCTGTGCGTGGCCTCCACTCCAGGACCTTTCTGCCCCAACGGCCGTCTGTTCTCCTCGCTATGTGCCCTGCCCATTGCCACTTGAGGCATGCAATCCTTTGGCCATCCCATTGACCCATCCCATTGAACGTACAAAAATTACTGATTCGTTGTAATTCTCCAAAATTTAACAGTTTTAAAAAAACATAAAAAAATTTTTTCATTATTTTTATATAATTTTGTCAAAATGTTTTGGTACAAGATGGTAAATCGGCTATAACAAGGTTTTCAAACGTTCCTATCGCATAGAATAGGTAGGTAATTTAGGAAAAAAAGGAAATTATTGGAATTCCTAGTGGCTTTATACATAAATTCAGGAAAATAAAGCTACTGGCATATGTCCAGGAACGAAACAGTCGTATACTTTTTATTAAATAACGACCCTACTACTGACGTGTTAAAGGGCCAAGCGGACTGTTGCACGCCGATATGAACAGACTCGTCCGCCTTACCCACAATAGCCATCTAAAACGGTAATCGCAGACAAAGTTTTACGTTAATACCTAAAATCAAACAATATTTTTTTTCTGTTTACTTTTACACTAGACATGTCCATTAATTAATGACCGAATCGTCGAGTGTGAGAGGCTGATGGTTGATATAGCTTAATACATTACTGATAACGACAACTTTTAAACAATAAAACAATAGTCAAATAGGTTCATACGTTTAGCAGCCACGACGTCATAATAATTATGTAAAGTGTATTAATTACCTATAGGCATACATTTATGATGATAGGGAAGTAACTACATGAAGCACACATCAAACGTCTAATTTTTAATGTTTTTTTTTTTATGTGTAGGATTAACATTATTGCAAGGGTGCATAATTTTGCTTGTGGTAAGGTTGGGTTTATTTTGTCCCTAAACATTATTTTACAATTCACTATGATCCCATTGTCATCATTTAGTCCACAAGCGCAGATCCGATAATAGCTTATCGATTCTTACGAGCGTTCATCTGAGAGTTGAAGGTTTTTTTATGTCATAGGTGGCTGACGAGCAGACGGATCACCTGATGGTAAGCGATTGCCGCCGCCTATGGACACCCGTGATACCAGTGGAGTCACAAGTACGCTGCCAACCTTTAAACACCATGATTGAGCCTTCGGTACCCTCACTCATGCAGCGAAACACAGCACAGTTCTGCTTCACGGCGGTTTTTTGTGAGGCCGTGGTGTCACTCCGATCGAGCCGGCCTTATTACGCCGAAGTGTGGCTCTCCCACGGTCAAAGGTTTTTCATGAGCAAGGATTTTTTGGGCTAGGCGGTCGCATGAAGGCATGAAAGTAGGCAAAGCTGCCGAGGTACGGGGGCTTCTATTATTTTTGATGAACGCTGTCAATCGATACATGGGTGTTACAATTAAAATGGGCTATAATGAGATCGTCATATATAAATTAATATAACGTTCTATATTCTTGGTCAAAGACCAGCAGCTGTTCGTGAGTTTGCTGAGCTGGTGCTGAGCTAAAGTCGGTAATTTAATACAAGTCCGATTTCAACACTATTAGTAACCGTTTTCTATTTCCAGCTACTGACTGTTAGACATTATCTAATAATGTTACCGATACGTCATAAACATTTCAGCCAATAGACGTCCACTGCTGGACATAGGCCCAATGATCCCCACACAGATCGGTCCTGTGCGCCCGCATCTAAGGAATTCCTGCGACCAGATCGTCGGTCCACCTTGTGGGGGGCCTGCCACGACTTCGGCTTCCTGTACGCGGCCTCCACTCGAGGACCTTTCTGCCAAATCGACCGTCTGATCTCCTCGCAATGTGCCCTGCCCATACCGACACGTATGCAGGTAAAAAAAAAATAAGATTTTAGATTAGTCGCTGCCGTACAGGAGCCAGCCCTGACGGATACCCAATCACTTTCTTTTTAGCTTCTTATTTTCTGTGCCCAATACCACCCCGTCTTTGTCCAATAAAGTATTTTGGAGGAAATCTGCTTAAATGGCGGAACTGTCAGGTCACAGATCCACTTCTGGGTGAGATAGACACAGATGTACCTGCCAACATTAACATACTGATGACCCAATAACTCTTGAGTATTTTAGCTGCGAGTAACTCCCCGTAGTGAAGGTGGATACAAACTTTACTAACTCGTTCTTATAATTTTTGTCATGCTAATTTGCTAATTGGTAGAAGCCAGAAGAAGTTTTTTTTTCTGTGACTGTATCCCTAAATCTAGCTGAAAGTTTTCCAAAAACTTATGAAATAAAAATAAAAAATAAATCCGGCAACTCAGAGGAGTAGCCGCCAGCCAGCAACCAGTTTCCGTTTTTATCGATATAAATCCCTGACTCCTTGACTGATAAAAATATCAGTGAAGGAGTTAAAATATAAAAATAAATATATATATACTAATACCTCGGAGTCAGATCAATGTATGTGATGTTAAGAAATATTTATTTTATTTAATAAACTGTTAGTATAAACTGGTTTTTTTTTTTTTATTGGCCTAATCCCGCGCACGGTGACGGCCGCACGTGTGATTCCGCCAATGTCAAGTGTTTAAGGAGACACGTACATATTTAGTTATTGACCGGTTTATGATTTAGATTTCCGATCTATTTTGAGGTCTTCTTTTGTTAGGGCCAGCATCTAAAACAAATAAAAAGCAGCACATATAGACAACACAGCAGCAACATATAGACGACACAGACAACAGCACTAACGAAAGAGACAAAACAACATTTAACTGCCTTTAATTTAGTACATTTTTACAACAAACTTGACTCCCAGTGTAATTCCGTCATAGTTGCATACGTTACCAAGATTTGGGACGACATGCATTTGACTTGCATGCATACTTGAGATGTTGATGGTAACACAAGATTCAGAACCGGAAAAAAAGAAAATAAGATCACAAAAAAAAAGCGATGACCAACAAGAAAACCTAATTGATGAAAGGGATGTACTCGTAAGTAGTATTTCACAGAATGTTGTTGTTATTTAGAAAGGTAATCTTCTGAAAAAGCTGTGACTCAGGAGAGCAGATGGCGATTTGGCCAGCTCTTGAGGTTAGTAAAGATTTGCGATAGCTATGTGTGTTTTATAAGTTAATTAAAATAAAATAGTTTATTTTATAGTTACTTCAAGTAGGCACTGCTTGAAGTAAGAACATTAAATACATCCAATCAATAGATTATTGTAGGTTTGTGAATCCACACAAGTGGCTTGTGATAAATCTTTTTCAGCACGCATGGGAATTAATTGCCGGCCAACACTCGGACGCGTAGTGTTGCCAGACAGGTATTATAAAAAGTTACACTTACGTAGTTTGCTTCACTGGCTTGGAGATCCCAAGCTAGCAGTTGCAATGAGTAATTGTGCATTCATAGTGGCCACCCAGCTATTAGGTATACCCACAATAATGTTATCTTTCCTTATCTAAATGTCCTGTGTGATATTACCATATGCGAATGGCTGCGGTGCCTCTTTTTTATTTGAGTCCTTATGTCAAGTTTGATGTTCTGGTTTCGATGTTTTCTGTTATTGTATCAAATAATATTCATAGCCTTCAAATTATAAGAATTAAAGAGAGTGAAAACAACAGAAACATCTTAATTAATTTATAGTTCACAAACCAACCGGTCGTTATCAGAGTATTACATTTTTTGTTTTATTTGAATTAAATTAAAGTGATTTCCTCCTGTAAATTAACATTTTTTTTGAATTTTTTTTAGAGAATTTATTTGAAATGTTCAGTTTTACAATTTCGTGTCATCCATTGTCATAAGTAGGTGACAGACGAGCGATTACCACCGCTTACCACCGCTCTTGGACACTCGCAACACCAGCGGAGTCACAAGTTCGCTGCCAACCATAGAACTCCCTTTCTTCTTCCGGGCCTCGGTACCCTCACTCATTACTTTCTTTTGATTTTTCTAATGTAAAGAAGTGTAATCAATTTATGGTACCTAGTTTCTTTGGTGTGTCAGTTGTCAAATATAACCTGGCAACACCAGGGCACGTAGTCGTAGAGCTGTGTGAAGTCTTTATGTGGTCAAGCGGTAATTGACTGCAGCCCTCTATGTGACCAACTGTTACTCCCTATGTTCGAGTAGGAACAAATAGGGGAATGTACTCTCATACAGTCGTGGTCATATATGATTAGGAAGGCTTATACTTATGTGGCACCAGATTTTGTCTAACGAACAATTTATTTTATAGATACTTATTGAGAAAATTAAAGTTTTATTAAAAATGATTAGCTGATTGATATCACTTGTACGAGAGGGCAATTTTTTTTAGAAATTCTAATGATTGTTTGTTTTCATTAGTATAGTGCTCTTGACAAGAGATGTTTAAAAAAGCAGGGTGTATGAAGTACATACATATTTTATTTTATATCGGTACCGAATGTACTATCTATGGGTACCGATTCGACCAATCTTATTCCACTAGAAAATTATAGCGCTATCATCTTAATTGTATAAGACCATAGATATATCCACAGAAAAAAAAAATGTCGAATCGGGCCTAAGAAAAGGAGATATTATATTACCTTATCCTTTATCGGAAAAGGCAGTTGATTAGATGAGGGAGTAGGATGTACAGTACACATAACATGTACAGTGACTACGTACGAGTAAGATTTGTACCTACTGAAAAGTATGAATCATCAGAAAGGTATAACATGTTATTCCTGCAATTGGCAAATACAAATATTACATTGCATTTACATTAATTATTTATTCATGATACCCACACAACCTACCTAGGAGTTTAAAATAGGCAATATTAAGGCTATTACCTTACCTATAGGTAAAACAAATTTGTTCAGCAGGGGTGGAGACCTGGTGACCTGTTAGAAGCATACATACGAGGGCGACACTGAAAGTTCTTAGAAAATCAAAAACTGGACAATTTAGCAATTGTTACTTTTACTATATCTTTTCAAAATAGTGTCCCTTCACATCAATACATCGCTGCATTCGATGAAACCACTGAGAAAAGCACTTGGCCCACTCTTCTTTGGGGGTCTCTTCGACGGCCTTTTGATAAAAATCGCAGGGTGCGAAGTCTGGGCTATATGGCGGGTGACCCAGTAATTCTACGTCTGAGATCGCCAAATACTCGAGTGTTTGCTTGGCCGTGTGCGGCGGGGCGTTGTCGTGGTGAAGGAGGATCCTACTGCGATGTCGTTTTTCCCGAACTTTTTCCAAGACAAGTGGCAAACAGTTGTTAGTGTACCACTCTGCGGTAACTGTTTTTCGATCCTCTAAACAAACTGTTGCGATATGACCTGTCCCTCCGAAGAACGAGGCGACTATCTTCTTTCCCTCGCTGCGACCTCTCTTCACTTTAGTTGGTAACTCCTCGAATGGAAACACCCATTCAGCAGATTGTCTTTTAGTTTCAGGATCATAACAATAAATCCAGCTTTCGTCACCTGTTAGTAAGTCAAACACAGCATTTGAGTCACCTCCGTTAAATCTTTGAACCATTTCGCGGCACCAATCAACACGACGGAGTTTGAGGGCCTCTGTCAAATTATGAGGTATCCACCAGGCACAAAGCTTCCTGGCCTTGTCCGAATCTGCTGATAGGTCACTCTTTTGTCAGCCTCTATCATACGTCGCACAACACTGATGTTATCTTCGGTAGTCGCCGTACATGGCCGTTCCTCACGCAAAAAATCGGTGAGATTAGTGCGACCACGTTTAAACTCATTAAACCACTTGTAAACAGTGGCACGAGATGGAGCTTCCTAGTGAAAGGCCAATCGAAGTCTATCATAACTTTCTTGTTGACTTATTTAACATCGAAAGTCATAGAAAATCATTGCACGGAAATTTTCTCGCGTTAAATTCATGGTCACTTGTTAAAGAATATTTTCAATTTGCCGCCTAATCGGAAAAAAAGAGAATCGAATTAAATGCATAGACAATAATATTGGCTAAGAGTTCCATTTTCAAAATGTAAACTTATTTTTTTAATCATCGTCTTATAAGTGGCCAGTTCTAAAAACTTTCAGTGTCGCCCTCGTACCTAAGCTAGCACCACAACTGAATTTGGACATGTTATCTAAATATAAATTTACATACGATGCAGTACTTTTATACTACTTATGTGAAAAAAAAATCCATTAATTTTTATCCTTCAATTTATAGGTAATTTCTAAAGTTCATAGTTTAATACAGTTATTTACCTTTACGTGAATATAAAAACATGCTAAAACGTACTTAATAACGCAGTTTTATAGACATTCAAACAATACCAATGACGTTTAAAAACACGTTGAGCAGTACTAAAAAATATCTTTGAGATAACTTTTATGACATGAATTATTTCTATCTACTACAAGTCATGGACATGGTCATCGTTAGCTTCATTAAACATATCGTAAAGACTATCGATATCAAAAACAATATTTTATTTATATACAGTGTCCTGAACTGTTGGCTAAACATAAGAGTAGTTGTTTTCTTAATAAGGTAACGCTAGCCGTAAAGAGTTTTATGTGTTTCTTTATAGTCTACTTGAATTAACTAAGCACTGTAACACATTATTAAAATTTTAAGTTCGTTAGCTACATTTTGGACGTCACGAATATTTCAAACGTAATCATATGTTAATGTATGTATACTACGATAAACATATTCATACAACAAAAGTGTTATAATCTCACAATTATGCTAAATCTTTAAACGGGTCCGGGCACAGAATCAGGGCGTGAAGTTCCAATTTTCATTTAGCAGCGCACTTCGCGTTATTTGAAAGTGACCCTAAATCCCCGAGTCCTCTGTGCAGATAACTCTTAATTTGCATATTAACGAGAAACTTTGCATCGGCAATACCGAAAAATTCCAGAGGTCGAGTGTGAACGGACAGGTGGCGCGGGCGACTAATGCCAGAATATTTTTCAAATCCTCTACGCTCGAGCTCGCAACAGTTTCGGATATTGCGCAGCGTGTTCCGTCACCCTTAAGATGGCTTTCTCACTTCAAACAGCTTACTTAGAAACGCCTCGTCCGTGAGAAACGTTTTATAAAAAACGCACCACTTCACATCGAGCAAATGAATAAAATAACCATTAGGTTCATTGAACACAATGCTCATGTTTTGTCGGCCGTGTTAGAACAAAATATAACAAGCTCATTATTGGCATGAATTTCAAAGTAGCTTTATGAAAAAATGGCTCAGAAAAACTATGTTCAATTCATGTTAAGCGTTGCTTGTTCAAGTGCTTCTCCCTCTAAATGTTCAAAGTGCGAAGTGCCTGCTCAAGCCGTGCGGATAGTAATTACGTGAACAAACAGGGAAACCAAATGAGAACCACCATACGATATTAGAAACGGCTCATTAGGTCTTTAATCTGAGATGACAGCTCTATAAATAGTAGACGAGCGCGTTCCGAGCGTATATTTTTTGTTTATTTTAAGTTGTGTTGAGGCGAAAGAAAGCGTATAAGTATTGGGAAGGTGGTGTGATGACAAAACATCTGTTCCGTGTGGGAGCCTTCAGTTGCTATTCCGACTAAATCGTTTACCGCGTCCGCGACACCCCGTAAACGAGCTTAATGCGATCGTCGATGACAAATATAATCTTTGCTCTAAGGCGACTTGACTTGACACTGTTGTTATTCCGAGAAACGGAAAGATTTATTTTTACTCAAAGAGCTAAATATTCAGGTGAAAGATTTCTGTGAGGACGTTGTTTAGCCAACTCGTTAAATCTGTCGACAGTCGCGTCTCTGTATAATCGCGCCAAAGCTACCTAAAAATCTGCCCGGATCTTATCTCTTTGATATTCGCTCTCAAAGAAGGAATAACATTAATTTATTAATATCCTCCGCTTAGTGCGCACGATCCGTAATAATATTGCAATGTAGCCGTCGGTCGATCTTAAATGTATCCGAAAATATGTTGTATTTTCCAGTTAAAATCAAATTATAACACGCCCCCCTGGTGTGAGGATAGCTGTATTTCATACACGTTAACAGCTGCTGTAAAGCAATTAATACGACGTTCACTCACTTAGTTGTACACATAAAGAAATCTCTATTTTTTATTATAACGATCTTGCTTACATTACTTCCTTATTATCACGTTTTAGACATTATATTTAATATACAGCGCTAATTATGAACGAGTTCTTTATTACAATGAGAGAAGGCCCCGTTCAGAAATATTTGGGAGGAGGTTAATCGCCATTGTTAGTTTTTTATTAAATTTTTAGGGATCGCGTCCGAATAAAGTTTTCAAATTAGAAAATATACTTTTTTATGTGATAGGTGGCCGACGAGCGAACGGATAGCCTGATGGTTAGCGGTTGCCGCCGCCCCTATGGGCAGGTGTCTATACAGCTGCGACACCAGTGGAGTCACAAGCGCTGTCAACCTTTACATCCCCTTTTCCCCCGGATTGGGCCTCCGGTACCCTCATAGCAGTGCTGCTTCACGCCGGTTTTCTATGAGGCCGTGGTACTCCGGTCGAGCCGTCTCATTGAGTCCAAAATACTTTATTTAACGAATCAATCAAATGTTATTTGTTAAACTTATTGGGATTTTAATGAGGGCATTGAAAAATCTAAACTGTTTCTTACGATTATAATTACGGTAACATAATGATTTTTTAATTTTATTTAAAAACAAAACCGTTAAGTAAGCAGAATAATAAAATTGCGTGGTATAAGTATAAACAAATAATTCATCCTCATTAGAACATTTTATTTGGTGACTAATAATAATATACTTTACATCATAATATTTATTAGCGTTTTTTTTACAGGATTTGAAATAATTGTGCAAACAGTTTAGAAAAAACCAGAAGCATGACAAATAAATGTAAATCTAAATCATTGTTTGTGTTTTTAAGCTTATGAGTAATAATTATACCAGTACGTCGTGTGTACGGAACCGTTTACTAAAAATATTCTGTGTTGTTCAATTTTAAAACAGTTTAATTAGCATAAATTATGATGCTAAATAAGTGTACATACTTAGACGTGTAATTTTTTGGTTTAGGTTAAATGACGTGTGTACAGTGTCTTGTTAATTATTATTTGCTATAACACCCGAAACAATGCAACAGTTATGTTTTCTAGTTCTCTGTTTCCCGTAATAAGTTTCGTTGGCCAGTTATCTCGCCTCGTAAATTGTATTTACGTACTAAAAGATGACGAACCGGCTATTATTTTATATGAAAGAATGGTCAAGGAAGATTTCTAAAGATTTCACAGTTAAGCGTATAAGTTTGAAAAATAAACCCATGTCTTATCTCAACGTGACCAATCATAGTTGTGTTGTAATAAACGTTACTCTGCAGGTACATAGTAGAGGCCTAAGCATCTAATTAATTGTCTTCTAGCAATGACTTAAAGCTTGTCTTTTTGGAATGATATAAGAAAACTTCAACAAATTTTAAGTGTCTCTGTCCAATGTGTACCTACTATCGTATGGCTTCGGTTTTCTCGAAATCTCCTTATTCGTTGCCCAGAGAGATCGCGCTCTACATTCGACTCGAGTCAATTTGTTACTCGAACAAGAGTTTGACTTTCAAATTGAATCGAGACCTTAAAATTACAACTGAAGGACTCGATTCTTACATCACTAGTACCTAATTCATATTTAGCCACCACAGATGAGCGAGGAAGTGTTGCAAGAAATTGTTAAGAGAGTGTTATGAGAGAAGCTAGATAAATGAAGCGATTCTATTGGCTCTTAAAAACCTATTTCTCTCTCATCCTGATAGAAGGCTGCGTGCCTTTGAACCCAATCTAAATACTACCGCCCGCTTACTAAAAGGTCGTTAAGCCACAGCGACTCCCTATGGCTTACACTTTTTAGTTAGCAAACGGCAGCATAGGTGTTTCAAAGCCTTCAGTCCGTTGCAATGAAAATAAGAGCGAATATTCATCAAATATGTGAATGTAAATATACCTAATACTATCAAATGTCCTTTGCCTGAAGGTTGTCTGGTAGAAATCGCTTCCAGCGATAAGACCGCCGAAATTGTACAATTAAGTTTCTGTAATGCCTTTTAAAGTTGTGTTTTTTTTGTGCAATAAAGTATATCTATCTATCTATCTATCTATCTAATTTAACAACAGGGTATCCAACTGTTGATACAAATTATTTTTCATGCAGTTGCAGACTGCCATGTCTCGCTTACCTAACGTTGTTTATATTATACATTGTTATAGGAAACGTTTATCATATATAAAATGTTAGGTATATGAAGCGTTGTTATCTGAAAATAATATTTTACGAAAAGATATTACACACCCCACATGTGACATGACAGTGTGTAACAACAACTAATTACTGGCTGGCCCGACAGTATTCAGATATACATAATTCGCAAAGCAATGGACTGCAAGTACTTATATAGGTCAATAATCGAATAAGAAAAAATACATTCCTCAGGTGCCGAAAGCTTAACTAGGTACTCGGTACTAGGTGGGTACGCACTAAATTACCTACAAGTATATTTTTCCAGTCTAAAACCAACGGATACTTAACCAATACTGACATTTTAATATACTTAAATAAAATTCAACAGGAAAAATATTACTTATCAACATACAACCATCATAATCTTAATGGGCTGATTAAAAATGGCAACCCAAAACTGTTTTTGACGAAGCCAAATAAGTACATCTTATGGAAATCAAAAACAATTTGAACATTGTTACTGCTGCATGTTTAATTACGATTAAAATTCCGGGTGTTTCGAGCGGTTCACTTATAACGACATAAGCTAATGTATTCCGACATAGCCTAAACAATACGAGCTTTATTAAAATGCGTATTAAACATATCTTGGAATGAAGCTGAGGTCGTTCACACCGCTTCGGTTCATACAAAACGTGGTGTGCGACCGTGACCGTTTGCGCTCCCTCAACCATTTTTAACATTTTTTCCGTATAAAATATTCGAACGACGAAAGTCGCAACATCTCTCAACCGTTCGACGCTTATAATCTCGCTAAATACTTTTTAATGTTTATTTAGCTTTAGCTCACGCAAACGACCTCGTTAGTTATTTAAAAGCGCTATATTATGTTCCGTACCTTTTCATACCGTCTTAAACGTCCAAACTGCCGTTTCTCAACCGCGGCGGTGACATTAACCGCCTAACGGCTCGTCGGTAAAAAAATGTCTCCGTAAGTAGGTAGTTAAGAATCCGCTGTACCATTTATTTACAAGAGTGAATCCGTCTTAGAAAAACTAGCGTTCAAAATTATTAATGGTTTGTTTGAATGGTGCGTCACGCGGCTCATTGTTGGCGCACACTCCGTCCGGATGCGTGCGCTGACACTAATTATTCCCATAGTGCTTGAATGATAGATTACTCTGGACAAATCACTTCTAGCCTCACTCCCAGAGACCAATAAAAAACTCATGTGATTAGTTTTTTAAGACGGCCCACCGATTGTCATGGAACGTGGGCTGTGTCGCACCGTTTGTCTAAAAAGGCAATATGTTACTGTAAAAAAGTCGAGATGTCCGCGATACTATCTTGCTTAGACTTCTGTCAGATTAGTTTAATCCCATTCAAAATTATACACATTGGAATGGGGCGTAGTTTTTAAATTATTTTAATGTTGATTATAAAATTCTGTTAGTAATCTCATGTTTGTAATCTATCCAGAATAGATAAATTAGATAGGTATCACATCGTGGTAGTGAGTTAGCGAAGTGTTTAGTAAGTGAGCAGTAGCAGGTCGCTGCGCCAACCTAGTTAGTTAGTTAGCGGGCGGCCTTCTAATTACGAACTCGCTAACTGAAGTGTTTGGTTTTAATTATTAATGTGGGTACGCATGTCGCTCGCTTTAACACTTTACTGATTATAAACGACTATGAATACGGACTTTTATCGCAAAAAATATGGTTTACAATTTTACATCGTTTTTTGCAATGTTAGGTATCACTTGAACTATTAACCAAGCTACTTTTTTATATTTCTTTCTATTTCACTTATATAGGTAGACAATAGAATGGTACCTAGTGTTATACATGAATAAAATAAACAATTAAAATACTGTACTTTATTTGTCTTATTCTAGTTCATGTGGTGATCTTAATATTAATGCAGGTTATTGCATTGTTTGTACTTAACAAACTAAGTCTGTAGGTAGATTAATAAAAATAATTCATTTATTATAATAAGCTTTCATTCTGATTGTCAGCGATCGGAACTGTAATCTCTAGGTATAAAGTTCGTTTACTATCAGTTCTGCTTTTCCGTGCATAAATACAATCTGTGCAGATGAAAGCTAGAGAGTCATGTATTTGCGACATCGTTAAAATATCCAAATAGATTACACGAACGATACCTTAAAGTTGACCTATCAACCTCAAACAAAGTAACGGAGATAAAGTAACAAATCGCTTCGGTAACTACGATACTAACTGAAACGATAGCGTCTGCGAGCCGGTGGCCGCACCGCGCCCAGTGAAATATTATCTTCTGTGTGACTTACGAGTGCTGGCCTCTCGACAAAGCATAATGACATTTTAGTATTACAACATTTTATCTACACGAGACGAAAAGTTCCAAGATAAGTTAAACGCCAACTGGTATATTGTTTCAGAAAGTTGACAGCCGATGTAATTTGTTAACGTCAGGCGGCATTTGTGCGCCGGCGACACGGCGCGTATCTTCCACGACCGACCGATCTGACGTAACCTAAAAATACTCCGCAGCTCCTCGCCTATCTTTCGTACTGATTTAAATAATGAAATTTATCATTGTTGTGCATACAAACGCACAAACTGATTATCTAGCATCGCTCTATTATTTACTATATTTGATACAGCTACCGGCTAAAGTAGGTAACTATTTATTAACCAGTTCCAGCTATTTAAAACCCATTTTGTGTGAGACACCGCCATCAAAACTAAGTCGAAATCTCTGACGGTACATTAATAATAGACGATTATGATAAACGCTAACTTAAGTACTTTACGCCCACACGTTTAAAACACGCACTAAGCATAATCACAAAAAGATAAAGGTTCTCTGTTTAGCTACATTAAAATTAAAAATTATAAGTAGTTAATAACATTTGTTCATTCATGTTGGGAATTGATTCTTACATATCATAAATACAAGATAAGTCTGTACATCTTGAACAACATAAGAAGTAACGTATATATATGTATTAATTGGTATGTGATGACAGCAAACTGTTACTATGAGAAAATATTGTATATACTCATAGGTATGTAGATAGTTATGTAGTTAGACGAGGCGACGTGAAAGTTGACATTAAAATTTCATAAAGATACCTCATCCATTAATTCAACATACTACAACATAGTGGCTCCACAATAAATAAATATTTTTCAATTGCAAAACCCACGAGAACATTATTATGTACTTATATAAATACATAATCTACTTTTACCAATGATGTTGCAAATGAGATGTTAAGCTACCGGGAACTGTAGCTGTAACTGACTGACTGACCGGATGGCGCAATTGGTAGTGACCCTGCCTCTTACGCCAAAGGTCGTGGGTTCGATCCCCACCCTGGACAAACATTCGTGCGATGAACACTTGTGTTTGTTCAGTGTCTGGGTGTAATATATGTATTTAAGTATATATTTGTGTTCCTCCGTTGTCTGATATCTGTAACACAAGTGCCTAAGCTGCTTAGTACGAAATCAGGTCAATGTATGAGATGTTGTGAGAATTATTATTATTATTATTAAAAAATATCCACATCAAAACTATGATGAGCACTTCCCACCTACCTTTTTATATTACGCCTTTGCAATATATTGTGTGCCTTAGCGCACACAATATATTGTACCGGAACCTTTAGTTGCACTGCCGAGCGCACTATCAATATGGCCTTCCGGCAATATGTAAACCAAGAGCAAGTTAAGGAATGAAAGAAAAAACAAGGAATGAAACATTCTAAGGCCTTCATATGAGATAATACTAGGACAAAAACTCGGACAGCTGGATTACCTGGTAAGTAGGCGCATCCACGATGATATAGATATATATATAAAGTGGAGAGCCACGCTTAGGCATGAATGGGCCGGCTCGACCGGAATGATACCACTGCCTCACAGAAGACCGGCGTGAAGCAGCGCCTGCGCTATGTTTCGCCGTGTGAGTGAGGTTACTGGAGGCCCAATGGGGGGGAAGGGGAAAAGGTTGGTAGCGCACTTGTGACTCCACTGGTGTTGCGGGTGTCCATGGACAGCGGAATTGCTTACCATCTGGTGATCCGTCTGCTCGTCTGCCACCTCTCATATAAAAAAAAAAGTCTCGCAGAAGAAATCCCAAGAAGCACTAGACCCTGAGACAGCACTTATCGGCTTTATGATATGCAACCATCTAGGCATTCATTCCTCTTCTATTCTTTAGATACGTAAGTTTTGCATAATCGATAAGATAATTATAGTTCAAAATTGTACGTCCCAATGAAAAATAAATATAAATCAAAATTTAAAAGTATTTAAGAAACGGTTTGGATGTGAATTGTTTATTCCAAAAACTTAGCTAGCCAGCATGATTTATTCGTAAAAAGACAATCCAGATCATCCTTTAAATACCCCAGGGGCCGGGGCCTGATAACTGTATCGCGGGTGCTCTCGTTTTCAAATAAGTGAATTAACGTGGAATTGAATTAAGTTTCGTCCCGAGTTGAGATTAGAGCGATTAAGTGAGATTATCTGAATGTGTTAAACGTCACTGTTGGGTTGTAATGGAAGGGCGTGGGTCACAGCCATTGTTTAATTATAGATAGTGCTTTGGCATTAAAGCCACGTAGCGTGGTGTGGTTATACCGTAAAATTTACGTTTATACTTCGGATGAATTTTATGACCTTAATAGTTCTGGACGGTCGGTGAGTTTTGTACTCTATATTTCATTTTGATTACCTGTCTGTTATACGATATTTGCTCAACGGAAAGTATAATTGCCGTGAATATAAGTTGAATAAGTTGAAATAATGTAAAAAGGACACACCTCTGATGTCTACTGTCCGTGGCAGAGCCACGTTTCGGCATGAATGGGCCGGCTCGACCCGAGTGATACCACGGCCTCACAGAAAACCGGCGTGAAGCAGCATTGTGCTGTGTTTCGATGCGTAAGTGAGGGTACCGGAGGCCAAATCCGGGGGGAAGGGGGGTTTTTAGATCGGCAGCGCTCTTGTGACTCCACTGGTATCGCGGGTGTCCATGGGCGGCGGCTATCGCTTACCGACTGCTCGTCTGCCACCTATCACATAAAAAAAACACTTATAAATATTTAGTTTATAAAGAAAACAGCATGTTTTTTTCGGTAGTGTCATTTAAATGTAAAATGACTTTCGGCTGCTCAATTGTTATTGCAATTAAAGAATACCTAAAGCTACTTACAACAGGTACAATACAAACTGTGTTTAAAATCATCGTAAGGAAACCTGAATTTTGCAATAAGTTTCACAATCTGTGAATACCCACAATCGAGAAAATGGTCTTAACACACAACTATAATTCAGTTGGTTCCCCTGTCCAAGGATTGCGAAGGTCAGACAGCAATTACGTCACTATAATTAAGACTTACAATCCTAGATCATGGTCCAACGAGCGCACCCCCCAGGTTCCAAAGCAAGGGCTTTGGTTGGGCGCAAACGGGAATTAAAAATAACTGTATCTTACTTACTATGTATTGCGTACAGGATACGTTTTGTACACTTTTGCAATTTAATACTGGCGCTCCAACGTTATTCTAGGCCAGTCAGGGTTTGACAAGTTATTTTTCATACCTGCTTTGTACTGGGGATAAGCAGATCGGGTGTTTGCGATAAACTACACATGAGAAAAATATTACGAAGGGAGATTAAAAACTGCTGATAATATTTGAATTGTTAACGCGCGAGAGCCTCGCATCGCCATGAATGGGCATGCTCGACCGGGGTAATACCACAGCCTAACAGAAAATCGGCGCAGCAGTTGGCAGCGCACTTGTGACTACTTGTATCTGCCAGCAATCACATCTACAAAATTTAAAAGCAGTGCCTCCATCCGAGAAAGATCCTGTCAGTCTAGGAAAGAGGCTACTAAAAACTAAGACAATCTACAACCATGGCCACTTCGTTAGAAGTAGCCTAAGAAGAAGAAAAAAGTTTCCGGTTCACCATATTCCTACAGAAAGCTTTGTTTTGCAGAAGGATGTATGGGGACGCACTTTTTTTTTAAGTTAGCCTGAAGCGTCCCACTGCTGAGCAAAGACCTCCCTCAAATTCTTCCATTGATCCCTATCCAAAGCAAATTTTATATTTAGACCCTATGTTCTTTGAGGAAAAATTTTTGTTTTCATTAGTATAATGCTCTTGATAAACAAGCACGGTGTATATTAATTGAATTGTATTACAGGCAGCTCACTTATAGTCTATTAACATCAGTGTTTTTTTACCAAATAGGCGTTATAGTATGAAATTTTCGTTTTTTTTTATAGACACAATAGATTAGTAAGTCCTATAAAAAGCCAAAAAATTACTGTGGTATATTTTTATTTTGATTAAATACCATATTTCTAATGTAAGTAATGTGCTGATCAGATATAATTGTATTCATGATGCAGAAAAAAACTTAAATGAAAATTAAAAAAATGTTACTATGAAAAACACAGCTTTTCAAAAAATCTCCATACAAAATCGGTAATATTATACTTTACCCCGAATAGTATTTTCACGATCTACCTAATACACACTAATTCTATAAAAATGTAAAGAGCTGAGCAATAATGTCTTTCAGAGTAATTAAACAACCAGTTCTTTTTCTTTGAAACTGGTAAAGTAATAGTTGGCATTAATTAATTGGCAACTCAAGTAAAATCGACTTTATATGGTCGGAGTCGCATTCCTAACAGCAGTTGTACGAGTAAAAGCCCTGGAGGTTCTTATTTGGCGTATACCAGAGTCCTTTCACTTAGTACTTTGTTCCTTAGTATGGGAAAAATAGTTCAGCGTTTTTCGTTAGATGGAGCTTGTAAAAAGCAGATGGAGCTTTAAAAAGCAATCGAGCAGGTGGATTGGCGTTGTTTCGGTAGATGTCACTATGCATTTTTAAGATCGGGCTAGTAAAGCGTGTTTCCGAAATAATGACCTCCAGCCGCCGGCCCACGCGAGTAATTTTGAAAAGTACGGGAAATTTCTGAGACCCATAAAATATTGGGAATTTTATTATTTATCAAATAAATGATTTCTGATCCGAAGGTGACCGTTTTACATATCCATTGAGTATTGGTCGTTTTTCTCTAGATGGCGCTAGGCCTGGCCAGCCGACTGAGGCCTCTATCTCAGTATATATAAGTTACTCTATGGCGTATACCTAAGCATTCCGGAACCTAATCAATCACTAATGCCAGCAATGACGCTAATGAAAGTTGTGTATGTTATTTTAAATTGTGTATGTATGTTAAGACTTTTTCAAATCAACAGGTAAGCAGAGATTATAGTTAGATGGTTTAAAAACCTCACAAGAGTTTATAGAACATAAAAATAATAGGTACTCGTAATTTTTATTAATGTTTGCACAGCACTTGCATTGTTTAACATGTTAAAGTTATTTATCAAGCTTCAATCAATCAATATTTTATTTGTCAAAAAACTTAGAAGTACAGTGATACTTACACACTAGGTTACATAAGCGAATACTTAAAACAAATCTTGTGTAAAGCATCTTATCTTAACCTTAATTTTGTCAATCTATTCTATTTTATTATGACAAAAGTATTTATTTTTTTGTCGGCAAGTATACATTTACTCAGCTTAGAAATCAAAACTTATTTTTAGTAACCTACTTAGCAGACTTTTATTTTTAAAAAGAGGTACTTATAAAGCATAGCCCATAGGTATAGTAAGGTGTTAAAGCATTAATATATAACAGAGATTTGGTATCTCTGTTATATATTTATGCTTTAACACCTTGTTACAGTCCAAAACCATGTTACTGTCCAAAAATGTTAAAAAAATATGACTTTGTACTGCTTTTGTATTGCAATTGTGTCACGTTTTGTGATACTTTTGTGATTTTTTTGTTTTATTTGTATTTAACCAACCGTCTCGGGGAATTTTACGGTGAAGTCCGCAAGATGTTTGGTAGTGTTTCTCATGCTAGGGTGCCACTGAAGACTAGTAATGGAGAGAGCCTAGTCAAAAGTAAGGAGGATGTACTTCGGCGATGGGCAGAACATTTCAATGTACTTTTAAATGTTGATCGATCCTCTGACCTACAGTACGTTCGCTCACTGTCACAACTCCCGTTCAAAACTGAACTAGACGACCCTTTGACGCGTGGCGAGGTGATCACAGCCATCAAACAACAACAAAATAAGCGTGCGGTGGGCTTAGACTTAATACCTGGTGAGCTATTGAAATACGGAGGTGAGCAGTTGCACTCGTGCATATGGGAGTACTTTGTCCGTATGTGGGAGGAGGAGCGCGTACCAAAATGCTTCCAAAATTCCTGCATCAGAGCTTTGTATAAGAACAAGGGGAACCGGTCCGATTGCAACTCTTACCGAGGTATTTCACTCCTGTCAGCTCCTGGAAAAGTCTTCGCCCGGGTTCTATTAAACCGCCTACTGAAACTTTCAGAGGAGATTTTGCCAGAAACCCAATTTGGCTTTCGACCAAATCGAGGCACATGTGAAGCCATATTCTCGGTTCGTCAACTACAAGAGAAAAGCAGAGAACAGGGTCGTCAGTTGTATCTCTGTTTCGTTGATCTTGAGAAGGCTTTTGACAGCGTGGCTCGAGAAGCCCTATGGATTGTACTTCGAAAGCTAGGATGTACGGAAAAGCTTGTGAAACTTCTGCGGCTCCTGCATGACGGTATGCAATGTTGCGTTGCTGTCGATGGTGATCAGTCTAGCTTTTTCCCCGTGACTTGTGGGGTAAAGCAAGGCTGTGTTTTGGCACCGACGTTGTTCGCATTGTACTTTGCAGTGGTAGTCCGTGAAGTTATTCAAAGCTCTTCCGAGGGCGTCCATATCCAGTTTCGTTCAGATGGCAGTCTTTTTAATCTGGCCAGGTTTAAGTCCCGCACTAAGGTGTCTCATGCATTGGTAACTGAAATAATGTATGCAGATGACTTGTGCTTCGTAACGGACTCTCTAGACGGCCTGCAACAGCTGGTCTCTAGGTTCCACGAGTCTTGCTGTAAATTCGGTCTGAAGATCAGCATCAAAAAGACGGAAGTCATGTCTTCAGAATATGATAGTCACGAGACACTTACCGTAAGACTCGGAGAAGATGTGCTAAAGCAGGTCGACCGATTCCGTTACTTAGGAAGCACCATAACATCAAAATGTGATGTTGACTCAGAAGTCAATAGCAGGATCAGTGCTGCAGCTGCAGCATTCGGCAAACTTAGCTCGAAAGTCTTCGGTTCACATGACCTTAAACTGGCGACCAAAATATCAGTTTACATGGCTATTGTGTTGCCCAATCTTTTATATTCCGCGGAGACATGGACACTATATCGCTGCCACATACGAACGTTGGATCAATTCCACCTAAAGTGCCTGCGTAACATCATGAGAATTCGGTGGTCCGACCGTGTGCGGAACACGGAAGTGTTGCGCAGAGCCAACGTCGGTGGTATTGAGTCATACCTCATGCGACGACAGCTTCGATGGAGTGGACATGTCTCGCGAATGGCAGAAGAGCGAATTGCGAAGCGCATCTTCTTTTCAGAGCTCCAGTACGGCAAGCGGAAACGCGGTGGTCAGTACCTAAGATATAAGGATGCTCTGAAAAGACATTTAAAAAGATGCTGTATAGATCCAGCTCACTGGGAAAAGCAGGCAGCACAGCGACCGGAGTGGAGGCGCCTGATCCATCAGAAGGTGCAAGATTTTAAAGAAGGTAGGAGGTCAAATCTGGACAAGAAACGAGATGACCTTAAGGCGCGGCCTCCTGCAGCCATCCCCTACCACTACAATAGCGGTGCGCTAACGTGTCCCCTCTGTGGGCGCACGTTCAATGCTAAGATTGGCTATGCTAGTCATTGGAAAGCGCACCAGAGGGCAGCAACATCTTAGTCCTCAAAAAATTTACACATCGATTGTACACAAAGTGGTCGCTGTAGCCGAAATCGGCTAGGAAGCCATCATCATCATATATTTATGCTTTAACACCTTGTTACAGTCCAAAACCATGTTACTGTCCAAAAATGTTAAAAAAATATGACTTTGTACTGCTTTTGTATTGCAATTGTGTCACGTTTTGTGATACTTTTGTGATTTTTTTGTTTTATTTGTATTTTTTTGTAAAGAAATGTGTATCTCTATTATCATATTTCATGATATATGTGATAAGTACCTCAGGTGTTCCAGATGTCGTTTGTCCAATTACAATGAAAAAAGAAAAAATATATTGATAAAAATAATACAAATTTTATATAAAATATGTGTAACTTTGGGTTACTTTTCTGTAATAATATAACAAGTGCTGTGTTAGTCTTGTGATATGTATTCGACTATTTTGTTAGTAACATAAAAATGCTCCATAACATCAAACTTTCTGCCATAAACTCCTTTTAACTCTGTTTGAATAAAAGCTCCTAAATATCTTAATAACAGTATATTAAGAGTTTTAAGAGCTTTTATTCTTCCTTTGATTCGAATTGATTAAAGCAATAGTTACTTTAAATAATTCGCTTCCAGTGGTCGCTTGTTATTGGTTGGTAAATACCTATATCACTAAAATTCTAGAATGTGATTACGAGATTAGAGAGACATCTAATTAATTCCTAAGTCAACAAAACCATTTCATTGAAGCACTAAAAGGACAAACTGTTTAAATTTATTTGTACAAAAGTTTGGAGGATTCGGATGCATTGACGGGTCGTTCGAGAGGAAGGGGCGAAGCGTAAGTTTTAGAACATTTTTTTCTTTTAACAGGACCCAAGTCTTGGCGTGTTCGAGGCTCGGTAGCTATCGTAAGCCCGCGTAGCGATCGAAGCTGATAATTGAAAAAACGTTACGACTGCTGAATCTTAACACCGATTTAAAAGTGCGACGGATAAATTAAAAGAATTCTGAGGGCGATTGTTTTTCTTTCCGATTCTTAGTCCCCGATTCAGCCGATAAGCGTGTTCTGAGCGCACTTTATGTTCTGATTGCACGTGTTGTACTTTGTGTAGGCGCTGTGTCCTTACCTTTAATTAAAAACACTACCATTAACATATTAGCGATTTGTTTTTATTGCTTTGGTAAATTCGTTGTAATCAATATTTGAAGATGATGAAGTTTCCTACGAAGAGACACTAATTAGCGCTTAGGAATTCCTGCGTTTCCTTGAAGCCGGATCTAAACTTCCAAGACGCTTGATATGCCCACGATGACCAATGCCACTATAGAGTAATCGCTTTCGTACCTGCTGTTGTGTAAGTAAATTATTTGATAATTTACTAGCTGAAAGAAACAATATGAGTACGATTACAGTAAGCCGGCGTCTGCTTGAAGCAAAAATAAAGCAATTAATAAAAGGATCACAAAAGGCTCAATTTTAGAAAGACACCTCAGAAGCTCAAGTTTGAGTCAATGGTAGAGAAAGAAGAAAGGGTAATGTTTTCAGACGTCTTGGCGCTTAGGCCGCAGATTATACAAGCATGACAACAAGAAGAGTGTACAGAAGGCCCCGGACCTCTGTACACTTCTATCCCGAGAGAGCATTATAACGACATTGAGTGGCCAGCGCGCAGCTTCGACTTGGTTGACTATGCAAGGGATGAACTGATACGACATTAGCGCTGCCAATTAAGCTAAGTCAAATAAAAGAATCTTTATACAGTAACGGAAAAACTAAAAATTGAATTGGAACGAAGCGAACGATATTAGTACTTAAAAAGTAAGTTGTAAACCCAAGAAATCTAAGTAAAACGACCTAAAATATTTAAGATTTCATAAAATTTATAAGATTTTAAAAATGCTTATGATGACACCTATTGGACTACTTGCGTTTTTATTAACATGAAAGCTGAATAGTTACCATATTCCGACGGATAATAACATGCGCAGTTGATTTTTGAGATTAATGAACGGAAATAAATGCAAAACAGTTTAGCAGAACTTGGTGCCGCTTAACACAATTTAATAAGTTTCCTAGATTCACAGAAATTCTGGCACTGTTTGCTTTGCGTACACGCAGATGGTGCATTTGCTATAGAACTCGTCGAAGACATCCTAACGGAATAAAGTTTTGGAGATGACTGAAAGAGACCTCTTAGTATAACGTAGCCATATAAAAATTCATCAGGAATTGAACAAGTTGCTTATCTCTCATCCTCCTCATCTTGACGTGTAATTCCCAGCTGTGTCGAAAGCTATCGCTTTGTAGCCCCGGGTACGCTTAGACCACGACTGGATTTGGGGCATCTGGTAATAACAATGAAGCGACTGTCGTCTGATTTGGGATCCAGACCCTAATTGCTTGTCTCTATCTCTCTCTCTTTCTCCCCCTCTCCCTTTATCTCTCTTATTCATCTTATCGTGGAGTATTCTCCATTTTGCTTATGACATCTATTTTTTCATTTAGTTGTTGTCAATAATTCCTTTTTGGCCTTCCTCTTTCCCTTCCGTCCTTCCACGTTTTCCGTCAATATAGTTTTTATAAACATGTCATGACGAACCAGGTCTCCTACTAAGTTGATTATAAGCAGTTCAAATTTGATGTTCGATTATAGATCTTTTCTAGTACAAGATATATACGCTATACTTCAATATCAAGGTATTTTTTTTATGTTATCAGAACCGATTATTTCAATGCCACATTACAAAACGTGTTAAAAGAATACTTCCGGAACAAATCTAGTTCCAGCCTTTTCTTTCCCGGAGAAACCATTATGTTACCTTAGACATGTAGGGAACTAGGAGGTGTGTGCGACCCTACCCCTAACCAAAACCCCTGGAGTGTCCATCTCCGCGCAATCGGAAACCCCGCAGCCGGGACTAAACCGTAACGCTAATCGCGCTCGCCGCTTCATCCTTACCTTTCTTTTTTTTTATGTGATAGAAACAAGACCTAGCTCTTGTAAAGGTTTCCTTATTTTCTTTGATAATGGCTGACAAATACTTCATACTTGTGAAGAGGTTCCACCTTTGGGGACTGGTCTGCTTCGGTTTACCTCATAATATTTATTTTATTATTTCCTTTATTTTATGTTGTGTAACAATTAAACTGTATGCCTTGGTATGATGATGATACAAAATTGTATGAAAATTTGGCGATTTTAAAAAGGGTAACTGGCGACTTTCTTGCCGGATCGTCTAGACCAGAAATAATTTTCCAAGCCGGAGGTAGAATCGCATTATGTTTATTTATTTTTTTAGTATATTTTATGTATCAACATATGTATGTGTTAACATTTAAATTATGTGTGCCGTGTGGTCCTCGGCAGAGTAGAATAGACCACCCTCACTCTTACCGAGGTGTCGTAAAAGGCGACTAAGGTTAAGCTGCTGGCATGATCATCAGCACCCAGAGAAGGAAAACTCTGCATTTATATCAAAACCCTCGCCAACCCGTCTGCCAAGCGTGGTGAGTATGGCAATTACCCCTCATGTGATTGAGGGAGGCCCGTGCCCCAGCAGTGGGGACTTAAATGGGCTGATGATGATGATGATGAACATTTAAATTAAACACAAGTACCTATGAAGAGTTTTAAATTACATAAATATATGGCGATTTGAAAGTGCTGTATACTAGCCTATGCAATTATTAAGATTTTTATGACAGACTTTTCAGATACAGAATTCTCAAAATAATGTTTTTAGAGTTATACCTACTTAAAAACAACAATAAACAGTTAAGGAAAGGAAAATTATTTAAAATGTCTACAATTATTTAATCTTTACGCCAGATCAAGCTGAATAGTCGAAAATCGGAATAAGCTTGTAATAAAAGGCGAGGGAGTGCGGCCTGAACAATAATTCACAAAAATTGTGAGCGTTTAATGTCCTCCAAGGCCTGAGCGCGACATAATCATCGCAAAACTAAATTTAATGCTAATAGCACTTTTTAAAATAAAACCACGGCAGGGTCGGGCGCTTAGTGGCATTATTTAAAGTGATTTTAATTATGTTGAAAGCAGATGACACCCGGTTCCCTCCTCTTCATTGTCCGCGGCCGACCGTCGGTTACCAGACCCACCTTCAATGGGGACTTGTTGACATTTTTAGATAATAATACCATAACCACAGTTAGAATATCATTTTACAATATGTAGATTTGATTTCATTTTATGAAGTAACATTTTGTTATTGGAAGTAAAAACGTTTTTTTCGAAGTCGGATTTTTCTCTAGATATTTCAAGACATTATTTATTATCGTGAGTAAAACCACCTAAACAATAGATATAAGATGTTTATTGTATTTTATATACATCTAGACTATTGCCAAATCAAACGCCTCATCGACGTTTCTATTTTGTATTTTCCCCATCCTTATTGCGCTGTTTCCGTTGTTTTCAAACTCGGAAAACGATGTCCATTAGGTGCCATTGTTGAAAGCGTGCGCCCATGTTTATTGGGGTTTGATTATCAAGTCTTGATGGGCCTGATCCAATATTGCAAGGGTGGGGGTGTTCCTAATAGCCACACGTAACGCAACACCGCATCGTCGCGAGTAGTCCCTGCGTGTCTCTAAATCCGGCGAAGCCAATAAATCACACGAAGGCAAACATTACGAGGGCTTTCTATGTATACTGTTACGCATACTGCCATGCGTTAGTTCAAACTGACTGTGCTCGGTTAGTCGCTACAAAAGCGGAGTGATTCACAAACACGGTGTAAAGCGACCGCTTGGTAAATGCATATCCATGTCCGTTATACGAGCGGAGCTACATTTCGTTCGGATACATATAATTATGATTAACATTTACTAAGTACCTACAGTTCTCCATGAGTACAACAATAAAAGGGTTATGGCAAACCGAGCTTCATAACGAATTAAATAATATTATTTGTTATTATTGTGACGTATTTAAAGACTGATTGATACCTACTTACCAATTAGTTTACCATTGTCAAAATGGTTGATTACTGGTATGGAATTTTGTATCCAAAGCAAAACGGAATTAATTCGAAATGTTTTAAAATGGTTGAAAGATCAATCAATCAAAATCAAAAAAGAAAAAAAAAACTTTATTTTCATAGGCCTGTACACAGCGCTTACAAATCTTCATTGATTTAAGTAATTTAAAACTATTTATAAGTACATATAATTTAGAAATTTTAATACGTACCTATATAATGTTGAAAAAAAAATTAATAAACATAATGCGATTCTACCACCGGCTCGGAAAGTTGTTTCTGGTTGAGAAGATCCGGCAAGAAACTCGCTAGTTTAAGTAATAGATGCGTTTTAGAAGGGTCAGCGTTCGGCTGGTTCAGAATTACGATCAGCATCGAATCAATGTACCTTTATCTCACCATTATGTCAGACAAGTTTGGTTGGTTCAATGAAATGAAGAAATTGGTCAGATTGGTAGTAGCCTGATATATAACTGTCAGTAGGTAGCTACAAGAAAAAAATATGTTTTTCATAGAAAAAATCAACTACACAATTTCAATTCCCTGAAAATAAGTAAGTTTAAGAATGTGTACCTATTGCGGTTTGACGATGAACTTATATTTAACAATCCTGATCCGTCGGGGTTGATAAATGACACGAATGCAAACATACTCGCGGGTCTCATTGCTCCAGCGTGGCGGGACTTGTCCCCCAACAAACGATAATCGCTTATTTTCCAGACACAAAAGTACCTACATTCCAAATAAAGTTAGTCAAGTGAATTTCACACAGTGATTTTACGTTTAATTTATTTATTTATTGCGAAAACAGTATTACAACCATTTTGGACAGCAGTCATAGACAGACACACACAGACACCTGTAAGTAGGTACTTCACCTCAAGGAATTATTTTACGATAATGTAAATAATTACAGATGGGTCGTTCTTCATTATTATCGACAATGAGCCCGTCATAAGTTATGAAATAATTAATTATATAAAAAATATACGTTACACCATCAAGATATTCCTAATTTACCATGAAATAATGGCATTGTTTTATCACCTCGTATGTACTTTAGCATTATTTAACTATGTAGAAAAATATATAAAAGTAACTGAGGTGTAAATGGCACTAATTTCGGTGACGGAGGTGTTCATTTCAATCAAAAAGTATTCTTTATCAATTAAATGTTACATCATGTAACAGTCCATCTGTAAAATAGTACGTACATAAACAAATATTTAGGACATACTATTTATAATTTGTAGTCTATTATATAAAAGTTAAATGTTTATTTGTAAGTTTGGCTCATTGTCGATAAAAAAGAAGAACGACCCAGATAAGTTTCAAATACTTGAGTTACTTAAAATAATCTTGTATAGTTTCTTGTCAGTCTATATAATATTTGTACATAAAAAAAATGCAGTTATGGGTTTCATTTTGTATGTTTGTATCAATGATATGTATATATTGACCAAGAATTTCAATAAACAAAAAAAGAAAAATAATTTTAATAACATCAAATTTCATCACTTAGCACTATATAAAAAATTAGCATGACATGCGTGCGAGTGTACCTACGCTTGATCGCCCCGTTCTTGGTCTAGTGGTTTAAGTACCAGGCCGTGTTCTCGGGGTCCTAGGTTCGATCCCCGGGGTCGAGCGAAGGTAGGTTTCGAATATTGGATCCGCATTAGGCAAGCGTGGTGATTAAGCCTAATATCATCATAGTAGCGATGACTTGATTTCTATGATGGAGGTTTTTGCCCTGAAGTGGGACAGTATATAGGCAGATAGTTTACTTTACCTACGGTTGGACTATGATCCTGGATTTGATATGTCTATTATTTACAATGAAGCGTTAGCCCTCTGACCTTCGCAATCCTTAGACAGGGGAACCAGACCATCTGAATTACGATTACACGTTAAGAATTATTATCTCAAAAAAAATAATAAAGATATTCACAAAATTGAGGAACGATCTGAAACGTGCAGGTTTCGCTCGAATTCGAACCTATGACCTCCCGTTGAGAAGGAGAATGTTCTTATCTACATTGTCCTACAGTCCTACTGCTACCTACTGAAAATGACAGCTAGTGAGAATACATTCATTGATATATATGATAGTATTTCATTACCTTGGTGAATGGTGGTTGATGGGGTTCTTCTTGAGGATTTAATTATGACCATTGATGACTTACAGAATAGCATGGAAGCAAATCAAACCACATTGGCTAAATTCGGGAGTAATTTGAGTCAAGAGGTAGGTACAAAAGTAATTGCAGTCTAACGATTTAGTATAATTCACCAACTTTTCAAGTAGCGGTAATAACGCTTTAACCATGCAAGCACCAATAGCAAGCGCGGCTCAAGTGAGATTATCGTTGTTTTAAAGTTGGTGGACTCGCCCTTAGGGTAAGTGCATCATCTGGGTTTTTAGCTATTATGCTGAATGCTGTATCAACTCTTCAAAATAAATTATAGTAAAGAACAATCTATTGTTTAAGGATTTAGAGAATACACGTTTTGGTTTCAAGATGGACATTCGTTAAACAATATGCAAAGGAGACAAGCTCTTTAAAACCCATATAAATGAACCCACGAAACTTGAAGACTTAAAACTACGAGTATGTTTTAAACACCCTACAATTTATCATGACCTAATTGTAAAAAATATCGGTGCATTTGCAAGGAAGGTAAGGAAGCTTAGTAAGCTTTTTTCATATTCCACAGTCTGTAACTGTGGAATATGAAAAAAGATAGCTGATGTCATTTTTACTGATGAAGGGTAACTACATTCCCTTTTCAAAGTCCGGAGAAGAACCAAGGAGAGATAAAATGGAGAAGCGATTGAAATCTTTAAACAACAAAATGTTCAGCTCCCCACAGAAATAATACTATAAACACTATAACGAAGATCAACTACACCACCTTAGATGAAACTGTCAAGAGCTTTGATTTTTCGAATGTTTTGTCTGAATATGACCCTAACTCAGCTACAAATGAATTTACCAACATCATCGCAAATGCAATATCCTCAAAAACACTCCTCAACAAATATTTATGGAGTGTTATTACTATTAATGATAAAAGAGATATGTATAAAAAGAACAGATTTTTATGTAAAGCAATAAATAAATTGATTAATAGTTGATATTTTATGTAGCAGTCTTTTGCAATTTTTTCTTAAGTATATAACACACTTAAAAATTTCATCTCATGTTCAGAAGGTCAGTGTCCCGCCTGAACACAAGATGAAATTTTGAAGTGTGTTATTTACTTACAAATTGATTAGTTAAATTACTACTGCTTCTGAAGTTGCACAAGTCGACTAAGCTATGGACGATTTCTATGATCCGGGATTTATCAGATTAAAAAGTCACCTACGTTTTAATCCAGGGTGTCAGCTTCCTGCGTACCAAATTCAATCAAAACTGTTTGGTTGCCCGGGAAGAAATAACTTACTCACAAACTTTAGTCCTCTAATGTATTCATCTTTCTGTAACAAATCTTTGTTCTTCAGTTTTTTTACGTGATGGTGGCAAACGAGCAGACGGTGATCCGTCCGCTCGGAGGAATAGCTAGTGGAATGTTGCAGGACGTAATGCAAAGGTGTACCTAGAACGATTTATCGATAAATTGTAAGATATTTTTGTATCTAGGTTCTCTCCCTTTGGAGAATTATGAGAATGTTTTTAATACATTATTATTAGATACGTAATTGTGAGTGTTTTAAATAAACAACAACTAATGTTGTGCGTTGCTTGTAGGTACAACAAATACATGACACATAGGTATGTGTCATGTATTTGACGTTCACATGTATGTGTGATGTATCACATAAGCATCGTTCACTTACATATATATTTTCATTTTCTACTTTAAAACTTTCATTTATAATAAATCACATAGGAAATTTAATATTTCTATACAAATGTTCCGGACATCGCTCAAAGTATTCAAGTTTGTTATTTCCCAGGTGTAAAATACCTAGTACTTTTCAATATTTTCGTAGCAAGTTGGGTCTTAATCGTTAGTTGCTCATTATTACGGTGACAATGGGGGGCGGGCGCGGTTAGGCATTAGAAAGGCAGGGCTTCGCTAATGACGCCCCGGCGCGCCTTGCTTCTGCTAACGTACTACATTTTTACCAAATAACTCTTTGTTCGGCTGACGTTCAATTTATCTGTTTGAACCTCGCGACGTTTTATATAAAAACAGCGAAGCAGCAAATATTTGCGACTTCAGAATTAAAGTATGTAAATTTAACTAAGGAAGCAATTTGAATATACCAGTTTGTAATTTTTAATGCACCTGTGTTACGGATGTCAGAATCAATAGTAGGATTACAAAAATATACATATAATACATCTTTTTTGTAAATATATACGCATACGCATTGTGCATACAGTAGATACGGATTTAATCAAGTCAAGATAATTGCTCAAAGGCGATATTAATTTCCACATTACTGAATCATTGACTAAAAGATTGCTAGAGTTATTTTTGCTAAAACTCTTCTTGTGTTGTGTCCCTACGTTTAATATTTTTGCCTACAAGAGATTTACAAAACCTATTTCTATATAAAATGAAAAATTCTCTAGTGACAGAGAAACGTACCAACCTACAAGACAAGGCAGTAACTTCCTACTTCTAATCTTTAGCGTGTAATTGCCAGTTGCGTTCAAAGCTGTCGCTCTGGAGCCCAGTGTACGCTTGGAACATGATACTTAATTTCAGGAGCCTGGTAATTACAATGAAGCGACTGCCGCCGGACGATCGGACCCCTTTAAAAGGGGAACCAGACTAACTGAATCATGGTTACACGTTTCAGAAACTATCCTAAATATGGAGATTTCCTCACGATGTTTTCCCTTACCGCCGTGCTAATGGCAGAAATTAACACATAGATTTAAAAATCCAAAGGTTCGGATTCGGACCATCCGTATGAAAGGCGCCTTCTCTACCACTGTGCTACCGTCGCTTAAATGTTAGTTACTTTTTAGATAAAATTAAGTATATCACTAAGCTCGTCGACATAAGTACCAAATAGGGTAACATAATGCTCGAAATAGGGTACCAACGCCTAAATTCAAATGTTAAAACTGAATGTAAAATAAAATGATTTCCATTATTTTGGAACGGGAAAGCAATTGTCTTTCATTTTATCCGACATGGTAGACTAAAGATCAACAAGGTAATGCAACAGACTGAGCATCTTTACTCACGATACAAATTAATAAAGTAACTTGTGAATAATAAAAATATCCGAACATTCACGCATATAATGACAGCAGGAAGCAATAATACCGGTCATAATCATGAATGGTCAAGTAGTGATTTCACCTCTGCGGCCGGTGACAGCGATTGTTCGGCGGAACCGTACACGCCGCGCAGCGCCATCTATCGGCGCATTTACGCACCACAACTGCGCTGCAATCGTGCCGCGGCACACCGTGCACACCCGTGGAGGGACGTGTTAAATGCAACGGCCGACAAACCCACCTCGCGTCAATATTGACACAAAATCCCATAATTTCGACCGCCGTGCACACAATAGATTTATAAGATAAACACAGAGTAAAATGTCTGTAAATAGGATTGACAACATTTTAATATATGGTCTTGTGTTTACTTTGGTCTGACTCGTCTCTCTGTTATGCCTACATGCGTTAATGCTGTACCGTGAAATCATTGTTTTTTGTAGACGCTCTGGAGATTAAATATGAATAAACGGACAAAGCAATGTGAACATATTGTTGTTTTTTTTTTTCAGCGGAGTTGACTTAGTAAGCCTGTGGGATTTTGGCATTGCCGCGTTCCATGCCTCGTTAAATAATTTTAATGGGTGGGAATTCAAATAAAGGTTTCCTTAATCTGCGTGATGTTTTATGTACCTACCAAGCGAGTGCGTGGTGTTATGTTTTCTTATTTTAACATTTTCCACTTTATGCCCTTGTAACAGTAAATTAATTATGATTTGACGAGACAATAAGTTGGTAAGTAACTTTTTAAAGCTTTGACAACACGAGTACAAAATGTTTGTATAAAATAAAATTATAATGAATAATAATTTAAGTATGTATGTTTGTAGCTCTTTCACGCAAAAACTATTGTATAGATTTTGATGCAACTTCACAATAATACATATATTTATAGCTTACATATCAGAATTAACACATAGGCTACAATTCTGACGCGGGTGACACCGTAGGGCGCAGCTAGACTTATAATAATTTAGGAGTATCAGTATTTATACCTACATAAATGTAAACTTAAACAAAAGTGACGTGGATCAGGTAACTAATATTTTGCGTCTATAAAAGTATGAAAAACTGCATTGAAGAGGCTTGCGGCAGACGATTATTGTCAAAGGGTGCACCTGAGCAAACTCGGCCATCTCACCGTCAAACAGCGGATTTTAACAGTTTGTGTTTACAGATTACCCTATTGACAAACAGAGTTCAATGCAGGTAATCCTACGACATTAATGCTTTTTGAAAATAAATCTGCCGGATGTACGGTGGGATCGTCGCTTTCTAACTCAAACGAATGACCACTTATGAAATCATACGTCGCAAAATTTTATTTTTAACCCAAACCCTTTCATCTTCAGTCACGTCAATCATTGTTGAATAGGGAAAATAATAAAGAATTTTTAAGAGACGATTTTGTTGAATAATTACTTTTGCAATCGAAATTGCTTGCCAATCCCACTTCACTTCAGCGTTCCTTGTATAGGCCCACATATAAAAGATTTAAGTAAGAAGGTAAATTACCTTAATCATGCATCGTAGGCCAGTACTTTGACATTCTAATAAATGCTGCGATTATTGCTTTGTCATGTGGATATAAGGTAATGGTTTCGTTTTCTTTGATGTTGGTAGGTAAACGCGTAGTTCAACGATTTTCTAGTTTTAGTTAGTTTGAAGTTAATTAGATATGTTCGCATCTTTAGACAAACCGCTGCCTAGTCCGATTACTTAATCACTTAGGTGATTAAACTTTATGTATTTTGGTGAAAGATTGACTGACTTAGCAGTTAATACAAGTTCAAAGATAATATTGGAAACAGCAGCAAATTCTGTACTCAGAGCCAACACATCGCATCATAACATCGTCTACGAACCACCCATTAAATGCATAATCTGTAGCTGATTAATGACAACAACAGAAAGAGATAAAAGAACCAGTAGCAATAATTCATGTCACTATGTTTGTACACGTCCACTGTACAACAATGCAAGAAAGGAGGCAAAGGGGTGATATTTAACTCAAAATCAATGCCAACTCCATTGTATGCACACCACGTCTGCCTGAGAAGGGGGAACTTTATGTCTTTTGCTTATACTAATAACACCACCCTAAAAGGGTGGTTCCTTTCGAACTGGGAGCATCCAAACTTTGTATGTTAATATAAACACTCGTGTAGGCTTCGCAGTGAACATCGCGATATTCAATGTACTAAAAGCATTATTATTATATAAGCATGCGACCCTGACTTGAACCGGAATGATTTGTCAAGGGTCGGCTGGGACGTATTTAAGCAAGCTACGGGTTCGTAAAATGTGGTAGTTGCAACTTATTTTTACTTTTGAAGCAATATTAGATTAAAAGTGTTAAAGTGTGTTTTTCAAGCTACGGGTTCGTGCAATGTGGAACTTGCAACTTATTTTTACTTACTTTTGAAGCAACATTAGATTAATAGTGTTAAAGTGTGTGAAGCAAGCTACGGGTTCGTACAATTTGGTAGTTGCAACTTATTTTTACTCTTGAAGCAATATTAGATTAATAGTGTTAAAGTGTGTGAAGCAAGCTACGGGTTCGTACAATGTGGTAGTTGCAACTTATTTTTACTCTTGAAGCAATATTAGATTAATAGTGTTAGTGTGAAGCAAGCTACGGGTTCGTACAATTTGGTAGTTGCAACTTATTTTTACTTTTGAAGCAATATTAGATTAAAAGTGTTAAAGTGTGTTAACAAGCCGTAGTCTACCCACTAGGGACGCAATTACAGTTTTATTTATTGCGATTAATGTAAGTCACTTAAGGTGACGGGTAGGGGACACTAGCGACGCCAATCGATTTTAATGTTTAACTACTAAACCGGATCTATTTTGAACAATTTTGGGTTTACAACCTCCCGGCAGATACTAATACTATTTATTAAATAACCATGCACAAATGTTGGGTCCGTTTTTGTACGCGAAAAATCAATTCACGCCAAAAGTGGCCGCTTTTGGCATGAATTAATTTTTCGCGTACGCGTTGGACCTAACATTTTTCCATGGTTATTTAATAAATAGTAAGTGTTTGCCGAGAGGTTGTAACCCCGAAATTGTTTAAAATAGATCCGGTTTAGTAGATAAAAAATAAAATCGATTGGCGTCGCTAGTGTGCCCTACCCGTCACCTTAAACATTTGAAATGTCTGGAGTACATGCGAGTATAATTTTTGTAGAAGTACTCCAATTAGAGCATTAGCAAAGCAAAAACAGACCCATGAATGACCCATGTTAGAACTATGTAACTAGTTCACTAGTTTCTATTGCTAAAAATGGCCAAATCACTTTTAACAATGGATGTGAAATTCTATTACAATGTTGGTTAAATTAATACTTTAATGAAAGTATCTACACTTTAAAAATAAAATATATTAGTCGAGTGCACTCCTGTGTTTTATTTTATAAAAACTTAAACTCACCACAATTAATAAAAATGCCTTGATATCGCTATAGTTTTTACCCGACTACGGCGAAGCAAAAAGGAGGGTTATGATTTAGAACTGTATGTATGTATGTACTTTCATCTGTTCCCTCATAACTTCTAAACTAGTAATCATATTTAAACAAATGATTGTCATTAGAAGCGTCTTGATTGTCTTCTGGTTATAGGTTACATGACGTCACGTTAAATTGACTATAGCGCCCTCTAGGGGACTTAGAGTAAGGAACTAAAAAAAAATTGGCTTGGCGGTACCGTGTGGGGTATCAAATGAAAAACGATTTTAGCTCATTTCAAATATGTAATTTGGTTTACATAACTAATAATATGCTAAATAAAAATAAAGTTTAAAAACTAAAAACAACCTACCAAAAAAACACGCTCTAAAAAGTACAAAACAAGTAAACTGTCTCTGCTGAAATTATTATGCCGTATTGCCGTGGTCGTATAGCCACCTATTGTTAGCAAAACAGATTTATTATAATAATAAAATAAAATCAATGTGGCATACGACCACGGCAATACGGCATAATAATTTCAGCAGAGACAGTTTTCTTGTTTCGTACTTTTTAGAGCGCGTTTTTTTGGTAGTCGGGTTTTAGTTTTTATACCTTGGCGCTGACTGCGCAGCCCTAATAATGATATCTCTCTGATGTAACAACAGCCAATCTGACAAATATTCTGTTTTTAACGTCCATAGAATATTTTCCTAAAAAATTTTTTATTATACCTATTACAAACGATATCGCACCACCTACAACTGTACCCGTAAAGTGGTCAATCACGACGAAAACGACGATTTATCAGGCACCCAGTACCAGGAAGACAGATAGGTACCTACGCTACGCAAACACAAAGACAATTTTATAAACTAATCACATATCCTGATAATCCGACACCAGGGTAACACGATCGGAGAGGGTTCCTCGGATGACCATCGGCATAAGTGCTCTCCGAGGGATAAGGGGTATAAGACCGCCATTGTCCTGACTCTGTAGTGACATTGATTATTTCTTATCAGTAAACTAAAGTACTAATTTTAACCCGGGGTTCGAACCTAGGGACCAAGCGCAACCGCGACGCATTGCTTTAATGTGCGATCTACAAGACACTGCACCGTCGATACTCGACAAGATTTCCCTTGTAATGGCACAAGCGGAAACTGGATTTCACATAAATACATCGAATACAAACGCCTCATGTAAATATGGAGCGGAACAAACTCTGAACGAGGCCGAATTCGTAGTGAGCCTCATAGAAGAGCGTAGCAAGCGTCAGTGTTCACTTACACGTGTACAAGAGGGGGGAGCGTCTCGACGTTGGGCGGACACGTCAGACACATGTCGCTTGTACCCTCCTCTTGCTCTTATCATAAGGATGTGCTGCTCGTCAGTCTGCGACTACCCACCCGCCAGCACCCACTTAAATTTGTATGCACATTATACATGAGGCGACATGTCGACCGATCATCTTTATATTGCTGCCGCTCCAGCCCGGGTTGTCTGTAAACACAGCTAAGTCATATGCCCGATTTGTAGCGGATGATACTCATATTTGAATTAATCGTCCCGTACACATAAATTATGGACTAATTACACGTAACCAAAAGTGTTAACAGAATGTTTACCTAATGTGTTAGAAATTAACAATTGTTAAGTGCTACTTTTTTTGTTCGTTTTCCCTTTTTTGACCAACATTCATATTATCAAATAAATTACAAAGATCGAATTTCAAAATCTAATGAAATCATTACTTTTATCTTGATATAAATAATTTCAATTGAAATTTAAGAAGGCCTTTTATTTTATTCTAGTTAGTAATTCTTACAAATATTTTATGTCGTTTATATTATAACAAATAAAAAACTATCCATTTTTTAAATCTTATGAATATCAGAAATATTTACAGAAATCTTAACTAAGATATATTTACTCATACATTCTTAAAAGTATAAGTACTGCAGTATAGGCATTTGTAGTTCAAACACAGAAAAATTTATAAATCACAGAACTTCAGACATTTATAAACTCATCAGATTCATAAACAAGTTAAGATCTAGTTAGTTTACACAATCCATACGTTCCCTGTAAATCGAAACGTCCAATCGGGTATTCCATTTGACACCGGTGTCAAATCGCCTCTATCTGTCATAGCGCGTCTCATAATTGGGCGTCTGTGGGTTGTCCACTCAGCCCTTCATAACTATTAACAAGTGGCAAGTTAGGCCCTCGTAGCCATAGACACATGTACGGTTGGCGTGAAGTTAAGTGCAGAGCCATGTAGCCCCGTTCGCACGACAGGCTGACGGATGGCGGAGGGGCCCACCGCATCTTGTGCGGCCCGTGAGTCCAAACATTCAACTACGAATTCGGCTTTGCTTCGCAAAATGAGGGGTTCGACTAATGACGTCAAATATTCATTATTTCTACTCGCATGAAAATCAAAATTTGGACAACCGTGGTTTGTCGTGGTATATTATTATGTCTGCGAAGACTAATTTACCTATTATCTAATCTTGTATAAGTAACGTGCAAAATTAGTAAATATTTTGTGTATCTGCCAAACTAAAATGAAGTTTAAGCATATTGAATGTTAATAATAGATTAGTTTATGCGTGTACATACATACATAGCTACGTACTTGAAAAGCACAAAATTTAGTTTCTTCTTAAAACATGGGGGAAAAGAGCTGCTTGGTTTATAAGTATAATAAAATGAATGAAAGTTCTCAGCAGGCCTAAGTTCAGCAGTTTTGATTGATTGAGGGAGAGATTTAGAGTTACGATTTATAAAAATATCATTATCATCATCATCAGCCCATTTAAGTCCCCACTGCTGTGCCCCAGCAGTGGGGCACGGGCCTTCCTTAATCACATGAGGGGTAATTGCCATACTTACCACGCTTGGTAGACGGGTTGGCGGGTTGGGTTGGTATAAAAATATACTTCTTATAGTTAACTAGTAAATAAATTTAAATAGGGCAAAACTGTTGCTGTGCCGCCAAAATCGGTTCTGTCGAGTACTCGAACTTCTTCAGGAACTTTAATCCGTAGTAATAATTGTAGATTAGAGTTGCCTTAAAAACTAATTAATTAACAAATTTAAAGTATTAAAATACGCAACATGACTGCCACGGTGTTGAGCGCACGACATCGAACAATCAGCGTCAAGTATTCCACCGACCAATAGTAGTTGAGTATAACTAGAGAAGACAGTCGATGTCAAAACGATGCGCTGTCGCACCGGGGCATTCGAGCTCTGACTCGTCCAAGAGTCAGTACTCTGTTGTAACGCTGCTGGTGATATCGTTGATAGTGTTCCGTAAATTCCTAGGAACCACTCAAAAGTGAAGTGTTGTAATGTGTACAAGTGCGTAATTTATAATTTCGCATTAAACTGTGAGTATTACCCTGAATGCTATTTTTATTTCGTACCTTCCTATACACCCTCCATAACTAAGGGAATTAATGCTCTTAAAATAGGCAGGCACCTACTTTATTTCAACGAACTCACAACACACATACTGACTGATAAGCTGACAGGATTTCCTTAATATTGAGACTCTAGTTTTCACTCGGTACTAAGTTACTCGGTAAAAGTAGCACTCGGCGCATTAATCAACTAAAAAACAAAATGAAAGTTATTATTTATTTAAATGCTAAAGATGTGATCTTTAAGTAGCCTAAATACCTTTAGGTCATAAACCTATAAATACAGCATTAAAGTATTATAGCATTGGAATTGAACATACCTCCATATATGTACATTTCATTTATACTTTTATGAGAAACTCTTGGTCGTGATAAGACGAAGTTTATTGAAGAATTGAATGATCTACGTAAACGACGTATGAATGTGGACTCAACACAAAAACTTATAAATGTAGTATTTCTACTGCAGTGAGGGAAAACATCTTGAGGAAACCTGCACGTCTCGGATAGTTTCTCAAATTGTAGGCTACAATATTCGTGACAATGATTTTAAACGTGTAACCGTGATCCATTTGATCTCGTTCCCCAGTCTAAGGGTTGCGAAGGTCAGACGGCAATCGCTTCAGTGTAATTAGTAGAGTACGTACGATGAGGACTCAGGATGAGGACATCCTGGATCATGGTCCAAGCGTACCTCGGTCTCCGAAGCGACAGCTTTGGACGCAACACGGAATCATATTCTAAGATGTTAAATGAAGAGATGCGGAGGCAGAAGAAAGCTTCAACCCAACCTATAATAAAAATAATCTAAGTTATTGGAAAATGATAAATCTGACGAAGAAGCTACGTCAATACGTTGTGTCAGTACGAGTGGTCATGCCGTTGAAATTACGAAAGCAAATTTCACAAAGGTGAAGTTTTACAAAAAGAAATGGTTACTATATATTTTTTGTCAATTAAGTCGTGAAATCAATTGCGGCTCCACTGTCGCTTACATGACGATAAATTGGTAACAAGAAATGGCTAGGACAATATTCCAAAAAATGAAGAAAAATACAAAAAAACATTGAATTTACCTTTGCCGCTTTAGATTTCAAGATTAAATGTTAGACCTACAATACGACCGAAGAAATAATGTATGAATTACTCTTAAAAAAAAGTAAGGAAATGAGCGGACAAGGCCACCATTTGCGGGATGCGTAAAATATGTAGGGGCAGTTGGGGTAAGAGAATTAACGGGGGAACTACAACATGCATCCATGAAAGATAAACTCTTTGATATCGATCGTCTCTATAAAGATATTCGATAAAACAGGAATGACGACCTAATTTCGCTGCTCTAGCACAGATGTTGCTACGAACATTGTTCATGCCAATACGAAAAATATAGTTATGCTTTTTTCTCAAATATTATGATTTGGAAATAGTAACTAGGTACTAAGTTTTTTGTTGGTGTTTGGTTCTTAGAATAAATCTACATTACTTAAGTGTTTTTGTTAATTGATACACGAATTTGAGACAGCTCCGCCGCCTAATTCTGCGGTAGTGAACTGAAAACCCCTGTTATTTACAGGGACATAACCCCGGATCATGTGCTGCGAACGGCCATAATAACTTTCACCAAGAGCTCCAGCTGGATGCCAGCTCGGGGCGCAGTGGGCGCGCGATCCCTTATATAGTGTATCCCACGGATCACAGAGACCCTTCAGCTTTTCCTGACGCGGTCTAGCCTTGACTGCCCCCACGGCCGCCTTAATGGGTCGCTTCGCTTCCAGAAAGGCCTCATAGAGGCGGGCCTCGTTTTCCATATCCCCCTCCGCCAGAGTTTGGTGGTGGCCCTAAAACTGGAGGAACTTGAGGACCTAGGTTAACGTACAGGATATTTTATTTATCCCGAAATCCAGAACGTGTTTCCCTTTTTAGATTCTTACCCCATTTCGACCATGTTGCTCGAAATTTCGACGAAATGGGGTAGACAACTAAAAAATCTGTTGCCTTGTACCCACAAGGCAATTAATTTTTTCTCTACGACGCAATGTTTTAAAATATTAGCGCCAAACTTAAAAGTCGGAACTTTACACAATTATGACATTTTGTTTATTTATTTAATCATTTACATGTCAGTTCAGAATACGAAAATTCCAACACACCAACAAGTCATCATACATAATTACATATAGCACAGAATAATTCACATTAATAATAATAATACAAGATAAATTGAATTAAAAAACCATGTCCGCAATAGAGAAACAGGTAATTAAATAAAAAAATATAAATTAAATGGCATAAATGCAATATTAAATGTCAAAAATACAAAAAGTCAAAAATGTCAAAAAAACAAAGATGTCAAAAATAGAAATAATCTGTCAAAATACAAATTAATAATTATGAGATTCGAGGTACACTATTTACAATGTGTAGTCGTCTATATGACCAAAAAATAATATTCTTATAGAAGCCGCATTATTACTAATAAAAGTGGATTTGGGCACAATTTATAAGATCAATAACGTTATAACTCCCTTGTAGTTGCTTTATTGTCCGCTTTTGTTCCTTATAAGTACTATATTATGACAAACCACAATGAAAATAAACTTATAATGGCAAAAAAAACCCTCCTAAAAAGCCATTCAACTTAAACGAAACTTATGGAAAGCTATAATAAGGGCGATTGCCCTTATATGTGTTTTATTAAGATCTGATACAAAGGAGTTAAACTAATTGTGGCAAATAAAAACCTCTAAAAATGCGTAAGCCCTGTCCCATCTGAAATTATTCAACAATAAGTTTTTTATTGGAAGTGTGCCTTCGCTAAGAAAGGAAAGCGAAAACCATATTGGAAAGTGAACGATATGTTATTATTTTATAATGTTTTACCTGATTTATGAGCGGAATGTGTATGGTAATTAAAATTCATTGTACAATATTGGACGCTGTGTGTTTTAGCAACAACGCGCCATTGAATTTAGGCTGTATTATATTTAAAACGATATTAATTCTTCAGTCTTATTACCATTAGAGCTATTATAAGGACAAAACGATTCCCACATCTTCAACAAGGAGTCAATAAGAGTGTAGACATAATAATGGCTACATTTTTGCTATCGCCATTTTACTGATTGTTAGGTTTCCTTTTACACGAGTAAAAACGTATCTAGCAAAGATTTATTCCCATACTCTCTTATTACGAAACATGATTTAAAATAAAAGCTAGGTTTAACACTAGGGATAACTGAAGACTAGAATAAAACTTATTACAAAACGAAGTTTATCGTTGATTATGATAAGCCTTTTAATATAACCACATAGAGAAAATTACCCTTATAATTACTGTTTGGGGAATATGGATTGCCTTAGTCCTTATTCAGGTCATATAAAATGAAATAATTCGTTTGTTGTAAAGAGGTCTTGTCAAATCCTCTTTTAAGTCAAAAAGCATCAAAGTTACCTTGTGCATTAATTTAATAAGAATAATTGACCTTATTAAATGCCTTTATGTGACTTTAAATATTATAAGGCTAAAAAGCAATGTAACCAGCCTTTATAAGTTGAATGCGTTTTGAATTCTTATTGCAGCCGTATTAATTGAACTTATTAACTTTTACCCAACCAAATAATAAGAATATATGTTATATTAGCTTAATCTTCTAATAGTGTGTTTATAATGATAAGAAATATTAGCATAATTAATGCTCTTTTACAACAAGAATGAGGGTTTAGAACTTAAAAACTTAATTTTATAAGAACATTTTGCTAGTTGGGCGACGACTGATGAATAATCTATTTCCGTAGATACCTGCGTCTTATTTTTCAGTCATTCGACCACCACGGTTATTGAAAATATTGTTCCTGACGATTTGAACACCAAACGTAGAATTAGTTATCCCAGCCAATTGAAACATGCATTATATTATTATCTGTGTAAGATGGCAGCATATCCGCAATTTGTCATATCCGACACAGATGTGTTCATGGATCGTCGACTATATCCGTAATATCCAGTTCAGTTCACGCTCCCTTGCTCCCAAAGTGGTGCAACGTGCGACATTGCCTTGATGTGTTGATGCCCTCAGTGCATAATCTAAGGACGACCAACTCTGAGACATAGACGTGTCTGGATTTAATTCGGGGGTTGGAAGATGGAGGGACCTTTTTAGTTTTAAGGCTACTTTCGGCAAAATCCCAGGTTATTATTTATATCTTTCTATTTTATCAAAGTTAGGTATTGCATTCTTAAAAACAATGCCTTTTGTTGATATGACTCTACACCAAGTTTGCAACTAAATAATAAAAACATTCACGTCCGTTTCAGTTTGATTTATTGAAAAATACGTACATACCTATAATGTTTGGTTGACCATAAATGTTGTAGAGACGGCAAAAAAACCTTAAAATCTTACTATGGGGCAATCTAAAAATGTACCATCATTGTATGTTTATTGAGCAATCACTCAGGGTTGTCGCAGACTCGACGTATTGACGGCTCTATCTGAGAGCAGCCGATGCATGCGCGGTCTGCAAACACCTATCGCCCCATCCCCGGCGAGCAAACGCGTGCCAAAATTTGATAAAGTCCTCGGTTCATGTTTAATCATACGACATTAAAGGCGAACGTACACATCCATAGTGAGTCGAGTGTGCGCGATCACATGCATTATCATTTTCCATTAGCCCACCAAACGCAGGGAAGTAAATCGACTGTTCAAACGTTTGTTTATCTCTCGCGTGGCCTGTCCACTTTGTAACTACCTAATTTGCTTTCGTTGTTGTTCGGGTAACGCCAGTTGATCATTCTCACATTTTTCATTCACAATAGGCTTAATCACCATCCAACCTTTACCCAGTAAAATTAGCCTTAAGGCGGCTAACAAGGCTTTTAAAGGGGGGTTTGTTTAGCTTACAATAATTCCCATAAAGCTGAACTTTGGTATGAATATTCAGAATACTATTATAAATTGATTGAAAAAAAAATGATAATAGATCAACCGCTTATTGCGATGTAAAGATATCAAAGCAAGGTTCCGGTATGCCCGAGCCTAGGCGAGCATTCTTGCCCGTCGCCATGTGACCCGAAAAATCTAATATGTGAATACTAAAAATATCACATAGAACTTACAAAGGAGACCGACCGAAAGTGGTTCGTAAACCAAAAGCAATACTGTTGTGTCATTTATGCACGGATCCCTCAGCTACCTCAGGCACCTCTTTCCACAAATCTTTCCACCGTTTTCCCGGAAGTTTCCACCCCCTAGATCAAGGAATTTGACACATTGTAGTAAGTTATGTGTAATCATCTTAGATCACGATTAATTTGACGACCCGTTTAAAACAATGGTAATGAAAGCTGCCTTTGGTCCAAGGGATGCGGGTTCGATCCCCGCACAGTACAAACATTTGTCTGCATGTACATGTCTGTTTGTATTGGTTTGGGTGTTTTCTATGAGTACAAAAGCAAAGTATTAAATGTATATTATATTTGTAATCCCACTGTTGATTCTGATATCCGTAACACAGGTGCTTGAGCTGCCTATCTCGGAGTCAGATTAATGTGATGATGTGCAATATTTATTTAAGCAAATACCGCTCAGATTTTTCACAAATCAAACTGATATCTTAGCGTTAAGTCATCTTACGATAATAGATAGAAAAATTCGCGGTCTCAACAAAAAAACAATATAATATTTAAACAAAAGTTTATTATTTTTCCACGTAATCTCCACTTATTTCAATGCAATTCTTCCATCTGGTTTCCAACGCCTGTTTGCCGGTCAAAAAAACAAGTTTCTTCAAAAAAGTCACCCACCGCAGCTTCGACCTCCTCATTTGTTGAAAATTTGTAACCTCCAAGGGGTTTTTTTTTCAGGTTTGGGAATAAATGAAGGTGCCAAATCAGGGGAATAGGCGGGAAGCCACATTCGCGAATTTGAGCCATCGTTTCATCAGACGTGTGAACGCCGTGCATTATCCTGATGGAACAACACTTCTTTGCTGAGTAATCCTGGCCTTTTGTCTTTGATTGTTTAACGCAAACGACGTAAAGGATGCAGTAATAAGCCGAGTTTATAGTTTCACCTTTTGCAAGGTAGTTCACAATAATGACACTCTATTCCAAAAACTGATGCCAGCAGACAGAATTGTTTTGGCTTTTTTTGGCGCCGGTTCATCAGGTTTTTTTCCACTGCTTGGATTGCTGTTTTGACTCTGTAGTGGTGTAGTGGTCTGTGGTGTGTAGTGGTTACATCCATTGTCACAAATCTGTCCAAAAAACTTGAGGATCAGCCTCAAACATTTCAAAACAGTCGCGAGAAATGGTGAGCTGTATTCGTCTTTGTTCAACTGAAAGCAACCTGGGTACCCACCGCGCAGAAACTTTATAAAATCCAAGTTCATTGACTAAAATCTTTTGTGTTCGTTCATACGAGATGCCAACAGTGTCTGCAATCTCCCTGATGGTCAATCTCCTATCTGCCAAAATAAGATCACAGATTTTCTTCAGTCGTAGACGTCGTAGGCCGACCGTAGCGAGGGTCATCTTCAATATTCTCTCGTGCGCGTTTAAATTTTGCAACCCACTTTTTCACAATCGTATACGACGGAGCAGATTCCCCTAATGTTGTTGACATTATATTATCTTCGTAAATCTCTTTTGGAGTTAGTTTTTTTTTATAAGTTGCTCGATTTTCTCCATTCTTTCAAAACGCTGCATTTATGTAGGCTCACACAATTCAATATAATTTCAAAATATATAATGCTAGTAACTAATGCTATTGCGATAGAATTTTACAATGTGACAACCAGGGAGTAAACAAATCGAATGAGGTCAGTATCATTAAAATATTAAGAGTATTTATGAGTTAGGCCGCAAATATTTCTATCCACCCTTGTATTTATAGACCATGATTCAGGATTTAGGGAGTCCATAATTACAATGAAGCGCCTGCCGTCTGACTTTCGCAACAAGGGAACCACGCACGTTTTCAGGAACTATCCGAAACGTGTAGGCTTCCCCACGATGTTTTTCCTATGAAGTAATATGTAGTAGAAATACACACATGTCCATCAATTCATGGTGTCCATGGGCGGGGGTAATCCCCTATTGCATAAAAAACACGTAAATTTGAAAAGAGGTGCATATTCGAATTTTAACCACGACCCTCCATATAGAAGGTATGTTCTTATCCAATAAGCTACACTCGCTCAGAAATTCAACTGCCCTATCCGTCAAAAACTGGCTGTTATTAGACAATACAAAAAAAATGCCATTAGGATTAAAGATTCACAACTAATGAGTGAACAAATACTAATAGAAAACCAGATAGAATTGTAGCAGATATAATACCTAATAATTCTAAAACGAATAAAGACAAGTTTTACTACGATTTCTTACTTATTAATTTTCTTAAATTTTATGTGATTTAACTTAGCTTTGCTTCGAAATTTAATTAGTACGTATAGCGTGCATATGATTGTCAGAACACAGTTGGTGACGAATGGCACAACGATGTCGGCGACACGTTCACATTACTGAGGGGAGTTTTAATATTTTGTAGTCTGTTTCTAATTGCTTCGACAATGCATTTCTACTCATTTTTAAAAGCAGATCTGCGCAGTTAAGTTTTTAATTTAAGTAACGAAAGGGTGAACATTATCCGAAGGGTGACATCGTAAAATTATGCAGTGTCACATTTGGCTCAGGGGAAACGCAATTTGGTCTGCGTTTCGTGGTTACGTCAATAATATCAAGACATGTAAAAATTTATGTCGCGTATCTTCATAGTACATATACGACCAAATAGTTTTTTTTTTCGATTTCGCATACTTAGATAAAAACCGCAAGAAACGGTTGGCTTTGTGTGAAATGTCGAAATACTGAGACTCGAATATGCATTTAAGAGAAAACTTTACCGAGTATACCGTTTTTCCGAAATATTAAGAAAATCTAGCTACCATAGATTTTTTATTTCATACGAGGGCTCCTCCGAAAGTTTTTAGCTAAATAAAGAGTATTAGGTATTTTGAAAAAGTTATGTTATTGTTTTTCAAAATATACCCAGCTTGACTTTGTAACGGTTAGATTTAAGCTAGTTTTCTCAAGAGATGGACATTTTTTATGTAACCGTAAATATTTTTTTCCCACGTAAAAGTAGAAAAGAAATTGATGGTAATTATAGTTCTCGTCCCAGTTCTGGCTGAAAAGCCTAGATTTCGTTAAATCAAACAGTCGGTACTTATTTTTGTTCTCATTTGAGCTTTACTCCTATGTTATAAGATTTATAATGGAACAACGGTATACAAATTTAGGAAGTAGGTATAAGAGTAGTTAAACGCTGTTTTAAATAAGCTGCATGGGTTAGCATGAGCTTTTATTTATACGTATATTTATACATTTAAGCCCTCTTTGAGCGTTTAGCATTACCGATTCGCGGCTCATTGAATCCAAATTGAGTTCGGCTTTGTGAAATCCCTTTTCTCCCTTTTTCATTTTTACGAGTCTTGTTTTGGTACCTAGCTACTAATGAACTTCTTTTACTTTCCAATTCATTAAGTTTCTGGGTACTTATTTATTTACTCTAATAGGTAATGTTGACGTTAGGTACTTATTTAACCTAAGATTATTATTTTCTTTAAAATAATCATGGATTTTAACATTAATTTTACATTAGTTATCTCCAACATTAAAACAATGCAGAGATAAATGTGAACATGTAAAGTAAAAGCTAGCATGATATTGAACACTAGCTAAATTTTCAAAATAATAGTTTTTTTACTAGGTATACTCGTATTTTCTATTTCAACAGATAGGTACCTACAAACGTCTTTCGAAATGAGATCCGTTGTTTTGGATAAGACTTCATCAAATTCCAAGCTCGAAAGCAACGGCTTTGGATGCAATTGGGAATGACACGTTGAGATTACACAAATCAAGTTTTTTTTTTGTAATTTTACATTAAGCGTAACCTTTACTAGTGAGCTTGTACGAAATAAATCCGAGATAGGTAGCTCAAGCACCTGTGTTTCGGATATCAGAATCAATAGTGTTAAAGCCAAGTCGAGCGCGAAGCAAACACTGCCTTTACTGGAATCATTTTCGCCGAATTTTCTGGCTCCTATTTGAAAACCTCCGGCGGATAAGACAGAACGCAGAAATTTTCGTCATTCATTAAGCTAGAATGACCTACTTTTAATCCCAAATTTCTAGTCTGTATGTCATTTAATTGCGAAGTTAAGCGAAAGCAAAGTTTCGCTTTATCGACACTCATTATTATCAAAATAAAACTACTTCTTCTCATAATTAGGGACACACACACACGCAGAGTTAGGGTTTAATGGCCACATAGAAGGAAAACTATAAAAACTAGGATAATCGAAGATCTGGAGTACCTCATCATCATCATCATCATCAGCAACCCGCACTCGTCCACTGCTGGACATAGGTCTCCCCCAATGCACGCCACTGCTCCCGATTTTCGGCCACTCTCATCCAGCCCACACCAGCCAGCCTTCGAATGTCATCATCCCATCTTGACGCAGGGCGTCCTACACTACGCTTACCAGCTCGCGGTCTCCACTCAAGGACTTTACGGCTCCAACGGCTGTCAGTTCTGCGGCTAATATGACAAGCCCACTGCCACTTCAGTTTGCTAATTCGGTGGGCTATGTCGGTGACACTGGTTCTCTGTAGGATTACATCATTTCTGATGCGGTCCTTCAGAGATACTCCGAGCATAGCCCTTTCCATAGCTCTTTGAGCGACTTTGAACCGGTAGACTAGTCCAGCCGTGAGTGTCTACGTCTCGGCACCGTAAGTCTGGAGTACCTGGTTTAAACCAACTGCATAAATGGCTTGGTAATCCCATAGAAATATGTGACATTACCAAGTTATGGTTGCTGTTCTCCTTACTAAAATTTTAGTTTTTGTTGGGATACATACTTATAATACATAGAAAACACCCAGACCAATACAAACAAACATGTTCATGCTCACAAATGTTTGTAAGTACTGTGCGAGGATCGAACCCGCAACCCTTGGACCAAAGGCAGCGATCACTGCCACAGTTCCAAACGTGATATTCAAGTGTTGATTTTGTAAAATTATCACAAACCTATTTAGATAACTTAAAATAAAAGGAGCGATAAATATCCACATTTAGTATAGGTGTTCTAACCGACTTAAAAAAAAGAGGTTCTCAATTCGATATTGGGGGGCGGGGACTGCCCAAAAATGAGACACTAAAAAGTGTAAAATAATATTTTTAATACTTTATACACTTCAAAGAACACTTTATAATAGCATCCCTGTTGAATCATTGATATTTAAATAACAAGGCGCCGGCTTCAGTAGCATCTTTTCTCGAGTGTACTATTATAAAATGTTATTTAAAGTGATAAAGTGTTAAAAATAATATTTTAGTTCGTGGTTATTGAAGGCGGGTTTTTTTCCCTCAATAGGGTTAATGTGGACGCCTCAGTGGGATAGTTGCCTCAGTAAACACATAGCGACATGTATAAACATTAGACCCGTTGTGTTTTGTTTTAACGTAACCCTACCCCCGCCCGTCTTTCAGTCAGTGCCACGCACTTAGCTGGAATGGACGTGTCACGAGTTGTGAGACAATGAACATTTTTTGCGGTAATTAATTCGTGAATTAGGTTCGTCTGAAATATAAGCTCGCAACTTTTGATTTTATGAGGTAAGTGTCTATATTTTTGTTTTATTTAAGTGTAGATGTCTTAAATAAAAGATTTTGTTTATTATTTACGTATGTTTTATCATTGAAGTAAACAATATTTTGCGCGGCGTCTATCCCCTCGAAAAAGGATAGATGCCTAGTTTTTTGTGAGTATAGATGCCCTTAGTGGCATTTATCCCCTATTAAACTTGAATCGGTTTTTTATATTTTAGATATGCCTCGCAAGTACGTGCGCAAAGTAGAGGCAAGCCCTCGGGGCGAATGGACGGAAGATGCCCTAAGAGAAGCTTTTGAAGAAATGAGGCAGAATAAGCACGGCTTGAATAAAACATCTCGTCGATATGGAATTCCTGCCAGGATCCTGAAAAGACGTTTCGTGAAACAAGATACTAAGAAACTTACTTTAGGTACGGTGATTACTGTAATCCTTGCAAGCGATTAAAATTGCTCCATGAAAAAAATGTAAAATAATTTAAAATTTAAATCAATCATCTAAAACGTATCAGAGAGGTTGCCATTTTTAATGTTTATACTAATATTGTTTTATTAAATACTAAAATTGATCTCAGTTTCAATATTAAACCAAAGATGATTATGCTTATAAATGAAAATGTAACAGTTGTTGATAAAAAATAAATAAATCTAAGATAATCTTTAATTATATGCACAGGGCATCTATCCCACAAGCCAAATCATTATTATGGCATCTAACCCACACTTTAGGCATCTATCGCCCATTATAATACTTTTTTATTTCTTTTGTACAAAAAAAAATACAACTATTAATGTCAAATTACTTTAATTATTTATTTCATTAATAAGTACACATCACAATCATTTAATTTTTTATGAAAACTCATATTCTATCATTTAATTGCCTTTTTCAAAAAGTGCGGCAACTATCCCACATTTACCCTACATAAGTTGTGTGCTGTACAACTATGTTGCATACGACATGGAAAGGACGTTCTATTGTCTCATCATTCCAGACTTACTTATGTAAGTAAGTAGTATCTTGCGGGATCCATCCCTGTATTGGGTTTATTATATGCAGCATATTGCAGCATATCTCAGCATATTAGGTTATTGCACAAAGTAAAAAAAAAGTGATCCGTCTGCTCGTCTGCCACCTATATCATAAAAAAAAAAAAAGTACAATTGGCGGACTTAATGCTTTACAGCATTTTCTACCAGTGAACCATTTATCTGAATGATTTGCTTCTTATTGGACGATCATATAAAGAATGTTTAGATAACATAGCCATCACTACTAATGAGGAAAAGAGTAATCTAACACCATCATCATCGTCATTATCGTCAGGCCAGCCGCTGATGTCAGGCCAGCCGCTGGTGGCGACTGGCCTAGGTGCTTCCCGAGTGGCCGGCGTAGGATGCTAAAGAAAACTTTAAGCACGTCCTACAAGATTCATCACGGCGGGAAGGACTACATGATCCCTAGTACTGAAGCAGAAAAAATATGGTCAGAGACTATATTAAAAAATAAACTCCAATACAAAAACTTTGAAAGCAATGGTAAAGAGAACTGGTATGGTACAATGGGGCCGTGTTTAGACATGTTCTCAGCATATGCATTGAAGATAAACAAATTAATACGTGTAAATACTAATATGCCTATAACAGAAGTTAATGGAGTACATTAAAATTTTCCGGTCTATAAATACGGCTTTCTGAAGCACACCAAGCTTTCCACCTGAAAGAAGATCATCCATTGTTCAATGTCTATGCCTAGGCCTATGACCTCTTGGCTCTGTATGATCCAAAGTGACGGGATTTATCGGAATAAGTACGCGGCAGCAGTGAAAGAGGCATGTCTCACATTCCATGCATTGATGTAAATATTTCACCGACCAAAGCTACAAAACAGGCATCTGAGATCTCTGTGTTAACTACGCTTGTTGCTGAAATATTGTAAGTCACCACATCAAGACAAGCGACAAGGATGTTTTTCCCTTTAACCTTATTTGCTAAAGCATGGAAAGTGCATAAAGATTCCATAGCTTTCTGTGATTTCTTTAGTACTACCGGTGCAGGGGATGGTATACCTACTGAGTGTTGTCTGAGAACAATCCATCATTAACAATATCCAGAGACTGTGAAACAGAGATGGTATCCTAAATTGTCTTTCATGGGATTTTTGGAACATTTAAAGAGGATCTTTTCATCGTGGCACAGCTTTCAAACATAAGTACGTGGTACACAAGAGAACATATGGGCGAACACTTTAGGCAGTAAGGAATATCACAAGTGACAAACAAAATAACATTACCTAAAATAAGATACTACTTGAAAATGTTATGCGCCAATCAAACTGGACTTTTTTGCGGCTCGAAGGACCAAATGATAACTTCTGGTGATGCTGGTGGACTGTATACTACTAAGAGAAGCTCGCACGGTTTAGATTTAAAATCATGAAAACAAATAAGAGCAAAACGATCCTTTTATTCACGCACTCTGATGACAGATTCACAGAATTGCCGCGCGTCAAAATGTACCTACACAAAAATAAGTCTTATAAATAAGGTCGCACCACGGCCACTCGCCAACATACCGGGGCCCCAGTGTGGCACACGAAATTCAGCCGCTGGTAGTGACCGGCCCAGTAGTAGGGTGCCACCACAGAATTATTACAATAATTCTATGGGTGTCACCCTTGGTACGTACGTCAGCCACGCGGAACACGCGCAAAATGCAGACATATCAAGAGCCCACGGAAAATAACGAATAACTTCTAAACAACCTTACCGTGGGAAACCATTTTGTAAGCATTATCTTCACCCGGCATAATGTAAATAGGCAGAGGGCAAAAGGCTATGATAAAGAAAACTTTAAGCACGTCCTACAAGATTCATTACGGTGGGAAGGACTACATGATCCCTAGTGCTGAAGCAGTAAAATTATAGTCAGAGACTATTAAAAAATGTACTCAAAATCTTTGAAAACAATGATAAGAGAAATGTTTTCAGAATATGCATTGAGGATTAACGAATTAATACTTGTACATACTAATATTCTTATTACAAAAGTTAATAGAGTACATGAAAGTTTTCCGGTCTCTAAATACGGCCTATCTGGAGCACACCATGCATTACTCGAAAGGACATCCTTTCCACCTGAAAGAAGATCATCCATTGTTCAATGTCTAGGGCCCATGACCTCTTGGTCCTCTTCACTGACCAAAGCTACAAAACAAGCATCTGAGATCTCTGTGTTAACTACGCTTGTTGCTGAAATTGTGTAAGTCACCACATCAAGACAAGCGACAAGGATGTTTTCTCTATAACCTTATTCACAAAAGCATGGAAAGTGCATAAAGATTCCATAGCTTTCTGCAATTTCTCTAGTACTACCGGTGCAGGGGAAGGTACACCTACTCAGTGTTGTCTGAGAACAATCTATCATTCACAATATCCGGAGACTGTGAAACAGAGATGGTATCCCAAATTGTCTTTCATCGGATTTTTGGAACCTTTAAAGAGGATCTTTCCATCCTGGCACAGCTTTCAAACATAAGTACGTGGTACACAAGAGAACATATGGGCGAATATCACAAGTGACAAAACGATCCTTTTATGTCGATCTTTATTATCTAATTGCCGCGCGTCAAAATGAACACAAAAAAAAGTCTTAAAAATAAGGCCGCACCACGGCCACTCGCCAACATACCGGAGCTCCAGTTTGGCACACGATAATCAGCCGCTGGTGGCGACTGCCTTGGGTGCGGTTTCCAATAGGACCATCTTCCCGAGTGGCCGGCGTAGGGTGCCACCATAGAATTATTACAACAATTCTATGGGTATCACCCTTGGTACGTACGTCAGCCACGCGGAACATGCGCAAAATGCAGACAGATCAAGAGCCCAAAGAAAGATTCTTTGAGTTCCTTGTGACCTCAACCACATGCGTTATGGTTACTCTTCGATCTGGCAATACGATATCTTCGACTTTTTTGACGTTTTCTGCAGTGAAGGACGTGGACGTGGAGAATGAAAAAGAACGGTCAAGCTAATATCTAAATTGTACATTGTATCTCTGTATACCTAGCTTTTAAGTTTTGTATGTTGTGCAATAAAGAGTATCTATCTATCTATATCTCACTAAAATCTGAAAAGGTAATGCAAGTTAAAAAATGGGTGCTACATGTACAACCAAATGTCGATTGTCTTGTGTTTCAAAATTGACAATAACATAAGTGTAGTTGATAGATTTGACAGTGACGTATCTGTCGTAGTTTTTTTGGTCTTGAATTCCAGTTTCGAGTATAGAAAGTTTTTACGATTCGTATGGGAAAATAGTACCTACGAATTTAACGTACTACCATTTGGCTTGAACCAGCCCCTTACATGTTCACCATAATAATGAAACCGATCGCAAAATTGTTGAGAACCTGTGGATACCTGTCCACGATTTATCTGAATGATTTGCTTCTTATTGGACGATCATATAAAGAATGTTTAGATAACATAGCCATCACTACTAATGAAGAAAAGAGTAATCTAACACCATCCTCATCGTCATTATCGTCAGGCCAGCCGCTGATGCCAGGCCAGCCGCTGGTGGCGACTGGCCTAGGTGCTTCCCGAGTGGCCGGCTTAGGATGCTGAAGAAAACTTTAAGCACGTCCTACAAGATTCATCACGGCGGGAAGGACTACATGATCCCTAGTACTGAAGCAGAAAAATTATGGTCAGAGACTATATTAAAAAAAAAACTCCAATACAAAAACTTTGAAAGCAATGGTAAAGAGAAGTGGTATGGTACAATGGGGCCGTGTTTAGACATGTTCTCAGCATATGCATTGAAGATTAACAAATTAATACGTGTAAATACTAATATAACAGAAGTTAATGGGGTACATTAAAGTTTTCCGGTCTCTAAATACGGCCTTTCTGAAGCACACCAAGCTTTCCACCTGATAGAAGATCGTCCATTGTTCAATGTCTATGCCTAGGCCTATGACCTCTTGGCTCTGTATGATCCAAAGTGACGGGATTTATCGGAATAAGTACGCGGCAGCAGTGAAAGAGGCATGTCTCACATTCCATGCATTGATGTAAATATTTCACCGACCAAAGCTACAAAACAGGCATCTGAGATCTCTGTGTTAACTACGCTTGTTGCTGAAATATTGTAAGTCACCACATCAAGACAAGCGACAAGGATGTTTTCCCTATAACCTTATTCGCTAAAGCATGGAAAGTGCATAAAGATTCCATAGCTTTCTGCGATTTCTCTAGTACTACCGGTGCAGGGGATGGTACACCTACTCAGTGTTGTCTGAGAACAATCTATCATTCACAATATCCGGAGACTGTGAAACAGAGATGGTATCCCATATTGTCTTTCATCGGATTTTTGGAACCTTTAAAGAGGATCTTTCCATCCTGGCACAGCTTTCAAACATAAGTACGTGGTACACAAGAGAACATATGGGCGAATATCACAAGTGACAAAACGATCCTTTTATGTCGATCTTTATTATCTAATTGCCGCGCGTCAAAATGAACACAAAAAAAAGTCTTAAAAATAAGGCCGCACCACGGCCACTCGCCAACATACCGGAGCTCCAGTTTGGCACACGATAATCAGCCGCTGGTGGCGACTGCCTTGGGTGCGGTTTCCAATAGGACCATCTTCCCGAGTGGCCGGCGTAGGGTGCCACCATAGAATTATTACAACAATTCTATGGGTATCACCCTTGGTACGTACGTCAGCCACGCGGAACATGCGCAAAATGCAGACAGATCAAGAGCCCAAAGAAAGATTCTTTGAGTTCCTTGTGACCTCAACCACGTGCGTTATGGTTACTCTTCGATCTGCCAATACGATATCTTCGACTTTTTTGACGTTTTGTGCAGTGAAGGACGTGGACGTGGAGAATGAAAAATAACGGTCAAGCTAATATCTAAATTGTACATTGTATCTCTGTATACCTAGCTTTTAAGTTTTGTATGTTGTGCAATAAAGAGTATCTATCTATCTATATTTCACTAAAATCTTAAAAGGTAATGCAAGTTAAAAAAATGGGTGCTACATGTACAACCAAATGTCGATTGTCTTGTGTTTCAAAATTGACAATGACATAAGTGTAGTTGATAGATTTGACAGTGACGTATCTGTCGTAGTTTTTTTGGTCTTGAATTCCAGTTTCGAGTATAGAAAGTTTTTACGATTCGTATGGGAAAATAGTACCTACGAATTTAACGTACTACCATTTGGCTTGAACCAGCCCCTTACATGTTCACCATAATAATGAAACCGATCGCAAAATTGTTGAGAACCTGTGGATACCTATCCACGATTTATCTGAATGATTTGCTTCTTATTGGACGATCATATAAAGAATGTTTAGATAACATAGCCATCACTACTAATGAGGAAAAGAGTAATCTAACACCATCCTCATCGTCATTATCGTCAGGCCAGCCGCTGATGCCCGGCCAGCCGCTGGTGGCGACTGGCCTAGGTGCTTCCCGAGTAGCCGGCTTCGGATGCTGAAGAAAACTTTAAGCACGTCCTACAAGATTCATCACGGCGGGAAGGACTACATGATCTCTAGTACTGAAGCAGAAAAATTATGGTCAGAGACTATATTAAAAAATAAACTCCAATACAAAAACTTTGAAAGCAATGGTAAAGAGAACTGGTATGTTACAATGGGGCCGTATTTAGACATGTTCTCAGCATATGCATTGAAGATTAACAAATTAATACGTGTAAATACTAATATGCCTATAACAGAAGTTAATGGAGTACATTAAAGTTTTCCGGTCTCTAAATACGGCCTTTCTGAAGCACACCAAGCTTTCCACCTGAAAGAAGATCATCCATTGTTCAATGTCTATGCCTAGGCCTATGACCTCTTGGCTCTGTATGATCCAAGTGACGGGATTTATCGGAATAAGTACGCGGCAGCAGTGAAAGAGGCACTGTCTCACATTCCATGCATTGATGTAAATATTTCACCGACCAAAGCTACAAAACAGGCATCTGAGATCTCTGTGTTAACTACGCTTGTTGCTGAAATATTGTAAGTCACCACATCAAGACAAGCGACAAGGAAGTTTTTCCCTTAAACCTTATTTGCTAAAGCATGGAAAAAGCATAAAGATTCCATAGCTTTACTAGCTACTACCGGTGCAGGGGATGGTATACCTACTCAGTGTTGTCTGAGAACAATCTATCATTCACAATATCCGGAGACTGTGAAACAGAGATGGTATCCCAAATTGTCTTTCATCGGATTTTTGGAACCTTTAAAGAGGATCTTTCCATCCTGGCACAGCTTTCAAACATAAGTACGTGGTACACAAGAGAACATATGGGCGAATATCACAAGTGACAAAACGATCCTTTTATGTCGATCTTTATTATCTAATTGCCGCGCGTCAAAATGAACACAAAAAAAAGTCTTAAAAATAAGGCCGCACCACGGCCACTCGCCAACATACCGGAGCTCCAGTTTGGCACACGATAATCAGCCGCTGGTGGCGACTGCCTTGGGTGCGGTTTCCAATAGGACCATCTTCCCGAGTGGCCGGCGTAGGGTGCCACCATAGAATTATTACAACAATTCTATGGGTATCACCCTTGGTACGTACGTCAGCCACGCGGAACATGCGCAAAATGCAGACAGATCAAGAGCCCAAAGAAAGATTCTTTGAGTTCCTTGTGACCTCAACCACGTGCGTTATGGTTACTCTTCGATCTGCCAATACGATATCTTCGACTTTTTTGACGTTTTGTGCAGTGAAGGACGTGGACGTGGAGAATGAAAAATAACGGTCAAGCTAATATCTAAATTGTACATTGTATCTCTGTATACCTAGCTTTTAAGTTTTGTATGTTGTGCAATAAAGAGTATCTAACTATCTATATTTCACTAAAATCTAAAAAGGTAATGCAAGTTAAAAAAATGGGTGCTACATGTACAACCAAATGTCGATTGTCTTGTGTTTCAAAATTGACAATGACATAAGTGTAGTTGATAGATTTGACAGTGACGTATCTGTCGTAGTTTTTTTGGTCTTGAATTCCAGTTTCGAGTATAGAAAGTTTTTACGATTCGTATGGGAAAATAGTACCTACGAATTTAACGTACTACCATTTGGCTTGAACCAGCCCCTTACATGTTCACCATAATAATGAAACCGATCGCAAAATTGTTGAGAACCTGTGGATACCTATCCACGATTTATCTGAATGGTTTGCTTCTTATTGGACGATCATATAAAGAATGTTTAGATAACATAGCCATCACTACTAATGAGGAAAAGAGTAATCTAACACCATCCTCATCGTCATTATCGTCAGGCCAGCCGCTGATGCCAGGCCAGCCGTTGGTGGCGACTGGCCTAGGTGCTTCCCGAGTAGCCGGCTTAGGATGCTGAAGAAAACTTTAAGCACGTCCTACAAGATTCATCACGGCGGGAAGGACTACATGATCCCTAGTACTGAAGCAGAAAAATTATGGTCAGAGACTATATTATAAAATAAACTCCAATACAAAAACTTTGAAAGCAATGGTAAAGAGAACTGGTATGTTACAATGGGGCCGTATTTAGACATGTTCTCAGCATATGCATTGAAGATTAACAAATTAATACGTGTAAATACTAATATGCCTATAACAGAAGTTAATGGAGTACATTAAAGTTTTCCGGTCTCTAAATACGGCTTTTCTGAAGCACACCAAGCTTTCCACCTGAAAGAAGATCATCCATTGTTCAATGTCTATGCCTAGGCCTATGACCTCTTGGCTCTGTATGATCCAAAGTGACGGGATTTATCGGAATAAGTACGCGGCAGCAGTGAAAGAGGCATGTCTCACATTCCATGCATTGATGTAAATATTTCACCGACCAAAGCTACAAAACAGGCATCTGAGATCTCTGTGTTAACTACGCTTGTTGCTGAAATATTGTAAGTCACCACATCAAGACAAGCGACAAGGAAGTTTTTCCCTTAAACCTTATTTGCTAAAGCATGGAAAAAGCATAAAGATTCCATAGCTTTACTACTACTACCGGTGCAGGGGATGGTATACCTACTGAGTGTTGTCTGAGAACAATCCATCATTAACAATATCTAGAGACTGTGAAACAGAGATGGTATCCCAAATTGTCTTTCATGGGATTTTTGGAACATTTAAAGAGGATCTTTTCATCGTGGCACAGCTTTCAAACATAAGTACGTGTTACACAAGAGAACATATGGGCGAACACTTTAGGCAGTAAGGAATATCACAAGTGACAAACAAAATAACATTACCTAAAATAAGATACTACTTGAAAATGTTATGCGCCAATCAAACTGGACTTTTTTGCGGCTCGAAGGACCAAATGATAACTTCTGGTGATGCTGGTGGACTGTATACTACTGAGAGAAGCTCGCACGGTTTAGAATTAAAATCATGGAAACAAATAAGAACAAAACGATCCTTTTATTCACGCACTCTGATGACAGATTCACAGAATTGCCGCGCGTCAAAATGTACACCTACTCAAAAATAAGTCTTATAAATAAGGTCGCACCACGGCCACTCGCCAACATACCGGGGCCCCAGTGTGGACACGAAATTCAGCCGCTGGTAGTGACCGGCCCAGTAGTAGGGTGCCAGCATAGAATTATTACAATAATTCTATGGGTGTCACCCTTGGTACGTACGTCAGCCACGCGGAACACGCGCAAAATGCAGACATATCAAGAGCCCACGGAAAATTGCGATTAACTTCTAAACAACCTTACCGTGGGAAACCATTTTGTAAGTATTATCTTCACCCGGCATAATGTAAATAGGCAGAGGGCAAAAGGCTATGATAAAGAAAACTTTAAGCACGTCCTACAAGATTCATTACGGTGGGAAGGACTACATGATCCCTAGTGCTGAAGCAGTAAAATTATAGTCAGAGACTATTAAAAAATGTACTCAAAATCTTTGAAAACAATGATAAGAGAGATGTTTTCAGAATATGCATTGAGGATTAACGAATTAATACTTGTACATACTAATATGGTTATTACAAAAGTTAATAGAGTACATGAAAGTTTTCCGGTCTCTAAATACGGCCTATCTGGAGCACACCATGCATTACTCGAAAGGACATCCTTCCCACCTGAAAGAAGATCATCCATTGTTCAATGTCTAGGGCCCATGACCTCTTGGTCCTCTTCCCTGACCAAAGCTACAAAACAGGCATCTGAGATCTCTGTGTTAACTACGCTTGTTGCTGAAATTGTGTAAGTCACCACATCAAGACAAGCGACAAGGATGTTTTCCCTATAACCTTATTCACTAAAGCATGGAAAGTGCATAAAGATTCCATAGCTTTCTGCGATTTCTCTAGTACTACCGGTGCAGGGGAAGGTACACCTACTCAGTGTTGTCTGAGAACAATCTATCATTCACAATATCCGGAGACTGTGAAACAGAGATGGTATCCCAAATTGTCTTTCATCGGATTTTTGGAACCTTTAAAGAGGATCTTTCCATCCTGGCACAGCTTTCAAACATAAGTACGTGGTACACAAGAGAATATATGGGCGAATATCACAAGTGACAAAACGATCCTTTTATGTCGATCTTTATTATCTAATTGCCGCGCGTCAAAATGAACACAAAAAAAAGTCTTAAAAATAAGGCCGCACCACGGCCACTCGCCAACAAACCGGAGCTCCAGTTTGGCACACGATAATCAGCCGCTTTTGGCGACTGCCTTGGGTGCGGTTTCCAATAGGACCATCTTCCCGAGTGGCCGGCGTAGGGTGCCACCATAGAATTATTACAACAATTCTATGGGTATCACCCTTGGTACGTACGTCAGCCACGCGGAACATGCGCAAAATGCAGACAGATCAAGAGCCCAAAGAAAGATTCTTTGAGTTCCTTGTGACCTCAACCACGTGCGTTATGGTTACTCTTCGATCTGCCAATACGATATCTTCGACTTTTTTGACGTTTTGTGCAGTGAAGGACGTGGACGTGGAGAATGAAAAATAACGGTCAAGCTAATATCTAAATTGTACATTGTATCTCTGTATACCTAGCTTTTAAGTTTTGTATGTTGTGCAATAAAGAGTATCTATCTATCTATATCTCACTAAAATCTAAAAAGGTAATGCAAGTTAAAAAAATGGGTGCTACATGTACAACCAAATGTCGATTGTCTTGTGTTTCAAAATTGACAATGACATAAGTGTAGTTGATAGATTTGACAGTGACGTATCTGTCGTAGTTTTTTTGGTCTTGAGTTCCAGTTTCGAGTATAGAAAGTTTTTACGATTCGTATGGGAAAATAGTACCTAAGAATTTAACGTACTACCATTTGGCTTGAACCAGCCCCTTACATGTTCACCATAATAATGAAACCGATCGCAAAATTGTTGAGAACCTGTGGATCTGGCAATACGATATCTTCGACTTTTTTGAGTGGAGATGAAAAATAACTGTCAAGCTAATATCTAAATTGTACATTGTATCTCTGTATACCTAGCTTTTAAGTTTTGTATGTTGTGCAATAAAGAGTATCTATCTATATCTCACTAAAATCTAAAAAGGTAATGTCCGTGTGGAGAACATTGGGGGAGGCCTATGTCCAGCAGTGGACGTCCATTGGCTGAAATGATGAATGCAAGTTAAAAAAAATGGGTGCTACCTACATGTACAACCACATGTCGATTGTCTTGTGTTTCAAAATTTACTGTACAAAGGAGAGCCGAAATATTTGAATCTTATTGGAAGTTTGGATGTGTAGAAAGGCAGCGCCATTTTTTTTATGTTTGTACTAGAAGACTGAACTCGACCTACCGCCGTATAAAAGTAGATAAAACATGCGATAGAAAACAAAACCCTGCTTATTACTTAGGTACTTAAGTAATCAATACACTACAATAAAAAAAATCGCGTCTGTAAAACTTTTCCAAAATAACACTTTGGGTATCACACAACGAATTATACGGACTGTTATCGACGGCAAGGCCCAAATGATGGATTTATTCCAGTTGATCCACGCGGTAAACACGGAAAACAATGTAAATAGAATCCTCAAGTAATACAAGCAGTTAAAGATCACATCGAATCGATTCCCAAGGTCGAAAGTCAATACCTCAGAGCCAGTACTTCTAGAGTTTTCATTGATGGAGGTTTGACAGTTGCTGAATTACATAGAAACTACTCTGAAATACAAAAGCAACAAAACAAACAAATTGTAAACTATGATGCCTTTTCACGGATTTCCAATCAAAATTTTAACAGGGCTTTTCAACGAGGAATGTGAAGCGTACCTACATACATGCCTCTAAAAAAGACAAGAATAAATTACGTGATAGTTTTAAGTTAAAAAAGGAAGAAAAAAGTTTCAGCAGAACTCGAAAAAGACAAGGATATGAAAAAGTGTCGTGGACCTGATACCAACACAATTGTTTTCACGTACGATTTACAAGCAGTTTTACCCTGTCCTGTCAGCAATTCAAGCTCTTTTAACTACAAACCAAGACTTAATTGCTATAATTCAATAATGTCAAATGCTAACAAGCAAGAAACAACCTGTTATTTTTGGCAAGAAGGCTTGGGTAATAGAGGAGCTATCGAAACAGGATCATGTGTATACAAATACTTGGAGCAGATTTCACTTGAAAAACCTGAATGTGATATAATTATTTACTCGGACAATTGCTGTGTGCAACAAAAGAACAGATTTGTTTTCTCTATGTACAGTGGCGGACAGGTCAAGCTATACAAAACTGTCAAATTTCCTCAATCGATTTCGAACTCAATGTGTAAACATACAAGGTTTATTAATCAAATGAAGAAATTTGACAGTTTTGTATAGCTTGATGTGTCCGCCACTGTACCTACTATTATACAGTTAGTAAGCTTAACATAAATTGTTATTCAACATAACTTTTTAATTCGTGGTCATACCCAAAATGAAGGAGACGCAACACATTCAGTTATTAAAAAAACTATAACAAGGACTAAAATCAATTTATGTCCCTTCTCAATATAATTATATCCCTAATCCGTGAATCGTAAAAGACTGGTAAACGATTTGTCATAAAAGAAATGAATTTGAGTTGTTGTAAGAGATTTCGTCAAACGATATAGATAAAAATAATAATATAAAAATGAATCGCAAAATGTGTCGGTAAGCGCATAACTCAACAACGCCCGGACCAATTTGGCCAATTCTTTTTTTAAAATGTTCGTTGAAGTCCAAGGATGGTTCTTACGGCGAGAAAAAATCGAATAATTGTCGGGAAAACCCTAAAAACAGCTCTTTTCTTTTTCACATACAAACGTTTTAAAACGTAGAATCAATTTGAGTTTTATTGCTATTATATAAAGTTCATATTTGTTGCCACATTACAATTTTATTTGACAGGACGAAGTCTGTCGGGTCAGCAAGTATATTATAGATAAGTAAAATAATTTGATTGTGATACTGTTGATTAGTGTGGAATTATAGTTAAAAACCATACGGGTTGACATATAACTGAGTTTAAAAGGTCTGATTTATAAAAGATTTCATGTTAGTTTTCTACTGGTATAATGTCACTTTTAGGAGGGTTTTAAATTGTAATTAATCATATTTTTTATTACAACGTCGTGTAATGTTTTCGTTCACTTGATTATGAAGTGTTTATTCATTGAAAGTTTTCATTCATTCATTCATTCATTCAAGTGTAAAGATGTACTTTTTTCTTTAGACGACAGGAACTATATTTTATTATAGGTTGTCGAACTTTCAAACACTTCTACTGAAAAATTACATCATTTGCATAATTGACTTAATGCACAGGTGTGATATATTAAACCCTTAATAGTAGCAGAATGTTGTTCGAAACTGAAAGAAATAGATATATTGATGTAATACAGAAAGCTAAAGATGATTTTGTTTCTTGGGCCAATGAAGCGCTTAACAAGTTTGAAGCCTGACGTAGAAATCCAATCCATTTTTTATGGGATAGGAGGCAGACGAGCAGACGGATAACCTGATGGTAAGCGAAAATTTCTGTCTTGTTGTTGTTGTGGATATTATCTGAAGAAAGACTTAGCAAAAGGCAGTTGGTGCCACGTGAGGTGGCACAGGATGAAGATCTCTCAGATGTAAGTCAGATGACTTTTAGGCAAACGCTTATCATCCTAGACCTCATCGTCGCTTTTCATCAGGTGCGATTGTGGTCAAGCGTTAGCCTATTGACCAAAAAAAAAAGTACCTACTTTATGTATGTTTAGACTACCTATAGTAACCCTACCATAACATTGATTTTATTTACATTAATTTTAATGTTTTTTTTCTCTCTTTTTCATAGTAATCTGAATATCTGGCTGTCGTATTGTAGTTGTAGTTCTTTATTATTATTACTGTGTGTTGTGGTTATTATAATTATGTCTTATTTACACTATCTCATAAGCGCTTTGCGCATTTTAGAAAAACTGTGATAAGTCACATATAGATGTTCATTTGATATTCTTATGGTCACATGTTTTGCTTAAACGATGAGACCGCCCAAATATCTATCAATATCTATTTAATTTAATAAAGTATATAAACAGTGTTTAAAATACATGTAAAATAATAATTTCTTACATTCGGCTTTATTCAGCTAAGCCAGGAGATGTACGCTCTGGTGTTATTCAATCACCCAAGTGATTTAGCTTAAGTGATATAAGTGGAATATATCTGACAAATATCATAAAGTAGTTTAATTGTTTTTTTTATAGCAGAAAGGGTATAATAGTATTCGTCGTTTCTGTTTTTTTTTTATGAGTTAATGTAGTTTAAGTAGGTTTATTGTATTATATAGTTATGTATGTATATTTAGTCATATTATATATTACTCACATGTATGTTTTTGGATATAAATTTATTTAGCCGTCATACATATTTCTGCATCGCCTAATGGTTGACTGGTAGAGAATGCTGTATAGCATTAAGTCCGCCAATTGTAGGTACTTACATTTAATGTGCTAAGGCTTACAATCTTATACCACTAGTTCAACAAACAAGTATAAGAAAATTATTTTAAGCTTGCGTTTAGCGCTTGAGTAATAAAAAAGGAAATGTTTTTCAATGACTTGTATAATAGGGGACGTGCAGTAACCATAGGTAGCAGCACTTAGTATTGACTTTAACGAATGGATGGCATGACATCAGGTGGCAACACCGTCGATGCGCACGTTCCCTATAATAGATGGCATGACACCAGTTGGCAACACCGTCGAAGCGCACGTTCCCTATAAGCATGCTGGCTGCAAGTGCATTTGATATCCTAAAATGTGTTCATATCTTAGGAACTGAAACTGTGTTTCTAGTCCTATTTAAAATAAATAAATAAAAAATACATAACATTCATAATTTCAAAGCGTTTTATACATAAATCTCCATACAAATAAAAAAAATATTCGTCAACAGATTTGTAGCATTTTTTAAAAAAGTTTTAGCATATTTTAGCAGAATTTTGTCATGCCGCTAGCATAATTACTTATTCAAATCTGGTCACACGGGGCAGCGCACTTGTGACTTCACTGATGTCGCGGGTGTCCAGGGGGCGGCGGCAATCGCTTGCCATCAGGTGAACCGTCTGCTCGTCTGCCACCTATTACATAAGACAAAAATCACATATATTGTCCTGGGGTTCCACCTAACTAAGATTATCCCTTGTACTATGGAAACCAAAATCAACGACAGTACCACAAACACCCAGACCCAACACAAATATCAGTTTCATCAACAAGCATTTGTGCTGGTTACAATAATATTGATAAGGCTTCCATTTGCAAAATTGTAACTTATTTTTTAATACAGATACAACCTATCTGTGAACATTTACCTACATCCCTTTAAGCACGTGTTCTATCAACCATTATGACATTTGTTTTATGGCTTTTGGAAATTCACATTAAAAAGATTCAACTTTCATACAAAGTTGGTCACGTCACTTGGTCATTTTGTATGGGGAGTAGAACAAATGTTGCTCAGAATAGTTGGTAGAACACGTGGTTAAAGTGGAGTAGTCCACCGATACACCTTATATATCAATTATAAGTGCCCAGTTCTTAAAAATGGATGCCACTGATGTGCAATATTATTCATTCGACGATTTTATAAAAAACTACTCATTATAAAAATAATATTTTATTTATTTAATTAAAACAAACTGTAACAATAATATTTATAGTATTTGAATATGTGTAAACAGTACATTACATTATTACTATAAAGCACCAATATTAGAAAAAAATAATTTGTAAATATGTCTGCGATTTATTTTACTCTTATAACAATAATTCGGTCTTTCCAGTCCGACAAACTGAACCGATTAGTTGTGCGGAATGGAACATAGATGAAGGTTTTCATTTCAAACTAACCAACTAGTCGATCATATATTTTATTTTGAGAAGAATTATTTCAAAGAGACCAACAGAACCGATCAATTAGACTATTTTCGGAAAAACAACAGTATATAGTGAAAATAAGTGAATATCGCGAAAAGCTTAATCGGACGTTTCATGAACTTTAATTTGGTCGCAGAAAGATATCTCTGGTTTATAGGAGCCAAGTATCTGAAGTAAAAAGTTGTGGCGAATAGAAAAACAAATAGGTGATTAAATAGAATTATCGTTTTTAAGTTGTATCAACACAACTTAAAACGATAAATTTTAATTTAAAAATATTACTATCAGACTAACCAAAAAGATGTATCGTTAAGAAAGAAAAATATATGATTCGGTTCAACTGGGCAGACTGGAAAGACAGCAATGATTTTAAATATTAATATTTTGTACATGTATTACATATTGTACACAATAGTAATATTTAAAATTTAAACATTTAAAATTAATAACAATTATAATAAATCAAAAAATTTGCATTTATTTAAATTTTATGATGTTGTATTGTATCCAATGATGTCATTGCAACCCTGCTAGAAGGGAGTGTAGGTATTTAAGTTGAAAATTGTTTATTTTTTCAATTATTGAGCTCATTAAAAGAATTCTTATTCATTCTTTTTATGGCCTTAAGCGACATCTTTTTTTGAACTTAGTAATAATTTAATTACCATTCACCTTACTACAAATCGCGATCTAAAGTTATTACCGTACTAAAGATCAAGCCGTCCCGTTCCAACACGCAACGTTAAAAGGAGCGGACATTAGTTTAGTTCCGGAACTTAGACTGCCGTTTGAAATAAGGGTCATAAGTTCAATAAGTATTTATTAATTAAATAGATACCCACCTAACATTTGCATTAGGTATTTATATACATATTTATGGAATGAATTGAATGGAATGAACGGCAAATATAGAAATGATGAAATAAAAACTTTGTCTTTTGATAAATGTACCTGTTAAGGAGATAAGTTAACACAAAAATTGTTTTTTTTTAATTTTATCTATAGATATTTAACCCAGCAATAGGGCCTCGATGATCCATATAGGGAAAAACAAGACCCCTTCCGAATCACCTTAGGTATACAGTATTTTATTAGGAATGATTTTTTAATTTGGGTTTCATTAATTGAAAAAAATATATTTATTTAATGTCAGTATCTCACACTGAAAGCGGTGTTTACCATTTCGTCAGAACGCGCGTGCGTTAAATAAACTATGTTAAAGTGCAAAATCATTGCAAAGACTGTCGAATGACTACTAATGATTGAATTTACGACCTGTCCTAATAACAGGGTAGGTACACCGAAAAAAGAGTTAGGGACAAGATTTAAAAAATATATACTATCTCCATATCAAAAAACATTTCGAAATCTACGTAGATGACCGTATATAACAAGTACATAAAATGTAAATATTTACTACTACTATATTTCAAAACGAATTATAGTTTTGTATGAATTAACAAATATTAACTCTTTGCAACAAAGTTGTCATAATATCTAATATCACATTTTAATTTTGATCCCAACCTAAAGACCTATCAACAGCCATTTTCCACTGTTTGTATCTCATGTCACGTTCATCGTCACTTATACTCGGCGTGTAAATGGTTCCAGTGGTCATAGGTATTGGGGTCACCTGAGCATCGCTGTCAACACCCCAGTAGGCCACCAAAGCAGCCCCCAAAGCCGTACTTTCGGTGAATCCAGCCCTTATGACATTTATACCGACTAAATCTGCCTGCATCTGCATGACTAGACCGTTAGATGTCATTCCTCCATCAACCTGTAATAAGATATATATATATATGAGTAGGTTATTAAGTTTGTGGAATCTACTTGCTGGCCGCAAGGAAAACTGATCATTAGCAAAATCTTACAATAGGTACTCTTAACTCATTAAATATCCGAATCGTATGTAAAACCTAATGACTCAATTTAAGTTTATGTAAATATAAAGTAAGAAAAATCGTTTTATGTCCTATATGTATCATTATGTCGAGTGCCCAAATTCAAAACCTAGTAAAACCAGTTTTGGGGAAAAAAACGGTTTTTGCCATTTTTCCAACCACCGCTAATGCAACCTGCTGTACCAGGAATACCAATTTTCATTGCAACTTATCAAAGTACCTTTGTTTTCATCGACTCAGAACAAGCAAGTGGCGTAACTTAAATACTGGGTATAGAGGCATCAGTCGAGTTAGTCTATGAGCGCCATCTATTGACTAACGCCGTAATCACATCTTGATATATGTATAAACATAAACATAAACTTTTATTTATTTGCCAAAATACACATTGATACATGGTCTTACAAATGGTATCGTAGTCATGGTATCCAGCCTGCCAGCAGGCGTGCAAATAATAATAATAAGTATAAAATTAACATATTTTTCTAGTGAACTAAACAAGGATTACAAATTTTAATATACTTTCTTTACAAAGACTAAATAACAATTTTCAATAGAAACAACTTTACCACATCAACAAGAATACCTAATATTTAACAAAATAAAAGGATAGTCACTTTAAAAGTAACATTGTCATTAAGTATGTTTCTCAAGAATTCTCATTTTCAAAGTATTCCTTAATACTATAGAAACATTTTAGAGCTAACCATGATGTAAGTTTAGTTTTGAAGGACTTACCTTCTAGTATTTTAATGTCTAGTGGTAGTTTGTGATGGTGGTTTATGTAATAAATGATGATATTTATCTCGAACATTTCTCTTTGTGACTTCTGTATATTTTTTGTAATAATGTGGGTATGATTTTACAAAGCAGCATACTTCTTTGATGTACTGACAGGGCAAAGGAAGAATGTTAAGTTTTTTAAAAAGTGGTTTGCAACTGTCTATAAAACCTGCGTTACAGATTGACCTGATACATTTTTTTTGAAGAATGAAAGCTCTCTCAACATCTACTGAGTTTCCCCACATAATCAGGCCGTAGTTCAGTACAGAAGCGACATACCCGTGGTAGGCTGTAAGGGCTGCTTCTATAGATATAGTTTGTCGTAAGCGTTTTAGGGCAAAAACATAGCGATCTAATTTACTACACATATATTCTATATGTCCCTTCCAGTTCAGATGTTCGTCAATTAACTGTTTACTTTATCAATATTATGTTCGTTATGGTTTAATTTAAAATTTAATTCATTCGTGTTATATGACCTGTATTCCATGACTTTAGTTTTCGAAAGATTAATATGTAAGTTATTAAGTTCTAGCCATTTTATGATATTTGAAAGTGTAGTGTTAGCCGGTTCTTCTATTAGTTTATTTTTATTGGATTTAATTATTAATATTATATCATCTGCAAAAAGTAGGGATCTATGTTAAGTAGCATTTGGTAAATCATTTATATATAATAAAAATAATAACGGAGCAAGAACTACTGCCCTGTGGGACGCCAGTGTTGTTTAGGATAGGGGGAGATCTGTACCGGTTTTTTTCAAGATTGTTTCTATTTGGGTTAGTGGTGATTTGAGAGATTTCTGTATATTGTTTACGGTCTTTTAAGTAGGTTTTCAGCCAATCAAGTGATTTTCCTCTAATACCGTATTTATCTTATTTATTAAGAAGAGATTGGTGGTCCACAAAGTCGAATGCTTTCGACATATCAAGAAATATACTAATGATAGGTGTTTTATTATTAAGGCTTTCAGATATATATTTGATTAAATTAAAACACGCTAAAGATGTAGAGCTCCTTTTGCGGAAACCGTATTGTTGTGGGTGTAAAATATGAAATTTATCAAAAAAGTCAATTAATCTTTTGAACATCGCCTTTTCTAAAAATTTTGACAGAACTGGTATGATAGTAATGGGTCTATAATTGTTAGGGTCCATTCTATCGCCTTTTTTAAATAAAGGTTTTATAATGGAGAGTTTCAATTAATCTGGGAAATATCCTTGTTCGAATGATAAATTCACGATGTGAGCGATTGGGTGGGCTAAATATACTGAATTAGCTTTTATAATTTTAGTGGTTAATTCATCGTAACCGCTAGATTTGCTATTATTCAAAGACATAATAATGTTGTAAATTTCGTTATCCGTTACAGGAGTCAAGTAAAGACTATTTGGATTAAATGGTATACTAGAATTTGTAAAAAGTGAAGATGTTTTATTATTAGTGAGATCTATGAAATATTTATTAAAGACATTAGTGATTTTAAGCATAATTATGATAGGTAAGTACGTATTAACATGTCGATTTATGTATGCATACGTATACATACAATGCATACAATACATCGTGCGTGTATATGCTTACGTATAATACTATTTTTTAAGTAGAGATAGGTTATATTGGTATTATGTTCAAATGAAACGAAAAATTACATAACAATTTTAATAATATGTTTACAAAAAACAAGCAATTAGTAAAGAAATCACAAAACTACGTAGTATGCAATATTTAATACGCAACACTTTTTTTTCTGACATGTGCACAAGTTCAATGCAAATAGCCGGAGTCACAGAAATAGTGGGTTTGTCGTAGTCCGATTGTCCACAACACAAGTGCACGTTAGAAGCAATCACCATAAACCAGTAAACTTAGCCAATTCGTGAAAATAAACCACCGAAGAAAAACCACATATTGCTGTTGTTCATCATCTAAAATACGTACTACCAATAACATAGAAGAAGGTTGGCACAGTCGCCTTAACAGATATATTGGACGCAAAAGACCGTCATTGGCTCAACTTTTAGATATTTTAAGAAAAGAAACCACCGTAATGGACATTTACAAAAGAAAAACGAAACTAAGCCGAGAGTTCAAAGAAATTGACGACGAAATAAATGGCACCATATCTCAGCTGAATGAAAACGAAATTAGTGTTGGACATTGTATTGAAATCATTTCGCCATTTTATTCAAATAGGTTGTAATAATTAGGTAATTCAAAATTCAACATTAACATTAACTTTTTGAATTCTATTCACTTAGGTATGACCGTAGTAAGCTAATAAACGATTCACACGAACTATTTCCTTGTTTTCTTTTATGTTTTCGACAAAGCGAGGGTTTTACAATAAGCGTAGGTACAAAATGCGATCCGGCTTTTACACAGATGATAGAGGACAATAATATAACCAGAAGTGGATAATGATGTACCATACCAGTTAGGCTTCTCATCTCAGTGTTGAGTTGGGAACTACCCTGGCTTAATACAATTTTGCCGGATTGGTTTCATAGGCAGAATGTTATATTCCTTACTGGATACTGGTTACCAAACATGATGAAGGGTATCAGAAAAGTAATAAATCCTATCACTTGGATACCAGTATCCTACGAGGATCATTTTTTCTTGGTATGATACTGGTTACCAAACTTTGGTATCATACGCGGCCGAAAAGCAATACCCCAGTTGAACTTTATATGCTTGAAGAGATGACATTAAACAAAAATCCGTTTCCAAAGAGCAGATATGAATCAGCTGTGAAAATACCAGGCACGAAATATATCATGCCTTTATTCACAAGTAACAGTCAACAACTATTTAAAATTGATCATTTCTCGTATGAGCAGTTCGACTTCAGAAAAGACTTACGTATATGTTGATTGTTGAGTCATAATAACTGAAGAGTTTCACAAAGATAGAAGAAAAAGCCTGAAAAACAAATCAATGTCACTATTGCAGAAAAGTTGGTCCATTTTCTTTTTTCCTTGTGGTCCCTGTGGTAGTCCCTTCGAGGGATCAGGAGGAAAAATATTCCTCGTGGTCCCTCTGCTGATTATAACCCTACTAAATTGAAGTTTTTTTATCTATCTCCCTGTGTATGTAGTTTCTTAGCCCTCGCATATCAGCACCTACCTACTTAGTGCAACGTTTTTATTATGACTGGCCACTTACAATGAAAATCGCAAATGTCATTTCCTTCACTTGGATTTATTGTTATTGTTGAAAAGTTTGATTTTCGTGAAAAATACTAGTACCTTTGTCGCAAATTAAATTAATGTGGGACAGAATAAATAATACACCACTGGTTTCGGGAATAGTTTTACTTTTATTATAATCGTCTACTACGTCCTTCGCCTTTCCCAGTCGTCGGCCATACGTCGTTTATCTCACTCTCGCACGTCATTCTATAATTCAAATACCGATCTCTAACACGTTCCTTATCATGCATCTACCGATCACCAATCCTACATTAATATCTCGAAAGGGGGGTCAGGTTCTTCTTTTTGAAGACTATCAGTATTACAGACATACTGAATTTAAAAGTGGATCTGTAAAATGGAGATGCAGTAATTGGAAACGCATTAAATGTCTTGGAACTTTAACGTTCAAGGTAGGTACTCTTCTTTTTAAAGTTCAATTTACTTGTTCTAAGTACCTAGGTAGTTATGTACGTACTTCTCTAACTTGTTAGTCTCCACATTGACTAAGGTTATCTGGAAGAGATCGTTCAAAGCGATAAGACCGCTATTTGGGCATGGGTTTGTGTATAGAATAAGGACGTACCTACAATGTCTGGTGTGAAGACTTCATTATATAATGTTAGAAATTCTGAGGCTGGGGTTAGGAAGCTGCGATTTAACTTGTAAGCAGTTGAGAAATATGATGGGGTTCTTGAAATAAAATACGTATATCGAAGCTACTGATGTTGGCAGGAAAACTACCAAATTAATATTGGGCGCAATGGGCAGGTCATGTTTGTCGAATGGACTCGGACAGATGGACCAGCCACCCAATGGCAACCTGTCGGAGACCGCAAGGAGATAGACCTAAAAAACGATAGCGCGATGGACGACCGGAATAAATTTGCCCGAGATTGGCCACAGATGGCGGTAAATATAGAGCAGTGGAGGGATTAGGGGGACGCCTTTGTCCAGCAGTGAGAACTGAAATTAGGTAGCCATTGATGCAAGATATCACCGGTTTTGTCAAACAAAGCTGTTAGAGCCGCCATCATCAGGAACTACCTATATAGGTAATTCGGAAAGCGCAACAATCATCATTTAAAGTAGGTAATACCTTCAAAAACTGTAGTGGTATACCACAGTCTTCATTCATTGCGTCTAGAATATCCCTGACTTGATAACAAACTGCTTCAAGGGCTGCTTTGATGATGTGATTTGAATTTGTATCTTCCGAGATTCCGCATATCACACTGAAATATATTAAATAATATTACTTTATTGAAAGTGCATGTTTCTTGGATAGGCACAATAAGTATTTTTATCATAAGTGATTTTTTAAATAAATAATGTCTTATTCTGAAAACTTTTCTACGCGTACCTCAACGATGTTCTATAGCTGTGTTCAACACAGAACAGTGGCATTAATACTTTCTTAGGAAATGTTATATACATCAGTAATGGGATTCTCGACTACTCAGAAAATAACCATACAAAACTGAAACTTCATCCTATAAGATGCCGTTTGAAGTTAAGTAAATTCGTAATTTTAGTAATTTGACATATTATTAAATTAGTAATTTGACATTTAAATTAATTTATTAATATAAATACTAATAAAAATACAAATAAAATATTTGTAATTTTATTTTGTATTTATATTGAACTCGTTGGTTTTCTTTTGTAATTTAATTTAATTTGTAGTTTAATTTAATTTGTAATTTAATTTTATGTTTTAATTTCAACAGCATAGTTGTGTTAATGAACTTGTGAGCTCCTAGGCATACATCATTTAGGACTGCAATATCGATATGTACAATTGCATTCCCTAAACAATGTTTTTCTTCGATTGTAATCTGTTTTGTGTGCTAGAATTAATAAACAAATAAATATAAGAGTAAGAATACTTAAAATAAATTACCCTCTTGCATCTTGACGCCAATAAGGTGCATACAGCCCACTAAATGCTGGTACAAAAACGACACTACCATTTTCCGTTGCCTTCTCGGCCATGCTTTGAGAATCTTTGGCACTTTCCAGCAACTCAAGGTTGTCCTTTAACCAACCTAAAGCAGCTCCAGCAATGGCTACCTGAAACCATAGATACCAATATAATTTAGATTGTATGCAAAATACTGACTTCTCTTTTTCAAATAGTTTCACAAGTAAGTACTTACAAAAGTATTGTCATCGGATCTACCTATAAACAAAGTTAATTGGTCTTCTAAAAGAGATAGATGTGTGGAGCACACAATCAGATAAGGGGCTTGATTACAGTCATTAATAGTCGAATATAAATTATAATCCTAATAAAATATATCTACAAGTATGCTCCAACCTTGATTTTAGGTAGGTACATTATGAAGTACTTGTAGGTAAAGATAAAATAATTTAAATTATACATTTTAAAATGTGATTAGGTACGTAAATAAGACGTAGTATTGGTTCTTACCGATCCTTCTAGAGCGTACTGAGGTGGATTCTTGCTTCCCATTTGATATGCAACTGTTGTCAGCAAACCCCTACTAGAGTTTACTCGAATTTCTCCAGTATTGTAAAGTACAAAACAACCAGTTCCATATGTCGCTTTAGCTTGACCTTTTTGTAAACACATTTGTCCAACTAATGCAGCCTGTTGATCACCCAAGCATCCTGAAATAGGAATCCCACATAGGGGTCCATCGGCAATGTATCCATAAACCTGGGACAAAATTATTGGACTTAACGGTTTGAAATTATCAAGATAAATATGTCCTTTGATAATTATCGAGATAATTATCAAGATAATTATCAGATAATTATCAGATAATTATCCGATAATTATCAAACAGATATAAGCCTAGTAATACTTTTATAACTGATATTACTTATCAATAGTTTACGTTAGAATCAAGTGATTTAAATAAATTAGAGACATTTTACAATCAAGGTCAACTTTTAGTTTTTTATTTTTATAATTTCGTGTATAATAACATGCAAACCAAAATACGAGCAGTTAATCAACTAATTATATAATACTTTTACAATAATAATACTTGTACTTATTTAATTAAAATAAATTGATGAGTAGAATATCATCTTCATCAACCTCAACTGCGTTAACTGGATGGGGGTTTTCTGTATCTGAATAACAAATGGCAAATATTTTCGATTATACTTATCAAGATATTTATCAACCAATATTTATCTTGATAATTATCTTGATAATGGTAATTATCAAGATCAATGATAATTATCACTTCAAACCCTGTCTATAATTTAAGGATTTACTCTTTTCCTCAAATTAATTATGGTAATAGATATGTAAAAACATAGATAAGAAGACTCCCGACCAATTCACCTTTCAAACAAAAAATAAGGAAATTCAAAATTGGTTTATCCGTTCGGGTGCTACGATGCTGCAGACAGACATACACAAATAGACATGTCAAACTTATAACAACTCACCTCAGAGCTGGATTTTATTTCTGGCAAAACTGATTTAGGCACTTCAAAAAACTTGAGCAGCAATGGGTCCCAATTCATATTTTCTATATTCATCAACATGGTTCTTGAAGCATTTGAAACATCTGTTATATGCTTCCCTCCATTAGGGCCACCTGAAATCAGTTTTCGTCATAAATTATAAACATTGTATCTAATAACATAAATGAATATCGTGTACTGTCAGGATTCCAGAGACGTAGTGTGTGCTAATTAAAATTTTAAAAATTTATGTTAAAAATATGATGGGATGACCCTTTAAAAAGTAACATTATGTAAATAATTAATGTACACGGGACAAAACGCGGTTATTATTATATATTATTGTGTCGGGGTGACCTCTCTGACATTTTATTTAGTGGCAGTAAAAATAACAAAAATGAGAGGGTATCCGAAGATCCACAAGCCGGGCGTAGCAGACGCCGTGCACCTCCAGTCCGCTTGTGACCAAGACCTTTGTAACGCGGTCGAAACGTCAAGCTGTGAGTATATGCTACTACGAGTATGTACTTACTTATAATAATAGCCGCGTTTTGTCCCGTGTACATTAATTATTTGCATAATGCAACGCGAAAGTTTAAAATCTTATATAACATTATGTAGTTAGGATTGTAAATTCCTAAACGCAATATTTTTCATAGTATCAATCATACAAGTAAACTTGCAAAATGTAATTTTCTAAAGTTGTGCTATCTTAGCTTTATTTCTTTTAACTTATGTTTTTGTGATCGCGAAATCTTCCGATCTCATATCAAATTAAAAATTGGTCATTATCATGCCTCATTATTACATTACCAGCCCCTCTGTGACCTGTTTGTGGATCCGTGGCACAGTAATAGTGTCAACATGCCAGTCCTTCTGTGAGGGAAACTGTGAATTGACTTTTGGTAACTTCATATTATTTGTTCTATCCTGTTACTTATAATCCTGTTTTGTTTTGATATTTTGTATAAAATTTCGGTTACTGTGTGTTTCATAATTCGGTTTAAGTGCCTGTGTAATTGATGAATAAATAATAAAATAGTTATTATTATTTGTGATATCAAATATCATATTGTTATTATGAATACCGAATTATTAACAGACTTTGTTACATGGCTGGTAAATAACAATCTTTCAATAAACATAATTAAAAGTAAATTAATGAACTTTAGAATTAGAAAAATACCTGACGCATTAGAGATTAATTATAGAGGACAACCTATAGAAGAAATTAATTCAATAAAATTTCTGGGTTTAGAAATAGATTGTAATTTTAACTGGAAGACGCACACTGAAACGGTACGTAATAAGCTATCTCGTTTGTCCTATGCGCTATACATGCTGACTAAAACAGTTAATGTTTTAACAGTGGTGACTGCGTACCATGCCAATGTTGGGTCAGCATTGAGTTACGGCATAATTTTCTGGGGCAATTCAACCGATAGTTTTACTGTTTTTAAAGGCCAAAAGAAGTGTGTTCGTGCCATTGTTAAAATACAACCACCCGTAACCTGCAAACCTCATTTTCAGGAGTTAAATATTTTAATACTACCAAGTCTTTACATATACAAGGTAGCACTATTTGTCAAAAAAAATCCTAGTCAGTTTGAAACGCTTAATAGTAAGTGCAGAAACAAATTACGATTCCTACAAATCGCACGACCCTTTTCAATAAAAGCATATTATGCATGGCACCGTGTATAGAATAGAAAATTACCCACTTGTATTAAAGAATGTAAGGGGGTGTAAGGGGGCGATCTACCACCTTCCCGCCCCAAGCCAATCTCACCTGCCCGTGGTGCATCCTGCTGAATTACCAACGAGGCTCTGGCGACCGACCGATGGCGGTATAACCACGACGGTATAACTAAGGCGTGGGCAAATACGCCAGGCCAGTGACGGGCAGCAGCGTCATTGGCGCAAAAATCCACGTCCTGCAATCGCCAACCCGCCTGCCCAGCGTGGCGATTATGGGCAAACTCTCCAATGAGAGTAAAACTGCAGCCACGGCGCCCAGTTCCCGGCAGTCCCGCTATTCCTGGTCATGGTGGCGACCATGGTAACGGCGGGACGGGGGGTGCGAAGAATCTCCGGGCTACGGGAGGCCACCACAACAAACTGACCCTGGCGACGTACAACGGACACACTTTGCGGCTTGATTCGCATCTGGCACAACTCGAGGTGGAACTTGGGAAAATAAGGTGGCACATCCTTGGTTTAAGCGAAGTCCGAAGAGAGGGCGAGGAAACCGTAACCTTGGAGTCAGGCCACCTAATGTACTTCCGCGAGGGAGACCAAAATTCTCAAGGCGGCGTCGGGTTTCTCGTCAATAAGTCCCTCTCTGACAACGTAGTGGAAATGTCTAGCGTGTCGAACAGGGTAGCGTACCACATCATCAAGCTCACCGAGAGGTACAGCCTCAAGGTGGTGCAAGTGTACGCACCGACTTCGACACACTCAGACGATGAAGTGGAGGAAATGTTCGATGACATATCGAGGGCCCTCCACTTCACCACCAAAACCCACTACAAAGAAAGTGGACATGGCAGAGCCCCGACACTATGACTAAAAACGAGATCGACTTCATCATGGCGGACAGGCGGCATATATTCAGAGATGTCTCCGTGATCAACAGGTTCAACACCGGTAGCGATCACAGACTTGTCCGAGGCACTCTGAATATCGACTTTAAAGCCGAACGAGTCCGCTTGATGAGGTCAAGACTCCGGCCTACTCTACTGCAATCCATGAAAGGATCTGAAAAGTTTGAGTTAAACCTGGAAAACCGATTCAATGCCGTGGAAACCACAACGGACGTTGACCAGAACCTCGAAAATGTGGTTCGAGTCCTCAGGGAAGAAGGCACGAGATTTTGTAACATGCAGCGCAAAGGTAGGAAGTCAAAACTCTCTGATTAGACCTTGGGGCTAATGAGACAACGACGTGAGCAACCACCGTCCACTTCGTCAGGAAAACGGACTCTAAACCGGGAGATCAGTAAACTTGTGCGACGCGACCTCCGGTGCTCCAATACTCTCTCGATTGAAAGAGCTATCGAGCTCAGAAGCTCTTTAACGATGTCCTCTTCGAAGGGAGAACTCCGGAGGCGTGGAGTAAGAGTGTGGTCGTCTTGTTTTTCAAAAAAGGGGACAAAACCCTTTTGAAGAACTATCGACCCATTTCCCTTCTAAGCCACGTCTATAAGCTGTTCTCTAGAGTGATCACGAACCGTCTTGCGCGGAGACTCGACGAATTCCAACCACCGGAAGAGGCTGGGTTTCGGAGCGGATACGGCACCATAGATCACATCCACACAGTGCGGCAGATTATACAGAAGACACAGAAGAGTATAATCAGCCCCTGTGTCTAGCATTTGTGGATTATGAGAAAGCCTTTGACTCGGTTGAAATCTGGTCTGTTTTGGAGTCCCTGTAGCGATGCCAAGTCGACACTCAGCGGGCTATGGAACGAGCAATGCTCGGCGTCTCTCTCCGAGATCGAATCCGAAATGAGGTGATCCGGCAGAGAACCAAAGTTATCGACATTGCTCACCGGATTAGCAAGCTTAAGTGGCAGTGGGCTGGCCATATTAGCCGCAGAACCGACAACCGATGGGGTAAACGGGTTCTGGAGTGGAGACCGCGTCTTGGCAAACGTAATGTAGGGCGCCCTCTGGCTAGGTGGGGGGACGATCTGCGCAGGATGGCTGGCAAGAGCTGGATGCGAGAAGCCATGGATAGATCACAGTGGCGAACAATTGGAGAGGCCTACGTCCAGCAGTGGACTGCGATAGGCTGATGATGATGATGATGATGATGATTAAAAAATGTGACAGTATAAATGTGTTCAAAAGGAGACTTATTTTTTTTTTATTGTTCAAGGCATATTATAACATCAATAAATTCTTGAACGATAATTTTTAATTTGACATGTGTTTAGTTGTTAATTTTTATTTTAGAGGATACAATTATTGAAAGTTAGATTAGTTATAATAACTAATCTAACTTTCAATAATTGTATCCTCTTGACATTTAAATATAACTCAATTTAATATTAATGCTGCATGTATGAATTGTGGATTTTTTTTTCTTGAAAGTGTCATATCTCTTACGAATATGTACCTAATATTTAATTTGCACACCGTAAAATATGGCAAAAGCCTCATATCTATTGTAATCCTACCACTTGATTTGTATTACCCATATTTGCAAAATAAATGATTTATGAATAATACTTCGAATTCAACCTGCAGTTTTGATATAGGTAATATTTTATCCAACATCTATGGAAAATTTAGGTATTAATACCTTTACATCATTAATTCATTAAAAATTACCTGTTAAATTCCACATAATCCATGTATCTACAGTGCCAAAACAGCATGTACCCTTTTTCATAGCATTTTTAACTGCATCCACATTGTCACTTAGCCATCTCAATTTAACAGCACTAAAATATGGGGACATGGGTAATCCACATAAAGGCTGTGAAAAATAAAATAAATATTTAGAAAATAATGCTAACACAAGCCTTGAATATCATTACTATGGGACAGTTTTCCAGACCTTACCAATCCAATATTTTTTTGAATATCTAAGTACATATTCATTATGTACACAACTTGACTGAATATATCTTGTTCATCCAAAAAAAAATCATAATATAATTAGTTAACTAGTATTTTAAATCCTGTAATTTAACAAAGTATCCTGTTAGTAGCAGCTATCTTGTACCGCTTTATCGCCAACCGTAATCACACCTACAAATAGTTAACTGATAACTATAATCCTACTTATAGAGATAATTGTAACTTTACCCATATAATTACTTTAACATACATTTCTTTATAACTGCAGATAAACGCTACCTTGATACTGTCTTACCAAACCTTACACCTACTTTTAGCTACTTTGGACTTAGACTAATATCTTAAGACTAACAAGTTGTATTGATATTACAAATACAATGATATTTTACTTACTTTTAAGTAATTCTTATTCCTTGTCTTATTTGGTACAGTATCCAAGAGTTTTTCTATAGTAGACTTAGTTCTCATGTCCAACCAAACAATTGCATTATGCAGGGGTGAACCTGTGTTACGATCCCATACTATAGTTGTTTCTCTTTGATTGGTTACACCAACTGCAATTATATCCTGAAATGAATTTTTATTCATATAATTCACAATGTTGGGAAAAGACATTTACCACTGTGTATTTTTACGATGTGCTGTGAATATTGATATTAGAAACCATTCTACTCGCGCGAGCTAGATTTCCATCAGTACCATCTGGATACCGTCCACCGAGTCATGAGGACTGACACAGATCCATAAATTAATAACAAATAGGTACTCTATATCGAAATGGGAATACTTGTTGGCAGATGAAAAGAAGATTAATTAATGATACATTTGGTCTTTGTTCAAATACGACCAAATCCACTCCTCATATGAGTGATAGAAAGTATCATATTAATTACATTTAGGTATAATTTGTTTTTATCTCTCCTGCGGGAAATAATAGCACAAGGCCGGGGCTTTTGGGAGGCGTACGTGCGGATACAGATACAACAGGAAGAGGCCCCTTTCAGAAATAACAATGAAAGTGGAGAATGTGTACCTAGCAGATACCATCTCTGTATGCACTATTGAAGAGATACAGCTAAGCACAGCATTTGCCAGGTACAAGGACTATTGCAGATAAGAGGGCAATGGGACTATTGGGCGGGATATTGACGAGAGAGTGGGTCACCTGATACATAAATGTCTCAAAACAAGCTGATGAGAGTTACTGTTCTTCATTAGCAAAGATCATTAACTCTCACCAATGGGATCGTTATATCCCAATAATATTTTTTATTAAGGCATCTTGTTTTATTTACATAATATTTCAAGTTATCCTGATGGAACGATTAAGCTAAAAGAGCAGCAGGCTCAAATTGGTCTCAGACAGCTCAAATATGGAGAAGACCTTCACCAAAAATAGTGTTCTTGCACTAGAAGAATAAATACATCAGAAAACATAATACTAACAAAATTATTTTAAATTCCTCAAACAAAAATGTAAAAATTAATTTAAATTGTATTCTTGGTATGATATTAAAGGCTTTTTTATATTTGTATTTTTTTAACTTTATGCTTAAGGAGTCACCATGATTAAGGATGTAGTAATATTTTAAACATAAAACCTTAATTCTAATTAAATGTTGCAACAACTGATAAACAAATGAGTAATTGTAGGACTCTGAAGCAGGCTACTGGGAAGACCACCATACTAAGAACATAAACTAGGGCAAAGCTCCTCTCCTCATCTTAGCGTGTAATTCCCAGTGGTATCCAAACCTCCCGCTCTGGAGCCTGAAGTATGCTTGCACCATGATTCTTGATTTGACATGAGTCTGGTGACAATGAAGTGACTGCAGTCTGACCTTCACAACCCTTTAACAGGGGAACAAGACCAACTGAATCATGGTTACACGTTTCAAAAACTATCTGGAACCTGCAGGTTTCCCCTGACCTGCTGAGCTAATGGTACAAATATGCACATTTTTTAAACTCAAATAGACCCACTGCTGGGCAAAGGCCTCCCCTAATAGCCTCCACTCTTCCCTATTCATTTGAAAAATCCAAAGGTGCAAGCTCGGACTCGAACCCAGACCCAACCCCTATGGGAGGCTCATTCTAAAAGACCAAAATTCATACCGAAAGCAAATATAATGTTTTTAAGAGTACATTTTTGGACTTAGCTTTAAGAATGTTGCACATGTACATGGAAAAAATATAAATAGATTAATGAATATTTTTGGTCACTGATCAAACCCATGAATAGAAACCATACCACTTACACTTGTTTGATTAGATACATATTATGATTAGAATTGAAAATGATACATTTGAAAAGAAAAACAAGTAAAAATCCACAACAAACCAAATTGAGTGTCACTGGAGTGAAACTAAAGAAGACAGTTCATGTATCATAGAAAACATAACAAAAACAGTAAGGGGACCAAAATTTTGATGATATTTTTTTTTAATATTGGCATAGTATAAAGGATTACATTGGCTTGATCGTAAACAAAACAGATGCAATGGCATGACATGATGCCGTCATCATGAGGCACTGAATGGCCATACTAGCTAAAAGAAGTAAAAGAAACAGAGATCAAAATTAATTGATAAAAGACATCACAAAATAATCTTGCAAACTTGTAAAATAAACCTTGTTTTCATGTTTTAAAAATTTTATAATTATTTATTAAACTTTTAAAACAACTTGAATACCTAAATTCACATTTTAAATGTGTTTTTTATTTTCACTTTAATTAAGACAACCTCAACATATGGCTGGTCCAGAAAATAGGGTTTCTGGACCGGCCATATGTTCAGTTCCAGTTTAGAAAAGTGGAGCCAAATTGTAACGTACTGGTCCCTTAGAGATGCTAAAAGACGTCTAGGACATCAACATATGCGCTGGGAGAGAGAGCTGAAGCCTTTGCCGATAGGCACACTGATCTGACAGACTTTATATGAAGGAAATATCTCTCAGTCAGTCCAGAAGGCTATATAAATAAATAAAACCTATTTTCGCGGGCATTTTTTTTAATAGGGCTATCTCTGTAGTCTGAGTACTAAATGACGATAGCTCAGCGCTTACTCTAACTGGGAATCTCCATACATGCAAGAAGATTTTTCATACAAAATGTCTAATTGAGAAAAATATTTTACGAAAAAGTAAAGGATTAAGTTTTGTTTCAAGAGAATGGATAGCTACTAAATACACCCATTTCACGATCATTTTCCTCGTTATGTAACGAACCAATCAGTAAGTCATTGAGAGGTTATCTATCCCATTAGGTAAGTGTAATGACCTCGTCTATTTTACTGAACTGAAAACAACTTGTACCTTAGCGTTACCACCTAGATCCACCAATTTATCAACAGCTTTCTGTATACAAGTTGTAACAACTTCTAAGATGGCGTAAGGGTCTTGTTCCACCCATCCTTCCTGAGGAAATATTTGTTCTAATTCTTTTTGATGAGAAGCAACAACTTCTGTAGAATTAGCTTTAAAAATTATGAATCTTGCACTTGAAGTGCCCTCATCAATGGCGCCAACAAGCGGACCGAATTTTCCGAACTCCGACATATTCCAATAAGACGCAACCTCAACACTGATTTTATCGAATAAAAATAAATATCAATATTAAAAATGATTATTTTGAAACAGGCGCTCAACGCGAATAAATACACCAAAACCTTTTAACACGCTTCCTCTAGAAAAAAACAAAAATACAATCGAATACGAATCCACACACACAGAACAACAAATTGAAATGAATGAATGATAGAATGACATTAATTTAAAAAAATGACAACTGATTGACAACAACTAGAAAGTCAAAATGAGCATGCTTTAAGTGATGTAACGTTTCCGGTACAACAAATCGATTTATCGATTATGCGAGACAATTTTTAAAAAAAAGATTCTTTTATGAAACAGTCACAGAGATAAATTCACTATAGTTTGACTATAGTCAATTCAGTATGTGAAGGTGAATAGGACAGTTCTATTTTGACATCAAAAGTGAGGCGCTCCTTTTAAACCTAACCGATATTTTTCAGAATCGAGAATATTTTCTTTAGAAATCTAATCCACTTTTTATATGTTTATTTTTAATTTTAATCAACATTTTATCTATGAATTTAAACTATCTGGATATTAAATAGAATATCTCAATATTCTGTGTGGTACACACGCAATAAATAATTGAAACTCCATTAAAGCACAAACATGGTCGGTTTAAGACCACAACCACAATTTAATCGAGGTAAAGTTTGCTGTAATACTTCTAATCATTTATAAAATCGATAAAACTGTCACACTTTTAATTCTGTATGGTGAAATAAATCTTTAGTTTTTGAGTATCTTAATCAAGATGTTATATTGCTAAATAGGGTAGTTCTAAAAAATAATTTTATGCACTCATAATATTTTCTTCAAAAGATTTAAAATTACTGACTGACTTTTGTTTGCAATAATGTCTAAAATGTATTATAATTAACCATATCAAAGTATCAAATAATTTAGGGCTACTAAGCGATAGACCAGATACTGGCGTAAAACCGCGAATGATCGGGACCAGTGGAGGAATCTTGTATCAGAGGCTGAGACACATTTACTAGGTACCTACTGGTCGCTGAGCCATCAGAGAAAGTTAGTAAGTTATTCATTCAGTCAGCTTGACTTTTTGTATTCATTCAGTGTATACTGTAATAAGTAGTATACTTCGTCAGTTAAGTCATGTTTATTTTTGAGAAACTAACGTAGTTCTTATTTTTTTATTAATTGACGTGACGCCATCAATAGGGAACTTGTACTAAAATTTTATTGAGTAGTTATAATTAATAATTTAAAAATGTTATTCGTTAATATTGCATTACTGCAGTATGTTTTCCTAGATTATTATTTTTTGCGAAATATTTTAATAACTAGTTACGCATATTCAATCGTAGTTGAAACACTAATCAGCGTCAAGTGACGTCATTTCCTATGCCCATCTGACCGTTTCGTAAACTTTGAACAAAAAAATAATGTAAACTTTGTAAAATAACTTTAAAATGGAAATAGGGTTTATTAAAGTTGACTTGCAAAACCTTTCTAATTTCCATATGGACTTAGTGCGGTGGTTTTTCATGGGAAACTCTGATTTTTCAAGTGTAGAGATAAAAGGTTAAAAGCTTTTCCGGGTTGTCGTTAGCCACCCAAGTAGATGGGAGCTTATGTTATTAATAATAATAGTAATCTCTTTATTTCGAACTTTCACCCATAGTACAAGTTACAAAAATAAAATACATTGATACAGACACTTAAAAACAAAAATTAAAAAACAGTTCTACGTTCAGTTCAAATTAAATTAAACCCATCACCTTCTCTACACAATGTTTTTGGATCGGGCAGTCGAAACGGGCTGCTATGGTCCTAAGGATATTGTTATTGTTGTCACGAACCCGCTGCGTTTCCAACGCGACCCTTTTATGCATTATTGCGTGAAAATTGTCCACCCTGACTTCCGCAAACATGCCAGATGCGCTGTAGTGGCGCGGCAGCCTTAACAACATCCTAAGGGCGTTGTTGTACTGCACACGCAGTGGACTGTAGGCTCTTTTCGTATACTGGGTCCTCAGGCGGCTCATGGAATGAATATGAATTATGACAGGAATTTCAATAAAAAAAAACTAAAGCTATGTGTAGGTACTTAATAATTTATTGATTGTATTACAATTTTATCAACCACCCTTCGTTTAGTATTTTGCATCTTTAATTTTACATAGATTTATCAATGAATAATTGGTGGATTTGAAATACCACCAATAATATTGAAATATCATCAAAATAAGGAGCTAATGTCCATGGTATGGTAATGGTCCGCACAAAAGTTTCTTTTGTCGTAGTCTCTGTATTGTTCTTTCCACGTGTACCCTTGTCCTTGCAACCTTTGCAGTGTGGATTGAAACTTCTTTCGTCATCAGCTTTTCCTGGCCTAAGAAAGTAGGCTTGATGAGCTGTAAAAAGAATTTTAATATTTAAGTTCTTTCATTGCAAAGTTAAACAAATTTAGGTTATAGGTACTGTAAGAGTCGTAAACAGTGATCAAAACCAAGCAATTGTTATTCGTCCATGTGGATGTCTAGGATGACAAAACTATACTTTGCTAAGTGTTTTCTGAGTAATTAAATCGACTTTTCGAATTTGATTTTGTTCGACTTATACGAACATCACTACTGCAGTTGAGGAAGTGTCGCCATCTAGCAACAACACAGTGTACTACTTTGTATTCCTGTTGGCATTCGTTTATATTGAAATTAGTAGATGGCGTAAGTAGACCTCAAACAGAACTATTTACTTTTTTGTTATTGCTAAATTCATCATAAAATACAAATTAAATTTTAAAAGATTTGGGGCCAGTTGACCGTCGGAGTCAAGGTGCTTACTAAAATGTAAACATTTTAGTAAGCACCTTGTCATATTAGCTAGCCTAGTCATAAACGGAATGCATGTTACAGGTCGCGGCACGTAGGTAAGTGTAAGGGGTGGCCGTTGGTTTGCGCACTTGTAAAATAGCTTACTGTACATACCCAAGGACTAATATTATATAACTGTACCTATATTAAAAAAAAAATCTGTGCGGCCTTAGATTAAAGCCACTGTTTGTTACACATGCTAATTTGTAGCATGCTTTTTAAGCATGCTAAATATGAGCATTCTTAAGGAACTGTCCACATTTCATCCACAGAACTCCACCTTACAATCGTGAATCACTCAAAAACGCTCCACTCCACTGTTTTTAGTACTTACCAAAACCGAATCGAAACTCAAGATTTTTGGGTCCAACGTGGGTGCGAAACATGGAAGGTCACCAAAACCATCTCGCACCGACTCCAGGTTTTTGTCAACCACTGTCTTCGCCGAATTCTTGGTGTGTACTAGCCGGAGAAAATCTCCAACGAGCATCTGTTGGAACACTCTAACGAAACCCCCATCGACCAGCAGATCAATCGCCGCAAGTGGAACTGGATTGGCCACACTCTCCGGAGTGACTCTGATCATATCCCTAAACAGGGTCTGGATTGGAATCCCCAAGGGAAACGCACTGTAGCAGACGAGGTGAAGAACATCGGCAGGACTTGGAGTGAGGTCAAACGCGAAGCTCAAGACCGAACGCGATGGAAGACCACTTTGGACGCCCTCAGCCCCAGCTCGGGGACATAGGATAATAAGTCAAGCAAAATCGAATCGATACAAGGGACGTCGTTGGAGAAACGTCGGTAGTCCATTATTACAGAACCGGTCCAAATTATAAATGGCGCTCAAATTCCAAACGCCTAGCTGTTTGCCATTAAACAGTTAGGCGTTTGGAATATTCACAAAGTAATCAGTTGTAGTTTTCACTTAAATGTTATGAATGTAAATAAAAAATAAAATATGTAAATTATCTTTTATTAGATTTTAATTTTGCCTATGTTAGGACAGGAGAGTTTAGGAGAGTCCAAAGTCCAATAAGGGTGAGTCAATGTGACGTCGTGCGTACATTTTACTGATATTTTATCCCTAATGCAAAACTTGCGAGTAGGTAACTTGAGTTCTCTTAAAATAAGACATACCTACTATATTTACATATGTAAGAGGTTTAGGTCCTGGTTATAATACCCAGGTATCTACTTGTAGCCAAAGGTCGGAATCAATCAAACAAACAAACAAGCAAACATGTTGGTATTTGCAAAAAATACATTTGATACCGTATTTATTTGAATTTGAATTAGTTAATTGAATATATTTGAATTAGGCCGTGTGGTGCCCGGCAGAGTAGAACAGGCCACCCTTACTCTTACCGAGGTATCATGATCATCAGCACCCAGAGAAGGAAAACTCTGCATTTATATCAAAACCCTCGCCAACCCGTCTGCCAAGCGTGGTGAGTATGGCAATTACTCACGTAGGTACGGACAGCCACACATCAATGTATACAAATCTGCCAAATTTATTCTCACCTTATTATCAAACACATTTAGTTCAATGTCAATTGAAGTTTTTTTTATAGCTTATAAATAGGCAGCACGAGCTTGCTGTCCTATCTGATGGTAAACTTTAACCGCCGCTCATAGACATCAACAATGCCGGAACACACTCATGCCGCTGACTACCGTGAAAGAAAAACTTTTTTCAAACCTCGTTCAAAAAAGAACATGTAATAGTGATCAGGGAACACCGCGGCTGGAAGCTCATTCCAGAGTTTGCGCGAGCGTGGGAAAAAAGAGCGCAGGAAACGAAACGTTCTGGAAGGGATTGGTTCCAGGTAGTATTGGTGAAGGTTTGACAGATTGTAGTAACTTGATTGTGGCTGTCTGTACCTACATTTCCATTTCCATTATTTTATTAGGTACTAGCTTTTGCCCGCGACTTCGTCTGCGTGTAATTCGAATAAAAACAAGGTCTTTATGTATCAATAACTGGTGCCCGCGACTTCGTGTGCGCAGTATTAGTATTTCGAGTAGCTTATATTTATTACTACCAAATGTGCATTAGAAATAAATTATCAATTTTTATTGTATTTATTATAAATTATAGCCTATGTGTTATTCTGATCTATAAGCTACATTACTGTAAAGTTTCATTAAAATCCGTTTAGTAGTTTTTGCGTGAAAGAGGAACAAACATCCATCCATACATCCATCCAAACAAACTTTCGCCTTTATAATATTAGTAAGGATGTGTTATTCTGATCTATAAGCTACATTACTGTAAAGTTTCATTAAAATCCGTTTAGTAGTTTTTGCGTGAAAGAGGAACAAACATCCATCCATACATCCATCCAAACAAACTTTCGCCTTTATAATATTAGTAAGGATTGCTTCGGTAGGTATATAATAGATTTTTGTTCTGTAATCTCGAACTAAGAATATTACCGGAACTAAACTCGTGGCAGCCCCTTTTAACATTGCGTGTTGGAACGGGATGATTTGAGCTTTAGTACCTACGGCAATAACTTAAGATCGAGATTTGAAATATGGTGGTAAAGGATTCATAATTGTTAAACCTTTGTTAACTATAATGTGTTTTTGTATGTACGTGATTGAAACTCCCTGTTGGTCTAGTGGTTTAAGTACCGGGCCGTGGTCTTGGGGCCCTGGGTGCTATTCCCGGCTCTAGCAAAAAGTATGTAACGATTATTTCAAACATTGGTCGGGTTTGTGCGTGCTTAAGCGTGGTGATTAAGCCTAATCCCATCATAGTTGCGATAACTTGATTTCTATGATGGAGGCCTTTGCCCTGCCGTGGGACATTATTTAGGCTGATAGTTTACTGTCTGTGGCGCCGCGTCGGCCGCCGCGACTTCTGCAGCGACCCACTGTGCGTACCACATATGCTAGGTATGCACCCACTAATCTCGCTTTACGTTTTGTAGGGGATATGCTCGCTCATGACTTCAGTATTGACTTATTCGCCGACCATCTTAATACATTCCTAATCAAAGCAATCAGCTATGCTTCCAGTAAATGTAATTAAATTGTTTATGTACCAATTCTGACATCTTATATTGAAAATTTTATTCGTATGTATTAATCATGTAATTGTTTTCTGTATTTTCTATGTATTATTCTTATATGTAATTTTTTTCGGTTATGACATTTGTATTCATTTTAATTTCACATGACGTTTAATTTTTAAATAGATTTTCTTGTAATAGCATTTTTATTGACATCAAAATTGTACTATGACTGACAATTGTCATAAGCGTTTTGGATGTTGACATCTGTTAGTTTGTAAGAAACAATTGTATTTAATAATAAATTTAATAAAATAATAAATTTACTTTACTGCATGAACTAGCTAGCCTTCTGAATAGGTAGATACTATACATTGAAAGTATTGGTTGTTGATGATACAATTAGTTAGGTAGGTACACATACTTCCCATACCATCTACCTCATATAGGTAGGTAATCTTTGCTTTATAAATAAGTATCTGGGTAATTATTTGCCGCTTTTAGATTTATCAAGATCGATCATCTGCCTCACGCTGCATGCTACCTGTATGTCAAATAAGGAAACAAACCGCTGGTCTATAAATAATATAAAAAACATGAAAGGAGTATAGATGGAAACATCTTAATTGTAGTTTTACTTAAATTTGATAATCATGTAAATCAGATAATATCGATTCAATAGTAAACTGAGAGTCTAACATATTATTAATAGGTAATGTGCAAAAAAAGGATTGACAATGATTTCTAATACATTTCTACCTAATGTAAATTTTGAAAACAACTGAAAAACCATAACCGCCAAAGAAGGTCGTAAAGCAAAAAAAAAAAAATGAAGCTACTCATTTAACAATGATGCCTATACAGTACATACCAACTTTATAAATAGGTCTACTAATTTGATTTGTCCACCATTTTATTGATTCGGATGAGTAGAATCACGAGTAAAAATACTCTCGTTTCCAACAGTAGAGAAATATAACTATACGTGATCGCCAGGGGAACTGAAAATCTAGTTACAGCTAAAGTTGTATGAAATAGACATGAAGACCCTTTTCGTTCAGTGTCATCCTAAGATTTGTTAAATACAGAAACATTGGTAAAGTAGTTAAGAACTTTCATATTTGAAAAACTTCCCGAGATATCATCATTACAAAATCACACTTTTGAACTTGGCCAAGAAACCCTCCAAGTTTAGAAAAAAGTTCGCATAAGTAATGGCATTACTTTACAACAATGTCAAGTCATTTATCTTTAAAACTCGTCTTAGATTTTATTTTGTACCTACCTTAAGATTAACAATATGCTTTAAAGTAGCTACTTCTTAGTTAAAATAATAAAGATTGTAGTATGTTAAATACTTAAGGTGACTCATATTTGTTATTATAAAATTACTAAAACAAGTAACATACTTGTTTACCTATATGCACACTAGTGTTATTTTTATGTAACTACCTAATTGTCTTACGTTCTAGTAATTTACCGTACATACTGCCACTCAATTAAAGCTGCAAAAGCATTGTATAATATTTAAATAAGTGAGTTCCAACCATCAATTATAAGTATTTAGTCAGATTTGTAGCGCGCTTAAAAGCCTATATAGAGTGCGTATTGTCCACGATTTTATTGCAGTCTCCCGCAGTTTGTCGAGGGGAGTGGCGCGTCCGTCGCTTCCCATAAAAGCCACTCGTGCGCAACTAGACCAAGAAACATTCATAGAATATGTTTATAACAATAATCACAGTATTGCTACTTGTGATCGCCGGTTATATAATAAAAACAGTAACCAAGCCGAGGAAATTTCCACCAGGTACGTCCACTTTAGCTAGCACAACATTTTTTAAATCATGAATTAAATCGAGGTTGCAATTGACTTAAAAGTTTCAATGTATGTTTGAACTGCATAATGTCATGTTCAAAGTTCATGTCTGTATTCAGGCGGCGATATTTATTTTTAATTACCAAAGCGGTCATAACCTCTAAGGCGTTGACGACAAGACGAATTTGTGTGCATTAGTGAATGAATCGAAAGCACGTGCGCTTGCGCGTCTCTAAACTGATGTAATCGAATAGCAACTAGTTGTAAATTAATTTATTGCAACGGTTTTGTGGGTGTTCTGTGTTGTCACATGATAACGTGGTAACAACCCTTTAGATATTAGGTTGAAATTAAGAGATGCTATTGTTTTTTAATTTCACTGTTTTTGCTCATAGTCATTTTTAGGGTACCGTAGCGAAATGGCAAAAAACGGAACCCATATAGATTCGTCATGTCTGTCCGTCTTTGTGCCCGTCCGTATGTCACAGCCACTTTTCTCCGAAACTATAAGAACTATACTATTGAAACTTGATAAATAGATGTATTTTGTTAACCGCATTACGATTTTTACATAAAAATTGAAAAAAAAAAATGTTTTTTACATTATTTTTTCTAAACACAATACTTTGCGCAACAGACGTTCCCAAATGTTAAATTGTGTCGTCGTCCCCCCCCCCCCCCCCCACTTACCTCTATAATCAATGAATTATAAAACTAAAAAAATATAAGATGTAGGTACATTATCATGAAAACTCACAACGAAAATTGGTTTGAACTATATATAGTGAAAAGTTTTTTTTAATACGTTATAAACCGTAAACCGCAATTTACCTTCCATATATCTTACTTGCTGCTACGGAATTCTTCATGGGCGAGTCGGACTCGCACTTGGCCGATTTTTTACATTTCATTCAATAAAACTGCCAATTATAGATCTTGTCCGATCCCCTACTGTGTGTAGTTACGCCCGGAGAATTGCCTAATGTAAAGAAATTCTTAACGCCTTTGCAAATATTATTTAGTGATTGGGAAAGATGTTAATAAATCACTTTTTTTAAGGGCGACATATTAAAAAAAACACCAATATTGATAAATAAGAAGGCATGTAGGATTGCCAAGGGTAATAAATCTAGAACTTTTATTTGGGTAACTTATTTTTGGTCGTGATTTTTGGTTCGAAATTAACATTTTTTTCATGCGACGCTATAAAATAATAACCAAGCGCAAGATTGGAGAAGTCGCTGATACGTTACCGGCTTTAATTTTTTTGAAATAATTATTATTGAAGTAACAACAAAATATAATACCTTTTAATAACTACGCCTATTGTTCCTAGCTTACGTCCCTTTAAAGCACACACTTTTTAAACTTATATTCACTGCAACATACAACAAAACTTAAGCAACTGTTTATAATAGACAATGTAGATGTATCAAAAGAAGATAACACATAGATAATAACAAAAAGGATGGTTTTGGCCATCGCCAACATCTTTAATCATAACTATCACTAGGTAGGTAATATGAAGGCAGTTTTCTCTCTTATCTCTAACAAACTGAGGTAATTAGTAATTAGCGTAGGTATTGAAATAGATTAAGTAATGTGCATGTAAGTTGGGAAGTGGGTCAATATTAGCTTTCGAAGTACTGCAAGCCGCGGCTACTCTTAGCGTGAATCAATTTTTCGCGTACAAAAGCGGACCCAACATTTGTGCATGGTTATTTAATAAATAGTAGTGTTTGCCGAGAGGTTGTAACCCCGAAATTGTTTGAAATAGATCCGGTTTAGAAGCTAAAAATTAAAATAGATTGGCGCCGCTAGTGTGCCCTACCAGTAACCTTAATCGGGGGAATTTGAAATCACTATCAGCATATTCAGATGTTCGTGTGTGGGGCTGATAATTTACCATGAGGTGACCCTCTAGCTCGCTTGTCGCCTCTAGCATAGAAAAAATTGATACGGTTGTATAAAGAGTGCCCATTGTCCCAATTTTAGTATCACCCTGCAAATAAACGTTAACTGTACTCAAAGTTGTCGGTGAATGTCTAACTGTTGGGGTTAGTTATACAGGTTGTATAAAAAAAATGCATTCAAAGTTTTTTAATTTCTGCTTGTATTGGGAATTAAGGTACCGCAAAAAAAAAAGATATACCTACTAAGGAATTTAAGATCCGTGATGAATTACAAATCCTAACAGGACCTAAATCGAAATCATTCATGACGATTGGTTTTCGATTTAGGACCTGTTTGATTTTTTCCCATAGGCATTGTGCACTGATGGGATATTATCCTAAAGGTACACTATGAAACTGCTGGGTGAACTTCTCGCATTACATCCCAGAGAAGTGGAAGTGTCTGAAATACAGCGCTGACTGGGTAACCACTTATTTTTTTTTGTTCTCCCGGTGGAACATGCCGCCAGCCGGTAGTCGGCGCCGCCTATCCGACCGCTAGGAGAGAGCCGGGTAGTGTGGGGCTCTCCCCTGGGGAGCTCTCAGGGGCCTACCCACTAAAAACCACCGGGGCATCCGTGTGGGGTGGGCTGCAAAGTCGGGTACGAATCCATGTTCGCGGCCCACCCTCGAAGGACGAGAGGCTCGCCAGCACGGCCTCTCACCAGACGGGCCACTCCCATGGCCCACCACCCTCTCCGGAACCATCGACGTTGCTGAATTGCAACGCCGATACGAAGGGGACGACTGTGGGCCCCTTCTACAATCCCATACCCTGCTGATTGCAGGGCAGAGAAAGGAGAGGGTCACCCACAGGCTTCGGACCCACGTCGGACTCGAAAATCCGCCCGTTCGAGCACCTCCGCTGGGTTGCGGAGACAGATGACAGGACAGGAAAGCGGGGACGTGTCGAGTTGAATCCCACTTTCTGTGGGACCCATCATAGACCCACCAACAATGTAATGAATGTAACATGAACATTATGTACTCGGAAATGAAATATTCCAAGAATTCTTTAAAACCAGTTTGAATGGTTCAACATAATTACGTGGGTGGGTGCTTTTGTTACACAATTTTCTACATTATGATAAAAACGAGCGAATTATCTGGCTAAGGAAATAGTGGCGAACTGTAGCTTCGAAACAAAAGGAGCTTATCTTTGTGCACAATATTACTTGGGCAACAATAAAAGCAATTGCATTTTAGTGAATTATAATTAGTGTCATTGTATAAGTTTCTGAGTGTTGTATCTGTTTTTAATCTTCATCGAACGTAACGTGCTACAGAATTAGTATAATTTAAATCGATTTGCAATAAACTATTTTTCATATACATGATACTTAATACCTTCAGTGTAATACATAATAGAGAGCGTTTCTGCACTTTCTAAACTTTAAAAGCACTTTTGGAAATATCTACTTATGTATGCATAACCTGTTCCATATCTTGCCTTGCGATTGTTCTTCGTATTGTATATTTGTGGAATCGTTCGCGAAACAATGGTGGCACAATGTTAAATGCATTTCAAGAACGAGAACTGCCTGCCACGAGGTAAAATCTAGGAAGTAATACAGAATTCTTGAATTTAAGTGAAAATTGGTGCCTGCATATTTTTTCAAGTGGCTCCCAAGTTAAAAAGCGTTTGAGGAATTTGGGGTTTGGTACTATTGATTCTTAAAGCGCGCGCTAGAGACAAGTACAGAAATTCCATAAATATTCCATCAATGAGTATATGCCTTAGGCCCGATTCGACCAATGTTTATTCGAGAATAAATGTAATGATAACGTCGTCATACCATACGATTCGGATAAAGATTGGTTGAATTGGGCCTTAGTTGTAGATTTTAGATCACCAACCAAGATTTGGATAACAAGTTCAATGTTTAATCATGAAATTGAACTCTATGGTTTGACTTGATAGTCATAATCATCTTTATATACCAAGTTTGTCATTTAATGTCGATGAGTTTTTTTAGTTATGAGGGGTTCCCAGTGGTTACCACTGGTTCGTGTAAAATTACGAGGTTTGGTTTGTCCCGTTCTGTTGACTTTAACTTGGCCTAATTGCAGACCGGAATATAGTATGTTTGCTCTGAGTACAGCAAACGACTTTTGCCATAGCTCTCCGTCCTTTGCCGTAAAATTAGTCTAGGTAAATAAAACAGGTGTCTGCACCTGGATCTAAGATTTCTGCAACAAGGCTTTTCTCTCCTTCTCTTTTCTTTTTAATGATAAAAATATATACAATACGAATTGAGAACCTCCTTTTTTTTAAACTGGTTAAAAACTAAGATTGGACTCCACTATCACAATTATATGCACAATATAAAATACTTGTTTTTTTTTATATATTCCTTTGCTTTTTTTTGTAGTAGGCAGTCCTGTATAATAATTTGAATAATGTGATTTAAGGGGGTTTTCGTTATTAAAAAAGAAAACTGCTGAAATAAAAACTGCTATTTTAAAGTTAAACCATTGTATTAGCTATATTTTGAAATATCAAGTTCACATTATGTAATGTAAATAATTGATTAATTACGTGTTGTCTATTGTATACTCATCAACGCTGTGTTCGCCTGTAATTGGCATACATACTGACATCAAATTTACTATAAAAAGCTGTTATGATTACTTTTGTATGATGTGCTGTTGGTGAACCTAAATAAATAAAAAAATAGTTCTTTATAGTAATTTTAACGAACTTTGACTAATTTGACTAAAATACATAGATAATTGGTTTTATATCCATTAGTTTGCGAGCGATGCACTTTGGCTTTATGCGAATTTTTGGTTTAAGTTTACATACCTTATCTTGCATGAGTGGGTAAATAATCGTGTTATAGGAGTATCCAACAGGACCTATGAGAATAAATTTTATTGTAACGTTTCTTATCTACTTCGGCACTACATACACACTAGTCTGAGTTTATTTATGCCTGGGTGCAAATCTGGATTAAATCTATTCTTGTAAATAACTGCATATTCATGCAAAGTTATCTTTCTGAATAAGTTTAGAGGGTTACTAGCATTTAACGTTTAGATGGTAACAACTAAGTGGTAAACACTTTACTGGAACACCTGCCTTCTTCATCTTCACTTATCGTGTTCCCTGTTGCGTCAAAAGCTGTCGGTTAGGAGACCAGGCCAGGGTACGCTTAGACCGTGATTTAGAATTAAGGGAGTTTGCTAACCAGGCCAACTGAATAATGGTTACACGTTTCAGTACCTCTGTAAAATATGTAAATCTCCTGGAGGCCTATTCTCGTGCACTCGACATTGATGTTGAGATCAAGATTTGTATGACGATCTTACACAAGGTGATCCATCTGCTCGTCTGCCACCTATTACATAAAAAAAACAAATGTACTAAATCTCTAAATCCGACTTCAAAGACGAAGTGCACGAAAATTGAGCACCAGAGGGCCTATTGACCACTTGACATTGAAGTCGAATTAGAGATTTGTACAGACGAATATCTCTAAATTCTACTTCAATGTCAATGAATATATTAATGACTTCAATACTCCTCAGGTGGTTATTTCTGTTTTACAAATTTTTGTGATATATTTAGGTAAAAATACCAGAATAATTTGAAAAACAGAATACATCTTTGTGGTGGTCACCAGTTTCAATTGGAAAATATTTGCTAGTAAGTATTATTCTTCATATCCGTCCTATTTCATCGACTTGTATCGTTCTAGATTGAAAAATGAGTCGTTTATTTTTGAGTCTTCGTTGCATGAATGGATAGCCTTTATATTGCTTATTGAATGGTACCACGAACCTATATCAAATGCGATCACAGCAACAGGTTTCATAACCATTTTTATGCACGTGTAGGTTTATCAGATTTTCTTTTTACAGTAAATTCTTTGAAAGATGGATTTGCAGGCTTTAATATGTATATGTTACGGCAGAGTAGAATAGGCCACCCTCACTCTTACCGAGGTGTCGTAAAAGGCGACTAAGGTAAAGCTGCTGGCATGATCATCAGCACCCAGAGAAGGAAAACTCTGCATTTATATCAAAACCCTCGCCAACCCGTCTGCCAAGCGTGGCGAGTATGGCAATTACCCCTCATGTGATTGAGGGAGGCCCGTGCCCCAGCAGTGGGGACTTAAATAGGCTGATGATGATGATGATGACGGCTAAGGCTCAAAATGCGGTTTCACCTAGATTTATCCAGCTAGAACTAAATGTACCCAGTATTTGTCTGACTAGAACTAAATCCAAACATACTCGAGGCTAATAGGAGTAAGCAATACAGGTTGGATACCTTGGCTGGCTTGTTTTACTTCTTATTCCTCTATAGTATCAGTATCTAGGATTTAGTTGAACCTAGGCTTAGTGGGAATTTGTCCAATTACACTTTTGATTGACCGAAAATAATCGACTAAACTTAGCTTTTACTAGATTACTCGGCTACACCCAGGTTTAGCAGGCTAAAACTAGGTGCAGACTGTAATGATGATGATGGAGTCCGGCCGATTTCGACCACAGCGACCGCTTCAACTCCTATATATGTATATGAAAAATAGAGTAAGTGTAGTTATCTTTACCTACCTAGTTCTTGTCAATCGTGATTTTCACCTACCCACTAGTTATGTAGAATTGTGCTGGCTGGCTGGGTCCCCGGCGGCCCATACATGTACTATTTTTTATGCGACCTGCACCTGATGGAAAGTATTCATCAACGCCGGCTATGAACATCTGCGAAATCAGAGAGATCGGTTATGAGTTGCTGGCCTTTTTAAAAAAAAGTACGCTCTTCTCTTGTAAGTTGTACTCGGGAAATACTCCTGCAGCCAAACCGTTCCACAGAACTGATGTACGTGGTAGAAAGTTCCGCGAGAAAGGCAAAGTATTAGACCGCCACAAATCAAGACGAGATGATGAGGATGAAATGACAATCTCTTGGGTGTGTTTTGATGTGAAAATTCACCTGCAGGTATTAGATCAAACAGTTCCTTAGAGCACTCCCCATGATAGATGAGGTATAGAATGCTGAGGGAACCTGTATCGTCATATACGTTGTATCCGGTCAAACGGAAGATATTGGTACTGAGGTGCACCAGCCCAGAGATGGGAGTAGTATTCTATATGGGGCCGAACTTGTCCCTTATAGAGTTGTAACCGATGAGCTGGTGTGAAATACCGCCTGCCTCTATTAAGTACACCAAGTTTCTTTGAAGCTGTTTTAGCTTTATCGTCCAGATGACCATGAAACTATACATCGACCGAAATGTCGACACCAAGGATTCTGATAGAAGGCACTTCAAAGGGACGCCTTTTAGCGGTTAAGGCGCACACTTGTGTCTTAAAGGCATTAAAACAGACTAAATTAAGTCAGCTACACCAGTTAGAAATATGATTTAACATGTCTTCGATTTCAGACACAAGTGTGTTTCGGTTATCAATGACGTTTTCCGGAGAAATATTTGCTCATCTGCACAGGAATGAATATTGTTCTGAGACAACATATGAAGTGCAAAAGAAACAGTGTCGGAGATAGCACACAGCCCTGGGGGACACCAGCGTTCACGGGCTTTAGATCCGAGCAAGAAGAGTCGATAACGACCTTAATGCTACGCCCATTTAGAAAACTAGCGACCCATGTGCATAATTTCTCCGGAAGATCGTGTGAGGGAAGTTTAGATAGCAGCGCTTTGCGCCATACCCTATCAAAGGCTTTCACAATGGTCAAACTGAAAGCCAGAGCCTCACCCTTACTCTCCAACACATGTGCCCATCGATTAGTCAGAAATACCAAGAGGTCACCAGCGGAGCAACCACTACGGAAGCCGTACTGACAGTCGCTTAATAGGCGGTTCTCCTCTAAATATTTCAAGAGCTGACGGTTAGTAATGGACTCCATTACTTTAAAGATGATTGGTCTATAATTGGACGGGTCAGAGCGACGGGACAAGGGCTAACTTCCATTTACTCGGTCCTACGTCAGTGGTGTAGGAGAGCCGGAAAAGACGCCTTAAGACCGGAGCCAACTCCGGAGCGAAGTTGTACTTTTTCTTAAGGATGCTGGTATTTGGGTCATTGTATGCCACCGTTGCCGCCCAGGCTTATTAACAATCTTGCTTCAAGTGTGATGTTGAGTGCTGTTGAGAGGCACAGTACTCCGTACGAGGCAGTGGTCGTAGCCGAATGGTGCATCCACAGACACTTTGTAGACGTCGGGAGGGGCGGTCAGCGGAAGATCATACAAGGTGGGAGAGTGGTCATCTATATCTGGCACACGTGTGAAAGTTACTAGTTGAGATAGACCATAGGCAAAAGTTATAAAAGGTTCTTCCCGCATAATCGGTAGAATGTGAACCAAGCCATTCGGCGTGGTGCGCGTATCACCTAGTATAATGATCTCTGCGGTTGGAACTTGTTCAAGGACCAGTTCAGCCGCCATCTGAATGTACTCAACGAGTCAGTCAGTCTCGATATTGCCGCTATGAGACCTGTCAAGGCACGAGTAGATGTGGAGATGATCGACGCAGTCTACTCGCAGCCAAAAGATGGACAGGTCTCGTGCTTCAAGATTGCTAAGGCGACGGTAACAGATATCTTCCCTGACATATGCACATACACCCGTGGGACAAATGAATGTTCAAGTTCGTAACCGGGACAGCATAAATAAGATATGTCAGAAGGGGGGAAATCTGTGTTTCGGTAAGAAAAATCAACACAACAGCAGCATAGCTACCGTTATTTCACCTTGGTTTTATGTGAGAGGGTGGTACTTCCCCTGTCAACCCCTGCCCATTCACGTGGTATATTAACATATACACAACATGACTTTACCACCACAGCATACATACATAACATAACCCGAGCGTATTATCCGCTGCTGACAATGTCGTTGGGTTGCAAACACATGCACTCAGTTGCTCTGTGACAATCGAACTTTTTGAAAGAAAGAAAAACATTTATTATTATAGACATCACAAAACAGGGCACACCTGCTGTGTTCTTAACACATTATATAACATTTGGCACAAACAGAAAACAATTAAAATACATTTGCGTCTTTCTATAAGTGAAGTCGTTTGATTTTATGCGCGTGTAAAATTTTACCTATTTCATGTGAATATTATTCATCTTACATCGATAGCACCAAATTTCTGAATCGATTTTGTTGAATCAGTTGTCAATCTTCTTGTAATTATACTCGTAACTTCAGCTACCAGCTATTACTAAAATGGCATTAATTATAAAAATGTTGCTCCAAGAAAATAACCTTTTTAATAGTCCGGCGGCACATTTCTGACTCCTGTGTTGGTGTGGGTATCGATGGGCGGTACCATCGCGTGATTCGTCAATTCTTTTACCCCTATCTCATAAACAAACCCCCGGAGAGAGGCACTCGGCGGTAAGATGAAATTACTACCACATCCAGAAGTAGCGTATGCCCTCTAATAAAACCTATTGACGCGGTCACCAACAGCGGGGAGGATGGGAACTGAATAGAATTAAATTATATTTACTGCAGCATTTAAAGTTGACCATTTTTGTATTATTTTGCTATTCCAAGGGGAAATTCCAAATATCCTTTGCTAACCAAAAGCCGTCCTGAAATCTACACTATATTCCCCTGGGGCATATCCTGATTTGTCCTAACAGTGGGGAAGACAGCAACAAAAACCACCGACCGCGTCACTTGCCCAGGGCAGAGGCCCGCCAGCACGACCTCTTCTGCTTGCCTCCTCGACCCTCCAGCTTATCCTCTCAGACGAGCCCATACCTACTGCTGAATTGCAGCGTAGGCGCCGCAGAGAAGACGACTGCAGGTGCCCCTCGCAAACACCCTGCTATGCAAACCACCGTTAGGCAAACCTTCATAATTCACTACTTTATAGAAGATACCTTCAGCGCCTCTCAGGCTCTGGCCAAGGGAACAAAGGAAAGCCGCCCTTCGAACGGTCACGGAGAAAAAAGTTACGAAGACATTGTTTTTTGAAAATAAATAAACCAACTCATCAAATCATATGCAGATCAATCATTAGGACGTGCGACTTCTATTGCCCTCTCACAGGTTTATAAATAAGTTTCCTGGGTACCTATCTTTAAAGCCTGCCCTTTAAAGCAAAACGTGTTTCGTGTTATTATTTATTAATAGGTATTGAAAGATTTTCCTGATAGATTTCTTATAAGTCAACAGGTTCAGTCAATTTAAACATAGTTTATCATAATCACTTCCGGCCATGGTAACGCGGCAACAAAAAACAAATAAAAATAGCAATAATTAAAATATGAAGGCAAGCATAGGCAAAAAGAAGGTGAAGTGAAATCTGGCTGTTGAAGTAAAATATTATTGACAAGCACTTACAGCGTGAACGTAAATAGTCCTTGAGCGATCTAATCATCAAGTATGCGTAGGTTGTATTTATGTGAAAAACAACTTGAAAGAAAAATAACACTGCCATACCTACGTAATTATGCAAATCCGATTAGAGAAGGAGATCTTTGTACATAGGTACTTGATAAATGAAATAAACGAAAATTCTTTCGTTATTTCATTTGATGAAAAATAAATTTCTTGTTCCAACCTTTTTCGAGGAATCCGCTAAGAGGTGTTTGATGGAGAATTCTCAGGAAAGTGATTGTCGTCCTCGACCACTCTGCAAACAATCGGGATTCTTTAATGTCTCATTAATTAAGTCAGGCGCCATTTCAATAATACTTTTAAGTACTTTTTATGCCTCTGGGACAAGAGCCTTCTGCCCTGACTCAGTCATTTATTTACAAGTTTTTCTCTTTAAAAGCACTTAGGTAATTTGATACAACCTAAAATTTCTATGAAATTAGGATTAACATAATCAGCCCTGTAAGCAGCGCACTTGTGACACCACTGGTGTTGTAGGTCCACCAGCGGCGGTAAATGCTTACCATCAGGTGACACGTCGGCTCGTCTGCTACCTATATCATAAAAAAAAACCACATGAAGATAACTTTTCACGGTCTGAAGCAAGAAGTCATCTGTGGAAGAAACCTAACACGTTTACAAATCCAAGTTTCTATATTGCATAAATTGTAACCGCTCACATTAATTTAACAATCAGTTTTATGAAATCATCGGAATTACATTTTGTTTTTAGTAATAATGGACTTAAATATTTCATCACAATGTTGACGATTAATAATTATTATCTACCTTATTGTTTTCCAGGGCCAAAATGGTACCCATTTTTTGGGTGTAGCGGCGTCGTCCAGAGTATGACCAAGAAACACGGATCTCAATGGAAAGCGCTATCTGAGTTGGCAAAAGAGTATTCAACTCTAATCTTGGGCTTAAAACTAGGGAGCGAGTTGGTGGTGGTGGTTTATGGAGAGAATAACATACGACAGGTCTTCACTGAACCAGAGTTTGAAGGACGACCTAACAGCTTCTTTATAAGACTAAGATGTCTAGGAAAAAGGATGGGTAAGAATTTTGAACCTTATGTATGCGTATAATTAGTATGCGTCTCGACAATCTGCGCGATCAAAAGATACGATTAGGTTCCGATTATATCCCATATTTTGTCTCTATATGTAATCAAAACAAATTGATGGTTTGACCAAGCGATCCGTCTGCTCGTCTGCTACCAGTCACAAAAAAAGAAATCATATTATGAACTAGTAATTTAATCTTGTAATAGATTTATTGAAAATATTCACATCTGAAAGTAAGTACGGAACGCTTCGTGCGCGAGTCCGAATTGATCGGGGTTTTTTTTTATTAGGGTAGGTCCGCTATTTTTATTTTATCTAATGAGTAGGTACGTTAATAGAGGAACAGGTTTTTGGAAGAGACTGGTCGGTTCAGACAATAAGCTTACGATATTATATTGACTTCCATATTACAGACACAGGTTAAGATTGATCGCTAGGTATCTACTGACTCCCACTAATATTGAGAGTGAAAGGTAGGTTATTTCTGAAAACTTGTAGGTTTTTATTTTGTGACACAGTATATTGGCTCTACTCAGCCTGATGGCCTGATAATAAGCAAGAGAAGATCCCACATTGTAATTACAACGGAAGCGATGTGTCAAGGCATCACCTCCGTTGAAATTGCCATACTGGCCCGCGTGATGCTTATAAATGTAATATGTTTAGTCACTAGTTCAATAAAATTGGAGCCGAAGCTGAAGAGACCTACTCAAGCTTCCCTTTTTAACCCCGACGCAAAAACGACAGGGTGTTATAAGTTTGACGTGTCTGTGTGTGTGTGTGTGTATGTCTGTGTGTCTGTCGTAGCTCCCGAACAAATGAATTGATTTTGAATTTGTTTTTTTTGTTTGAAAGTGAGGGAGTGTTCTTAGCTATGTTAGATAAAAATCGATCCAAGATGGCCGCCGTCACAAAGATTTGAATTTTAAGTTTTAACACAACTCCCACAATATGGGTATCATATAAAAGGGCTTGAGTAGCAGAATATATTAATTGTGAAAAATTTCAAATCCATGATGGCCGCCGTCAGAATGACGAATAACCTATTTGTTGTTCCAACTGCCTCAATATAGGTATCAAATGAAAGAGCTTGTGTCGGGGGTTTTTTGAATTTTTAATTTAATTTTATAATTTTTGTATTAGATAAAATAGAACTAATTAAAATGAACGTAGAACTAGTAGACCTATGCGTTTTATTTAAAACAAGAAATCTCCGCAGTTGGAAATTTTTAGTATTTTTTTAATAGAATGCGACCTATATATTAAACTGGTGGATTTGTGTTTTCGTTGAAATATATTAATCAACATTATTTTTAAATTTAAAAATGTCTTGGCACCATAACATTCTTAAACGGTGTGGATGGGCAGGAACTGTAAAGTTCTATTTTCAGCGTACGACCACAAATGTGCCGTCTCAAATCAGGTGTGCCGTCTGCTCGTTTGTCCGCTATAATGTAAAAAAAAAGAAAAAAAATACAACGAGCCCCACTTAGGTAACAGTGGCTTACTAAAATTTATCTACCTCCATTATTGACTGACCGGATGGCGCAATTGGTAGTGACCCTGCCTCTTACGCCATCCCCACCCTGGACAAACATTCGTGCGATGAACAGTTGTGTTTGTTCGGTGTCTGGGTGTAATATATGTATTTAAGTATATATTTGTGTTCCTCTGTAGTCTGATATCTGTAACACAAGTGCTTAAGCTACTTAGTACGGAATCAGGTCAACGTATGAGATGTTGTGAGAATTAATATTATATTATTGTCTATTTGTAGACATCGTAAGCTCCTGTGTTAAACTATATCTACGTCATAATTATCACATCGTCTTATTATCGAATTATGTTTGGACCATGAACCAGGGTTTCAGGGACTGGTAATCACAATCGAGCGGCACTGAATTTACTGAAATACACATTCATTAATCATTTTTCACTGCAGTTTGTCAATTTCCGAAAGTTGATCAATTACTTTGAAAATTGTTAAACTTAGGATTCTCGTTATCTTACATGTACCTAATACGTCTCTTTGCAGCCACTGTACATATAAACGGGATTAAGCTCTAGGAAGACGAAGATGTATGCAATCACTGCTAATTTTCATAATCTACGTTTAGTGGTATTGCAAATACGTCAAGTTTGACTTAACCGATACCCGGGCAAAGATGATGATACTTATTAATCATAATTGGAATATGGGCTAATGCTCGACCAATATAACAAACACCTGATAGAAAGCATCGAGGGGTTTAGGATGATATGCGTTTGCCTAGAAGATGCCAGTTCACTCTTGCGTTAAATATATCCAGATTATAGTGGTCAGGAAAAAAAATCTCGGCAGGGAGTTCCATTGTTTAGTTGTTAAATACGGATTGTTTTATCCTAAAGGTAAAAATGTAATAAATAACATTATTCGCAACGAAGGTTTTAAAAAGATTGACTAAAAGATTGTTTGTAACATGAACTATGGAATCAAAGCGCAAAAAATGTATTGAGCTGCACTTCGTAATCCGACTTTAGCTTTTTCGGATTGATGACGTTTGATTAGCGATCGAAACGAAGGCATTTCCCAATTATAGCAGACGACATCCAGTGAGATTCTTTAATCCGCTTAGTTTGGTATTGCCAGTTAAGTGGTTTTACCACTTCGTTCATGTATAACCGGTGTATCAGTAAACATTTACGTCCGTTTAATCACATCTTCTACCAACCATTCTAAACAAAGTTTGTTCGACGACATTCGTCGTATATTTATATTATATTTATTGTTTATTGTTCATTTTTCCGACATTGTTTTTTTCTTCCGCATAAACAATTTAAACTTTTCATACAAAGTCAGTCACGTGACTTGGTCATTTTGTAGGAAACGAGCACTTTACCAATTTAATAAAAATATCATTCATTTCGCAATAAATATTTATTGGTAGCCCCCCCTGTGATGCCAGTGACGCCCTGTTGGTCTAGTGGTTTAAGTACCGGGCCGTGATCATGGGGTCCTAGGTTCAATTCCTGGGTCGAGCAAAAAGTGTGTTTCGAAATTTTCGAACATAACTCGGGTTTGTGATCACCAATCCGCATTTGGCAAGCGTGGTGATCATAGTAGCAATGACTTGATTTCTAGGATGGAGGCCTTTGCCCTGCAGTGTGACAGTTATAGGCTGATACTTTTCTTTACTATTTGTAAATAAGGTATTTGTATATAATGGTATATAAGGTACGCCAACAGCAATACACATAAAACAATTGACAACAAAATGACAGCAGGTACTTAAAAGTTAAATATTCAAATATGTTTGCCAATTACATGTATACACAGCGTTTATGATATTGTAGCTAATTTATAACTAATTTTAAACTTTAAAACTGTTTAGTTTTTAAGTTTAAGTGAACCTAAACAACAATTGAGGGAGCACTGGATTTTTTCCTTGAATATTCTAGTCGGGTCGTGGCAAATGTTGAGAGTGGGTATTTTATTCATAATTTCATTATGCTAACAAGGAGGCTATGAGCACATAAGTTAGTCTTGTGACTAGTAGGTACGGTAAACAGTTTATGTATTGGGAAGCGCAGATATTCATATGGACTGTTAATTTTTCCGAGAAGGTGAGGGCGAAGGAACTTCAAATCGATTGGCATCGCTAGTGTGGCCTACCCGTCACCTTAACTAAATTAAACCAGGGTGTGCCCTACCTACGTGCATATGTGTATGTGGGTGTGCGTTCGCTAATATATGCACATGTTTGTGTGTATCAGTGTTTTCAAGTTTGTGTGCGTACCTATTTAGCGTATTTTTTATGCATAGTCAATATTAGCTCTGGGCGTCACTAATGGACCTCGGTATTTTAGGCAGTATACAGTCAATTTGGGTGCAATAAATTGCCATCAGGTGCGATTGCGGTCAAACCTTAGCCTAAAAAAGTAAAGAAGCAGATGTTTTTTAATCGTCCGTACCTAAAAAATAAAAAAACACAACCCTTATAAAACATTTTGTTGTTCGTTTGTGTGTGTGTCAAGGTAATTTATTTCGAGGATGTGTGAAAGCATCGATTAGGTAAAAGGCGACTAAGGTAAAGTTGCAGGCATGATCATCAGCACCCAGAGAAGGAAAACTCTGCATTTATATCAAAACCCGTCTGCCAAGCGTAGTGAGTATGGCAATTACCCCTCATGTGATTGAGGGAGGCCCGTGCCCCAGCAGTGGAGACTTAAATGGTCTGACGATGACGATGAGGTAGGTATGTTGGGACCATCGACCTAAGTATAGGTATCTGTACTACCTATACCTAGGTCAATGGTTGCATTAAGTGGTGAAAAAATCATACATCTAGTAGATAAAATAACATGAGACAACATCACATACGTTGTCCTTTTTCTAAACCAAGATAATACCATCTAATCAGCGTCTATACAAAATCGTATAATTCGCATCTATAAGTACCTACTTACTTACTTTTGTTTTTATTTATTCCAGATGACCTAGAACTAAAAGTGTTATAGACCACAATTACAGGCAAAAATCTCAACACTATACAATTGCCATTGTTCCATCGACCGGCCCGAAAGCGCATTTGCTGCCTCATGTGCAAAAGGTTATGGGTTCGATCCCCAAAGAGGAAACAAATGAACATCGAAAAAATTTATACGCTTTTCTAATGAAAAAAAGTTATCCATACTGGTACAGATTTTTAATTGACGGTTTCGAATGAGGAAATATCATTCATTTTTCGAAACCTATTTCGAAAGAAGAGTCATTATTCTTAGTAGTCTTCACCCAGACCAATACAAACCATGTTCATGCACACAAATGTTTGTACTGTGTGGAGATCGCCGAACCCGCAACCCTTGGACTAAAGGCAGTTTTCACTACCACTGTTCCAAACGTCTTATATTTCATTACAATTGTATGTTCTACCGTCTGCCACGAGTCTTTGGACGAAATATTCATCTATTCAAATACAATAAAAGCGTGTTTAAATTAATAATAATAATAATAAAAACATTTAAAAATAATAAAAACATTTATTAACCAAAAACACACATTAACAGAAAGAAAAGTTCTTTAACTCCCACACTAGGCAGTGCCTGTCTCGTGGGTGTCAAATCATATGAATTTCCGCTATGGCTTATTGTCTAAATTAAGACTAAAGTGACAAACTGAATGTAACCTTCAAAAAATAAAATATCGAAAAGTAATCAAAAATACTAAAATTTAAGTTATGGCTGTAAGCGCGTTAGTGAAGTAGTGTGTGTGCGTGTGTGTATGTGTATTATTATTAATTAAATTACTATAAAAAGCCCAAATACCAATTTTCACGCCTCTCGGTATCATCAACGTTTAGCGTTTTGTCCTGGTTGCTTCCCAAGCTCTGGAGCCCGTGGTTTGCTTCGACGATCTTGTGGTCATGCATTGTGGTCAATTTATTGGCACGCATGTCAGCCCTTACGACTTTAAGCCTAAGAAATGACAAATCTTGCATATGCAGTTCTTGCCCCCGTTCACCCTTTTAGGGGTTGAACAAAAAAAAATGTTGAAGGTAATGCAATTTATTTTGCATAAGCAGTTCAAATACAAATGTTCATGACTCTAACTTTAAAAATGAAGAATCTTCCATACGAAGTTCTTAGCCCCCTTTCACCCCTTTAGTAGCTGAAGAAAAAAAAATTGTTTAAAGATCCCAAACACCAATTTTCATGACTCTAGCTTTGAAAATGACGAATTTGCCATACAATGTGTTTACCCCATTTTGACCCCTTTAGGGGTAGAATTAAAAAATAAAACTGAAACAGGTAAATTTTTATTTTTAATAAATAAACATAATACGCCCTATTGGTCTAGTGGTTTAAGTACCGGGCCGTGATTTCAGGGTCCTCGGTTCGATTCCCGGGTCGAGCGAAAAGTATGTTTCGAATTTTTGGGACATACCTAGCTCAGGTTTGTGATCACCAATCCGCATTTGGCAAGCGTGGTGATTAAGCCTTATCCCATCATAGTAGCGATAACTTGATTTCTATGATGGAGGCCTTTGCCCTGCTGCAGTGGGACAGTTTATAGGCTGATTTAAAAAAAATCATAATGCATTTCAAATCTTTAACATCAAAACTGAAACACTTTCATACGAACATTAATGGCCCATTTAGAGATTTCATTTTTAAAAATCCCTTCTTAGTGCGCACCTACATAATAAATACTACCTATTTTCCAAATTTCATGATTTTCAGTCCAGTAGTTTTGGCTGTGCTTTGATTTGGGAAAGACCAAATAATATTTTCACATCCTCACACCTTCACATACATATTCACAAATTTACCCTCAAGCGACATGATGGCGCTAATCTGACTATTCCATACAAAAACGAACGAAGAACGTTTTCGTTCTCTTTATAAATTAAATAGAATATAATATAGAATAGAATAGAATATATAACTCTAATAAGAATAGAGTGTGATAAAACTGAAAACTATACTTTCCTAGACATTGTCAATTAAAACGCAATTGATTATGGAATAGTAGCATAATAGTTACCTATACAAATTTAAAAAAAGTTAGCATGAATAATACAACTTCTAATCGCCGTATAAAATGGCAATTTCAGAGGTAAAGATATTTTATGTACTTCTTTTTCTTATTTTTCAGGTATCACATTTTCCGATGGGCCTCTATGGAGGGAGCACAGACAGTTTACAGTGAAACATTTGCGAAATATTGGTTTCGGAAAAACTGGAATGGAAGAGGATATTCAGAGGGAACTGTCAAATATATTGGATTACGTCGAAAAAAACAACGACAGAGCTATAAATCCAAAAAGTGTTCTGCCCGCGGCAGTCATGAATGTTATATGGAAATACGTTGCGGGTAAATATTGAATAGTAATTAATAATTCAGCGGAGGCATTGGGCCCCTCCTCTTGGGGCCATGGTCACAGAGGAATTGCTAGAGACAACCTTACCCTCGTTGAATTAGGTATTTTATTGAGAAATTTACTGTAAAAAAAGAAATAGTATTAAAATGCTTAATAATGACAGATTTCACAAAATGTAAACGAAAAAAAGTTTTTATTTTATTCAATTTCTTCTACTTTCTTTTTTCATCCATTCCTTAGATGTTTAGCGCCATACGGAGTAAATGATGTCACGTCCTTAAATTTTATTCATGCTCTGTGATGCTCTGTCTGTGAAAAATCTGATTTACTTTTTATGTTAGACTTGTCTATAATCGGCCTACGGATATTTGGCACGTGGCAAAAGTCAGAACATAATTGAGCTGTTTTGACATTTTCACTTAGGAAAATCTCTTCACAGACAATCTAATTTAAAGCTCGCGGCTTTTAGCATTTTCTAGTTTCATGGGAAAAATGGTGTACCGTCAGCATCAAAAGTAGCTTAACACTGTAGTACCACGACAAAGTAACTGTTCTGCCTATTATAGACATCTTGCATTATAATATCTATTATGTCTTTCTAACACAAAGTTTGTTGTTAAAGAATAAATAAATGAAATGAAATAAAGACAGTTTCTAAGGGGTACGTAAAAATTGCACTTCAACATGGTACTAATGTGTTAAGCTACTTTTGATGCTGATCTTACCATGGAACTAGAAAACGCGCGCTTTAAACGAAATGCTGGTTATAGTCGGACGCGGTTATTTGGCACGTGGAAAAAGTCGGAACTAATGTGGTTTTCACATTTTCACATAGAAAAAATGTTGTACAACGCCCCCCTGTCAATGTCACTGAAGTGCCTTCTGATCGTGGTAACACTGTAGGTAGGTGCTATGTCAATGCGGTATAAAGCGCCTTCCTGTCAATGTCACTGTATTTGTGGAAGACGTCACGGTTCGAAACAGCATGGGTGGGGCCTCGTGCTTCTGCGCGAAAATCGAAACTCATAAATTAGAATATAAAAAAATCTGGTTCAGTTCATAGTACAACCAGATCCTCTATAGGTCATCCCTAAGGGTCATCCTATGGTTTTATTTAAAATATTTTACAAAACCGGGTGCAATACCCTATTGGTTATATAGTATTACAGGTATTAACTGCTTCGCAATAAATAAGAAGTTATCTTTATAGATATTTGTCTATCTTACCAGTGCAGTATATTGAACACAAATATGCCATTCATTACCGAAAGGAAGTCATGTCATGTTTGCGTTTCTAGAATGATATTTATTATTATACTATACGATGTCCTTATATAAACGTTTCCGCGACGGAACAGTAATTGAAGAAGGAAGGAAAATATAATATTTTATCGTAAAGATTATATCTACAAAATATTATTTAAGTTCTTAATCAGAAAAAATATCTGAGATACGAAAACGTAGTTAGCTCGAATTTGTAGTGCAACTCAGAATCTTAGAATAAACAGAAACCTGAGGCTGAAAATAAATATCCGTCAACAGCATATTGCACCGACCAGAGGGGGTAGTACGAACATACAAAAAAATCGTAGTATGCCCACGCAATATTTTTCCAAGTCAGATAAAAGATAGTTATGCTGTTTACGATAGAGTGAGCTCTTTAGTTTTCATACAAATTGCTAGGGATACGCATACGCTACGATTCCTCTAAAAGTTCGTGCTAGCTCTTCTGACCCCAAAGTAATAACATAGATTAAGTGCAGAATTTATGTTTCACTTATCACTTGTAAGTTACTCGTAAATGAATTGATTTAGCAGTTCATAATTTTGGCCGTGTGGTCCGGGCAGAGTAGAATAGGCCACCCTCACTCTTACCGAGGTGTCGTAAAAGGCGACTAAGGTAAAGCTGCTGGCATGATCATCAGCACCCCGAGAAGGAAAACTCTGCATTTATATCAAAACCCTCGCCAACCCGTCTGCCAAGCGTGGTGAGTATGGCAATTACCCCTCATGTGATTGAGGGAGGCCCGTGCCCCAGTAGTGGCGACTTAAATGGGCTGATGATGATGATGATGAATTTTCACCAAATATTCACAACGAAATCCCAGATCCCAATCACACCAAAGAACTAAAATATCTACCTAATAAATTGAGCAATATAATGTGTCTATTGTTAATACAATAGCGGGCGTACTTGTAGTTCAAACGTCATTACAATCCATTCACTTACTCACCTCAGCTTGTGATTCCCAGCTGCGACCAAAGCTGTCCTGTTTGGAGCCCGCTTGGACTAAGGTAATCACAATAAAGCGATTACCGTTTGACCTTCGCAATTCTTTCACAGGGGAACAGGACTAACTGGACCATGGATGGTTTGAATTATTATCTCATCGAGTATGTGTCCACTCCACTCCTTCTTCTTCTTAAAGTGTCTCTCCGACTAACGAATGTTGGCCGTCATTCTAGCATTTCTTCTTGGTCTCTATCGAGGCGAAACAGCTCGGCGGTGCTCGCGATCCCCGTCCACTCCCGGATGTTACGCAGCCATGATTTTTTCCTCCGAGCCACACGCCTCTTACCGGCTACTTTTCCCGTCATAATAAGTTGCGACAACTAGTATCTCTTGTGTCTTAACACATGTCCTAAGTAGGCAACTGCTTGATAGGTTGATAAGAATTCACGTTTCTGGTTTCAATCCACTCCAAAGTTTGATAAGCTTCACGAAACGTAAAGTTTTTGATGATGATTTCACCGCTGAGTTAATGGTAGAGACGCGCAATATGCATATATGAATGCTCAAATGACAATAGTAATATCCTCCAACTGATTACGGCCACGGCGGCCCATCTCAACGATCAGCCACGTACGTAGGATATATTATAGTACTCAAGTGTGTGCGCAAACACAAGTGCACTCTCTATCACCTTACCCTCATATTCCGATGGGATACCAGGGTGATACGACCGGTTAGGGATTGGGCACTAGGACCAACGGCTTAACGTGCTTTTCGAGGCACGGGGGCACAAGACCGCCCACTTCCAGACTTCGGGCTGACACTAAGAATTCCTTTCCGAAAATTAAGTTAAAAAATTTTGACCCGACCCGGGGGTCGAGCCTGGAACCTCTTGCGCAGCTGTTGCTTTATAGTGAGACCCACTAACCACTACGCCACCTGTCTCACCTGTCCTCACTTTTCAGGTGAACACATAAAGGAGGAACGATTAAAGTTCCTGTTGGAGTTATTGACCGCTCGCTCTAAAGCCTTTTCCATGGCTGGGGGCTGGCTGAACCAAGCGCCGTGGTGTAGATTCTTCTTCCCTGAACTGAGCGGGTATTCATTGATTACAAAAATGAATCAGCAAATATCAGAAATCATAGAGGTGAGTGTTTTGAGCGATATAAAAATTGACGAATGTAATCTTTGTAATGCTCTGCTGCACAAAGTTTAATTCTTCAAACCAATTGGGTATTCGACTAAGCTTGAGATTTTACAAAGTATAAATATTTTATCAAAATATAGGTAAATATGTGCCAAAAGCAAAACTTCTCAGTTAAAAATATAATATTCTAGCCGGTTTTATAGTCATTCCAAGATTCATGAGCAAGTCCATTTTAAAAGTATGAAATTATTAAAAAATAATTATACCATTGAATAACTCATACAATTTCCACCAACTATTATAATAAAACCATTAACATAAACGAAACATTTGATATAGCTACTATACAAAATTCAAATGAAATGCATACAAAGTTGTTTGTGACGTCACATCTTAGTAGCCATTTGTATGGAGCTTTTGGGTTTGCCCAAAATAATGTGATTTTAAAGTTTTAATATCTCAGGTAGTTTAAATGAGAATCAAGTAATCCTTTCAATGATGTTTCTATCATTAAGAGGTCTTTGGATTACAAAAAATTAAAAAAAAAGTCAAATACCATATTATGTTGTCACTCATTAATGCATTTGATATTGTGACGTCGATACATAATATGGTTATTCCATAGAGTAAGGTTATAGAGTTAGGTAATCATTTTGTTACTCGAAACCTTTGTTAGGCTAAAACTAGTAACCTCCGCGAGCAAGCGTAATGCGGCAGCTGCCTGCAAAAGGCCAGGAAGAAATATTTAAAGTGAGGTAGTAATTCAAGTATGTAATGGTTACATCTTCACAATCATTTCCTTTGAGAGCATACAAAAATGTATTATAATAATTCTATCCGAAACATGCAGATTTTCTCAAGATGTTTTTTCCTCATCGTTGAGCTAGGCGTGTTCCTAGGATTCGAAAATCCAGGAGTGCTGGCACTGAATAATACGGTGCTGACTCGGACCCAAAATAAAAAAAGTTTTAATCAAAGCTACTAATCAAATGCAATCGAAGGTTAATCGACTAAGGTCCGAGTTCACGAACTTTAAAACAACGGGAACCACAGTTTAACCGTGCTTGCTATTGGTGCTTGCATGGTTAAAGCTTTCTTACCGTTGTTTAAAAAGTTGGTGAACTCAGCCCTAAGGGCCGAATTCTCCTAGGTAACTGCAGATACACCGTCTCTAATTAATTGTTATAATGTTAAAGTGGGAACGGTGAGATTTCATTCAGAAAACAAAATAATATACAGCACCGCAAATCCGAACACATAAATAACGATAGGTTTTACCTATAAATAAAAAAGTATAAACTTCACGAAGCATGGCTGATACGATCGATCCCTTTATTGTGGCCTCACGCCCACGTTAATCAATTAATACTAAGTCGGAAAAATCTGAATAATTGGCGTATTTTTGCTGCAATTTCCATTTCTATTTCCGATATATTAAGTTCTTAGCGGGAATCGGTAACAGGAGACCTGTAGTTAGATGAACTTGAATATGAGGTTTCAATGCTCGCTTCAAAGAACTTGTGCACTAAAGCGGCAAATGGTAATTACTCGCTACGCCCACACGGCATCATACTCGTACAGATCATAACTACGCCACCCCTTTTATACTTCTAACGATATGAGGTAATTTTCTCGATTAGAACATTCAGTGAGCACCAAAATTGTGTTAGGACATGGCAGTGAGGACTCTTATTTGATTAGCTGAATTCAGGGTCAGAAATGCATATTGCATACTGCATTTGCGTAGCTAACAGGGTAGGCTGGTTCGCGTACCACACTGAATACTAATTGTTGTTGACATTTTACATGGCTGAAAATAGCCGTGGCTGGTGAAAACAGAGGCTCTACGTCTCTTTAAGGTTTTAATTTCATCAACAATCCCAATGCATTGTTTGATACTCGTCGTATCGTATTTATGACCTTCAGTTGTGTACTCGTACTTGTTTGGTCGTCATTATTTTGTGAATCAATAACCCAAACATAATGCAGTTATTATGGGTAATACTTTTTTTTGCGAGTATTAGGCATTAAACGCAAGCAGATTTTCTAAGATTCGCTTGGATTAAGAATGTGTCGTTCTACCAAGAATGTTTATTCGTTAGATATCTGTTACCTGTATAGTATAAGTTATATATCTATGAATCAAAAGTCGCAACAGATGGCACAGCGATAGCAATAATTTGTAGGTAATCAAGTATTTCACGCTTCGAGTGTGCATGAGTGTTAATGTATCGGCATTGGCTCCACCAAAAGCAAACTCTACATAACCTCCCAATTCATTTCGCTTTACCGAAACTATGGGAATTTCGAAATCAAGTGGCAATTATAACGAACATGTTCGTGGGCGTAAAGCTTGCTGAGGGCAATAGAATACTCTGATATTTGAGTAAGTAAATAGATGTTGGTGAATCAAAGGCCATCAATAATTTTAGATAGACATGTATTTTATATACAAGTAGGTACATAAAATATGTATAGTTAATTTTGTTACAAGTACATGATATTTTTTGATTCAAATTAGTGCGTATAAACTTCAACAACTAAAAATAGATAAATTGAAAATGATGAAATAAATTTCTAAGTGAGCATAGGAATATCTTTTTTGAATTATTATGAACAGCAACTAGAATTTCTGCTGCATTTGTTGAAAGGTACAAGCATACCTACTACGTACATATAGAGGTAGAATAGGTTCGAGAGATTAAGGTTTGGCTATGTGTTAAAAATCAGTATGTACCGTTATTGTATATTTTATTAAAATAAAATAAACAATACAAAATTCTAATCCTTCTATGGGGAACAAAAACAAAAAAATGTACCTATTGTTTTTAATAATAAAGTGACAACCATAATGCTCTAATCAAAAGTAGCTGTCAGTCTGACAAGCTGACACTAAACAAAAAAAACACTTTTTCTGTTTTCGAAAGTATAATGGGACAACCCTAGACCTTTCCCAATGGCCGGTTGTCGATACTGCTTCAGCGTATATTATATCAAATGTGATATCGATGTGTCATATTCTTTTGTTTTATTTTGAAGGTTTAGACAGACATAACGTCAAATTAGCAAACTTTTATATGACTTTCCAATAAAGTTCTTTAGATTTACTTGTGACTTTCCGATATTTTTGACATGCGAGTTGACACAAACTAAGAAGAAGTTACGAGTTGATATCAACTAATGTCAACGTAGAAAATGTTGACCGGAAAATTGCGTGGGTCAAGCTCACAAGACAAAATTGAGATTGACACATCATAAATATTATTAGAAAGTAGGTAGAATAAAAACACTGACGGATTTTCCAGCATATTCTGTGAAACTAATAAAAAAACATATAAAAACTAGCTTGCTCGGCCCGGTTCATACAATTTAAAGTTGCCGACTGTTAACTAACAGATGGAAGGTGACCTGTTTCACAATTTTACTTTTTGCCAATATATCCCCTCATCTTAGCAACTGGCTTACGTTTACACGATCAGATTAATTATCTCAAATATTGCAGGTATCCGCAATTGAGTGAAACTATCCGAGACGTGCAGGTTTCCTCACGGTGTTTTCCCTCAACGGTATAACGTTGAGGGAAAACACCGTGAGGTAACGTAACGTAAGTATTTGACTAAGCTCGAGATTTTACAAAATATAAATATCTTATCAAAATATAGGTAAATATGTGCCAATAACAAAAATTCTCAATTAAAAAGATAACGTCTAGCCGGTTTTATGGTCATTCAAAAATTCATGGGCAAGTCCATTTTAAAAGTATGAAATTATTAAAAAATAATTATACCATTTAATAACCCATTTGCACCAAATATTATAATAAAACCATTGTCATAAACGAAACATTTGATATAGCTGCCATACAAAATTCAAATGAAATGAATACAAAATACTGTCGTGTGACGTCATATCCTAGTAGCCATTTGTATGGAGCGTTTTAGGTTTGCCCAAAAGAATGTGATTTAAAAGTTGTAATATCTCAGGTATTTTAAATGAGAATCGAGTAATTCTTTCAACGATGTTTCTATCATTGAGAGGTCTTTTGATTATAAAATAAAAAAAAGTATTCCAATACCGTATTCAAAAGAGAGTTCTATAAAATAAATCACTAATTATTTATTATATTATATTGATATATTGGTCTTAATATATTAGTCAGTAGTATCTTAATCGACACATCGGTATCTGAATCAGAATACAATCACGAGAGGTGAAAGGTCACGTGTACAGACCCAACATAATTTAATAATTACGCGCCAGACATCGCTCAACAACCGTCTGGTTCGTGTCTAGGTCACTCCAGATCTGATCTAGGTCATTTCAGGGAATGCCATGGCTTTGCTGCGTATCTAGGCTACGATGCTACGTACACCGATATAATAGTGAAGCCGTTAAATTACGTTATCGATAGTCTGTCTCGAAAAATGAATTTTTTGAATCGATATGACAAAATCGTTACGGCTGGTTTTCGTTCCATAGAAACCATTTAATTTTGTTGGTGGATGACCAAGACGTCTAACCGCTACGCATGGAACAAGATGGGAGAGGCCTATATACAAAAGTGGATCAGTAATAATCTGAGGCTGAAAATGATGGTTATGATGAGAAAACATTTAGATTTTTTTAAATTATAGAATTCTATTGTTGGTGGAGCAGTCGATAGATATTGATTGATGACATCTATAGCGCAATGGCTAAGGTGGGGTACCCAAGTACGGAAGGTCCTGGGCTACATACCTTGTTGGATCAATTTAGAAATATAACTTTTTAAATGCTCTCGGATCTGTGTGTGCTCAGACTCCGGCTATCGTTATCTTATAGGACAGGGAATGCCCTAGTTTGAAATTAGGTAATCTGTCGCATTTGATTATACTATACGAGCGATGGAAACTGCCATCGGTAGGGTAATTAACATTGTAACTTTTATCGAGATAATAATGTTCTATCGATATCATTTATTACCACAACACTATTCTCTTGGAAAGTTTAGTTGCATAACTAAAACATTAACTACTTTATTTCCAGGAAGCAATAAGAAAACATAAAACAAATACAGTTACGGAACATGACTTCATTTATTCATTTTTAATGGAAATGGATAGTAACAAGAATTCTTTTACAGGTATGTTAAAGAAGTTTTTATTAATTTCCTTAAAAAAAAAAGGTGCTGATAGGTGACAGACGAGCAGACGGATCACCTGATGGTATGCAATTGCCGCCGCCCATGGACACCCGCGACACCAGTGGAGTCACAAGTGCGCTGCCAACATTTACCCCTTTTCTCCCGGACTTGGCCTCTGGTACCTTCACTCACGCAGCGGAAAACAGCACAGTGCTGCTTCACGCCGGTTTTCTGTGAGGCCGTGATACCACTCCGATCGAGCCGGCCCATTCATGCCAAACCGTAGCTCTCCCACAGTAAACAGTGGTTACTTGCATTACACAATCAGCGCGAATCCATGTGATTAGTTTGATCCGAGGAGTCATCCACGGGTCAAACTTTGAAACTCAGACGCTAATGATCAGTTGAACGAGCCGATCGAACGCGGACGCTTGAGCGTTCTCCAGTTATTCCTGGCGTGCGGCAGCCTTTGAGCGGTTTACCCGCCTGACTTGTTGGCATATTGTCGGTCCCAATAGTAAACTACCCAATCTGAAAATGTTAAGTTTTAGATCACAATGAAAATAAAAATCAGACAGATAGTAAATATCACAAACAGATAATCCGAAATCACGAAGTGCTTGCGCAAAGAAATCTACACCTAACGTCATCTATTGGTATAAAATGGAACTAAAGTCCCATAAGGAAGTAAGAGCCGGCTACAAGTAAGTATTAAAAAGTGGAAGTTTGTAAGTTGAAGTGGCAGTGGGCCATATCAGCCGCAGAACTGACAATCACTGGGGTAAACGAGTTCTAGAGTGGAGACCACGTCTCGTTTAACGTAGTGTAGGGTGCTCTCGGGCCAGGTGGAGTGATGACCTATGCAGGATGACTAGTCGGAGCTGGATGCGAGTAGGCAAATATCAATCGGAGTGGTGAATATTAGGAGAGGCATTAATCCAGAAGTGGACTGCATCAGGATGATGATAATGAAGTATGTTTTTGGTTCTTTCACGCAAAAACTACTTCATGGATTTTGGTGAAAATTCATAAAGATTATTTAAAGATATTATTTAAAATATCACGACAGTTCTATTACCATGCGAGTGAGCCGCGGAGCGTAAGCTAGTCGATGATAATAATTGCATCAAAGGACATAACATGCATGCATGCCTAGCATTTTAAAAGACATTAAAATCAGTACAATAATATGAAGAATTGAAGATCATAAAATGTAAATCTGTGTTACAATTATGAATCTTATGGCTATAGGATTTCACCTCATTGCATTGTGAATATACCTACCTATAATATTTATTCGGGAATAAATAGATCTATTTTGCTAAAATTGGAGATTGGCTAGTTTACTATTAGACCGTCGATATGTAGATAGATAGGTAACTATGCCGTACTCACCGGCAAACTGGCGTACTTTGCAAATTAGCTTTCTGGCAGTAATTTTGAGTATACTGCTTTCACGACTAGTCTATTTTTTAGTTCGGATCTAACTTAGTTTTGATCATTGAGAGTAATGCCGATCTTTTATCTAAGTATACTTTTTAACTGGCTTGCAAAATTTGTATTTTGAGTTTGCAGATAAAGCTGGAGTTCGGAAATTTATTAAAAATAGATCCGGTCTACTAGCAACTGAATTTAATTGGCGTCGCTAGTGAGGCTTTTGCGTGGGTCGGCACCTTAAACACCCACTCGAACGCGGTGTTCTTGGAGAGCTCAGAGAAAATCTTAAATCTGTTATTGTTTGCTAGGCGCTTGGGCTAATTAAATAAAATTAAATCTTCTTTACAAAAATATTTTTTTATTCTTTATAAGAATAAAAAATCTCCGTACCATACTTTGTACCTAAAGATATATTTTATGAAATTACACGTTCAGCTTGTGTTGCATATCAGGAATACATAATAATAATATGCTCCAACCGATTACGGCTACGGCGGCCAATCTCAACGATCAGCCACGTACGCAGGATATATTATAGTGCTCAAGTGTGTGCGCAAACACAAATGCACTCTCTATTCCCTTACACTCGTATTCCGCTGAGACACCAGCGTGACACGACCGGAGAGGGATTGGGCGCAGGACCAACTGGTTAACCTGCTTTCCGAGGCACGGGGGCACAAGACCGCCAACTTCCAGACTCCGGGCTGAGAACACTAAGTAATTCTTACCGAAAACTTAGGTACAAATTTTTGGCCCGACCCGGGGATCGAACCGAGGACCTCTTGCGCAGCCGTCGCTTTAAAGTGCGACCCACTAACCACTGCGCCACCGAGGCAGCATATCATCCAAACACATGGATTTAACTATTAACGTCGAGTTATTGACTTTTGTTTATTTTAAACTAGAATTCAGATCTTGTTACAATTACGTACTATGTTTTCTATTACAGAAGAGCAGTTAAAAACAATCTGCTTGGATTTATTAATAGCTGGCTCACAAACTACTAGTAATGTACTTGAATTCGCATTTCTCGTCGTACTTAGGAATCAAGCTTTGCAGGATAAACTGTATCGTGAAATCACCAAGGAACTGGGAAACGAAACGCCATCGTGGAACGATCGCACTAGGTAAGAAACAAGTTCTCGTTTTCATTAGACACATAAATAAGATATAATAAAATTGAATATGGTCTCTGGTCGCATAATACATGTGAATTTTGTACAGTAAATTTTAAAGTCTTCACCAAAACTCTGATCCCCCATGTACAGCTACTATATTTAAAATGACGAACTATCTCAAAAACTTCACCCCCAGGGTGAACTATAACCATTTCTCTAAAAGTAAGGATCACTTCTGAAGTCACTAGGTAAATGATTATTTTGAGGTTCCTAACTTGAATGGATCAAACTCCGTACCATACTTTATCCTTTCTTTATGCCCTTAGAAGGGAAAAAATAAACGGAAATATCGGATAACATTCCGCGAGCGGTTGTTGCAACAGCACATTCGTGGCGCGTTCGTTTGATCTCGTAAAAGAATACTCATAGAATATTCTGAAATACAATTCTATTCGTATATAGGTATAACATTTTACTCTGTAACTAATGTAACGGGCACCACAAAACAAAATATGAAAACAGTATCCCTCAAGAAATTGTAAAATATTATGTTCAAATCCCTCGTGCAACGGAGATTTTTCTACAGATAAACTTTGTTTCCGAGATTTCTAGGTAAAGGTCGAAGTCAATTGCTCAATGTTATCCCGCTCCCGCAAAACGTAAAGTTATTTCACAGGACAGCGAGCAATTATTTATTATTCAGCTCTTGTGGCAAGGTTACGCTTCTTTTTGTTTCATTGCATTTTTACTTCGGACTACCACTTTCACGTACAGTTCAGGGATGTTTTGGCAGATGTTAAAAAGGGAACTAATACTATCCTCTGACATTGTTTTTAACATATTCTTATTTTCATATGTACAGTCGGCTGCAAAAAGGCGTATAGGCACTAATTAAGTAGACATGATAATACTATAGTGACATGTGATTTTTTTTCAGGTTGACATACACTTCAGCGTTTCTTCTGGAAGTGCAAAGATTTTACACGATCGTCCCACTAGCTGGTCCCAGGAGGCTCTTAGACGATGCGATAATAGATGGTTATCTAATACCGAAGGAGACAACAGTGCTGATGTCCGTTGGAGATGTACATTTCGATCCGGAAATATGGGACGATCCACATGAATTTAAGCCCGAGAGATTTATTGACGACTGTGGGGGATTGAAAAATTCAGAGCACATGTACCCGTTCGGCTTAGGTACGATTTCATATAGTGTTCCTCGCATGATGTATCTTTCACGTAATATTTCATGTCTGTGAATTGCTTTCGCACTCCTTGGCTCAGTGAGACGCGAAAGGCCAGCGAAGCAAAAAACATTATCTGTTTGTTAAAATCCCAATAAGTCCCTTACGTATTTTTCGAAATCGTGGAATTGATGGAAATATGGAATCTGCGTGGGCGCGTTTTAACAGCGTAGTACACAGAATATCTCGTATGACTGACTACTCTATTTGATGATTCAACTGATGCTATATTTGGATCTATTGAAATATCAAGGTACCCGATCTTTTGTAAAGCCTAGGGAAAATCAAGTTATATGCTTTGATATTATCGCTAGTCTCTATTTCATCACTTAGGGGTACGTTTTTGATGATTTGGCGTCTAGGGAAATTTTATTCACAAGAGACCGAATTTCATGCAACATTTTTATGTTGCAGGCTTGTTATATGCACGCGAACATGCATGTAAAATGTGTGAAATATGCATGAATATTGGCATAATAAGAGTAATCTAGTAGCGCATCCCTGTAATATAGAGAATATTATGAATTCCCCTTGAGAAAAGAAAAAAATCTGTTTTATTTTCATTTACTCAAAATGAGAATACAATTTGATAGGCAAAAATAAGTACAATAACATTACTTTACGTTAAAATTATTTAATAGTTTTGTAAACGAAACATTTTTGTATCGTAACTGCCAAAACAAAAGACGCACGTGGCTACCGAACTGACTATCGCATTTCGGACCGCAGCGTTAATAGCACTGCACTTGACAAAAAATATTGTAACATAAATGCATCACAACTAAATCTTGGGTAAAATATGCAATTACCAATGAAAATGGCTTTCATATGCAATTGTTTTTGCAAATGCATACACCTAATCAGGTCTCCAATTATCATTGTCACCTTTTCACATATTGGTAACAAGGTGGTTTAGTGGGAATCTAAAACTACTTTTAGGATAAAAATGATAAACTTACTAACTTGCTCCTTGACATTGAGATAGTTACCTAGGAAACGTACCACGGAAATTTCACTGTTTTACAATGTTATCGAATGATTTATATTTTACACGAGAAAGGGATTACTCACTCCGGCGGCTCAGAAACTTAATTTATTTCGGCTTAAGATCCGAAAATAAATAAAGAAAACAATTTCTCACGAAAAGATCACGAACTCAATTAAATTTCGCGTGAAGGTAACCAAGTTAACTTTCCTGCAGTTTCTGTGTAATAATGCCAAAGGCGGCCCGTGCGGCGGTTGCGGTAATGCATTTATAAGGGAGAAGTGGGAAGAAAAATTATATTATCTATTTATATTTCTCCTTGCAGGTCGTAGGCGTTGTCCAGGTGACTCCCTCGCCAAGTCTTTCATATTTATCGTGTTCGTGGGTGTTCTGCAGAAGTATAGAGTCGAGCATTGTAATGGAGTAGTTCCAACTGCGGAGCCAATTATCGGGCTTATTTCTGCGCCGCGACCTTATATGGCCGATTTTATACCGAGATCGTAGAATGATATAAATAAATTGTGCTGTAGTTATATAACATATTACAGTAGGTATGTAGTGACATTGGAGAATAAGAATTTCTAAATCATTAGTGAAGTTTTATTTCAGGAGACAATAAACCCGTCTCGCCTTGTTCGTTCATTTGAATTTGACTATTTAGTCATACCTACTTGAAATGGTTATACTCGTCGTAAAGTATAAGGTAAGTTACCTACCTCATAAGATTGGGGTATAAGTTGTTGTCATATTAGAAGGGACAAAGCAGAGATAGAGGGGGTGGAAAAATGTGCATGGCCAGTAAATAAAACACAGTCAAAATGATTAGTAGAATATGTAAAAGGAAAGTAACTGTTTACTCGAGCTAAATAGTCGCAGCAGTCGGTATCATATTTCATTAATAATAAGTGAATAAAATTAATTTGCCGTCTGCCGCGAGTCTTTGCGTTGTACTAACGCCGTAATCAATAAAACATTATAAGTGCCAATTTAATGTTTATGAATTCCAAGTGCTCACAGATAACGAGCATATTAATCTGGTAGGAAACTACGAATACAACAGTTTTTAATGTTTGTAGGTCCGCGAATCGTTCCGATCAGATAATATATTTAAGTAACTGAACGCGTCAAGTAATAAGTTATACCTACCTAATATAACAAGAGCTCCTCTGCTATACTTGTTATACTGTACTCACCTGAGGCATGTCATAGGGGCCACGCAAACAAATTATTCAATAGGTAGGTAATATAGTACCTAACTACTTGGGTTTCCTACTTAATTCCAAAATTCCCATTTTTCACCATTGGTTCAGAATGTAGTTTTCTGCTAAAAATACACCAGCAAGTATCTTAGCAGTTACTCTTTTAAAAAAACATATAAAAAATATCACCATTATTTAATAAAATGAGATTAATAAGTATACAACCACATTCAAATATGAACCTTATTGTTTTCTTACATTTCATTACAGGCGATTGTACTTAGGTCAAAAGCTACAGGAACGTCTATCACTCATGAAAATCATGCAAACAACTTTCGGAATAACGAAAGTAGGATTCAACCCCCATACAGCCTTGTTGTCTGTAGAGTATAGCGATTGCGCGATCAGATTACAGTCCCTCCATCCCGATTATTACCTCAGCATCGCTCCTTGACTAAAATCGAGTCATATTGACTTTAACGATTTATTATATGCGAAATTAATTGCGGCTTACACAAATTAACGAGCAGCGTTAAAATTAACTAGTATCGGGTGAAAATGATGAAAGCAGCAGTTTTGACATTGAACCTTTAGCGTTTAAACACGTGTATGTGTACCTATGTAAGTTTTCAGCGTTGTTGTGATCTAGTCAGGTGGTGTTGCCCTCTGACATTGACCCAGTGCTCCATTTAACATTATGAAAGCCGGCGCAAACAAGGGAGATAATTATAAAGCGTATAGTCGCTTTAAAATATACGATGTTCGGTCAGGGATTGTTGAATTAATTAGCTGCTTATAAATCATTTTTATTATTATAGTTACAACACTCACGTACTTATTGATTATGTGAGGGATTTATTTCCAATGAGTCGATTGCCGTCCCGAAAGGCCGTGTGGTCCCCCTCACGGAGGCCTATTCTACTCTGCCGAGGTATCGTAAAAGGCGACTAAGGTAAAGCTACTGGCAGGATCATCAGCACCCAGAGAAGGAAAACTCAGCATTTATATCAAAACCCTCGCCAATCCGTCTGCCAAGCGTGGTGAGTATGGCAATTACCCCTCATGTGATTGAGGGAGGCCCGTGCCCCAGCAGTGGGGACTCAAATGGGCTGACGATGAGTCGATTGCACGTATCGGCTGGAATAGGTTTTTGAATTAGTATTAGACTTCCACAGTTGACTAGGTACTGACTTTATCAAATATTTCACTTTACATTTGATGATAATAATGACAGCCTATTAGGTTGCACCCCTTCGTACGCATTAGTTCCATTGCTTAGTCCCATGATGGTATTACTGCGACTCTTTTAGCATTAGTACCATTTATACGTCAAGATGTAATGACAGAACGACGAATACTCAAATTAGAATTCTGAATTGTACCATTACGTAAATTATGGATGGAATAGAAAAAAGAAGCATTCAAATTCAGAAATACCTCCACTGTGAAATCAAAAAAAGGGTGTAGGGAGATTCATAAATGCGATCAAAAGCCTTCTTATTAATTACCAGCATAAAGGCGTTTAGGCCCGAATAAATTTATACGCTGTCAGTCAAATCATACTACTCCTAGTGTTATACCATAGATTTACTCTCGGATGAAAATCGGTCGAAACGGAACTTAGTCCGATGCCAGTGTGTGAGCATCATGCATTCTCGTAGTGAAATAGCAACACCGCACTCTTCAGTTTGTGCGGAATCAATGGGTGAATTTCAATGAAAGCACTAACCCAGAAATAGCGAGTCTCAACATCCAATATCGACGGTAGAAAATAAGTAATCCTGCTGCAGTTTGCACCTGCAGTAAAAATATTATATTAGAATATTGCATCAAACGTTCCTTCCTGTGGCTTCAAAAGCTCTGGTAATTCGAGTTTACTCTTATTTTTCTTCAATAAGACTGTTGAATACTTGCTGTAAATAACGTAAAAACAGATTTTTTCTCGCTTTTTATTTTTAATACTGTCACTATATTGGCTCTCCTCAGCCTGATGGTAAACAAGAGAAGAGCCCACGTTGCAATTACAACGGAAACGATGTCAAATCACCTCGGCTGGGACTGCCATACTGACCCTCGAGATGTTTCTTCACGCTTTGTTTGAAGGAATGCATATTGCAGGGAGGAGGAAATGCATGCGCCGGCAACGAGTTTCTTGATGGTGCAAAAATAGGAACTGCCAAATTTTTTAGTCCGTGATGGAATGTTTTCCACTGTGAAGCGATAATAACGTTGTCCAGCGCGTGTTGTTCTGTGACGAAAAAGGGAAGGTGGGATGAGTGAGGAAAGCTCTTCAGAGCTTTCAGCGTGTTATAGACATTTTTTGGCATTTAACAATTTATTTTTACAATTACTAATTTTCTAAGAAATTTCTTTTATTTGTATATAGTATAATAATCTTGCACTTGAAGTGCTCTCATCAATGGCGCCAACAAGCGGACCGAATTTTCCGAACTTCGACATATTCCAAGACGCACCTCAACACTGATTTTGTCGAATAAAAATAAATATAAATATGTTTTACAATATTTTCTTGACTATGTTGTGTTTATAGATAATGGTTACCCGTTTGGATCAGTGGTAGTGAACGCTCCCTCTGGTGCAAGGGTAGCGGGTTCGAACCTCGCACAGTACAAACATTTGTGTGCATGTCTTGGTCTGGGTGTTTGTATCGGTCTGGGTGTTTCCTATGTATTATAAGTATTTATTTACAAAAGAACAGTTGTTGGTTGTGACATCCGTAACACAGGTGCTTGAGCTACCTATCTCGGAGTCAGGTCATATGTGTGGTTGTGAAATATTTATTTATTTATTATATAATATATAGTTCTACCTAGTCGAAATATAGTTATACACCGTCATTTTTTATCGTTTACATCCCGAAAACCTCATAATAGGTTTCGTGGTTTAAAAACCATTTAGCGTGTGAGATCAACAATATAAGTGAAAAATGTTTTTTCGCTTATATATATATTATATAGCTGTTCCATACATTATTGCCGGGTGGATATTCTATTTTGTGTGGAGCACCCGGTTTTTTTCGCTTATACTGTTGATCTATTTCCTATTGTGAGGTTTTCGGGATATAAACGATAAAAACAAATTACGGTGTATACATATAATATATTGTGGTTATAGAATGCAGTTATTGCTGCAGTTACTTTTAAGGGGCTTCCCAACTCATATCAGCCCACATCCACCCACTGCTGAGTAGGTATAGGCCTCTTCTTTATCCCGCCATTCCCTTCGGTCCCTTGCCAGCCTTATACATTGTTTCCCCACTGCCGTCACAATATCGTCGGACCATCGTGCAGGCGGTCTACCCACAGGACGCCGTCCCACTCTTGGCTGCCATTCGGTAAGCTTCATAGTCCACCTATCATCTCTACGCCTTGCCAGGTGTCCTGCCCATCTCCACTTTAATATCTCGTATTTCCTATAGCCGAGATAGTTAGATGGCGGCAATATAGCCATATCACCATGAGATAACCACGTTTCGGCATGAATAGGCCGGCTCGAAAGGAGTGATAGTGGTGGAGTGAGAGTGGCCTCACAGAAAACCGGCGTGAAACAGCACTGTGCTGTGTGTTTTAGGGTACCGGCCGGAGGTCCAATCCGGGGGAAGGGGGGTTTATAGGATGGCAGCGCACTTGTGACTCCACTGGTGTCGCGGGTGTCTTTGGGCGGTGGTAATCGGTAAGCGATTAGACGATCCGTCTACTCGTCTGCCACCTATCACTTAAATAAAAAGTTTAGTTTCGCCCCGGGCGGTTGATACCTACTCTACGCCACCGGGATTATTCAGACACAGATTCATTCACACACATATTAATGTGTTTCATTCATTTCCGGACAGATACGACCTGCAAACCTTCAAGAAAAGGGCGTATTCCTTTTTAAAAGGTCGGCAGCGCACTTGTGACTCCCCTGGTGTTGCAGGTGTTCATGCGCGGCGGTAATCGCTTACCATCAGTTGATCCGTCTGCTCGTCACCCCCTATCACATAAAAAAAATCTCATGGAGCTAGAAAACGCGCGCTTTAAACATAATGTGCCATTTTCGGGCAAAACGTCACAGAGGGCAGCCCGGTTGAATCGCTTTCACAAAGCGATTCAACCGGGCTGCCCGGACGCAGATCCTAAAAGGAATGCGCCGTAGAGAAAGACCGTCGCCCTGTATGTCACCCCAGTACTAATGGCTTCGTTCGGTTTTTCAAGTATGGCTTTCTATGAAAAGGCACAGTCTGTTTAGGGTGCACGTCATTGGCCAAAGTCGACTTTGTGACAAAGATATCACCTTAATCTTTGAAAAGTAAGAAGGGCGTGAGTGTTCGGGAGTTTTTTCTGCAAAACTCCATATCGGCTGATCGGGCCGGAGCGCCTCCGTCAATCTTTATGGTCCAGGAAACTAGTTCGCCGAAGTTTATTGAGGAATTATTTGAGGTAACAAAGGTCAGAGCTCACTGAAAGCAAAACCGTAGTGAAGTGTTGTTGTAGTAAAGTGGCGCACGCGACTGGGTCAGTGGGGCGCAGACTGTTTGACCCGCTGACTGTTTGCAAACTAGCCACAATCGACTATTGCTTTCGGCCAGCCCGATGTATTACACTTTTTGCATTTCCTTTAGGATAAAGTCAAAGATAGTCATCTAGTTAAGATAGCTTCGATCGATCGCTATTATAGCGCTGCAATTATATTTTCATTAGATTTTGTGATGAATTGAAGACAATGAAAGCTAAAATATGCATGCATGACAGGCGATATCATCTTTTTATATGATAGGTGGCAGACGAGCAGACGGATCACCTGATAGTAAGCGATTGCCGCCTCTCATGGACACCCGCGACACAAATGGAGACACAAGTGCCATGCCAACCTTTGAATCTCCCGTTTCCCCCGGGTTGGGCCTCCGGTACCTTACTCACGTGTAGCAAAATACAGCACAGTGCTGCTTCACGCCGGGTTTCTGTGAGGCCGTGGTATCACTCCGGTCGAGCCGGCCCATTCATGCGAAAGCGTGACTCTCCCACGGTATTTCCAGTGGGAAGGTGGTCTTCTCAGCGTACAAGTATGTGCTCGTGGTCTCCATTCGAGAAGTCTTCATTTCCACCTCGTATTGTCTATTCGAGCATAATGTCGCGCCCATCTCCACTTTATTTCTGCTATGACCTTAACTATATTCCTAACCCTGGTCTAAATATACATCAAATACTGGGTACAAGTCTAAGTACAAAAAATATTTTTTTGGTCACAAATTAGTTTTGGTCAAGATATTTATACATAATACTCGTACTAAATTCTATAAAAATATTTTTCTCTTTTTTTCAGCCATCCCTAAAAATTCGAAAGTCTGCTTATTTGTTTTGCACATACGACATTGTTCATCTTCCTGCAAGTGGATTTAATATTAATTTTCTTAGAAGTTGTATCTTCCATACTTACTTTTTTAATTTGTAAAGTAACTATGTATTAATTAATTTATTTCAATGAAAAACGTTTATGAACGTGTGGGTATGAACGTAGTTTTTCAGTTTTTTTTTTATTAATTTTTTAAATAGAGGTATTTTCTTATATTATTTATAAATAAATATATAATAAAAATTTTCATAACATCACAAACATTGATATGACTCTGAGATAGGTAGCACAAGCAATTGTGTTATGGACATTAGAATCAACAATGCGATTGCAATAATACATATAATACTTTTTTTGGAAATATAAACTTATAATTACATAAAAAGCATTTTGACCGTAGGAGAGCCACGCTTCGGCATGAATGGGCCGGCTCGACAGTAATACCACGGCCTCTCAGAAAACCGGCGTGAAGCAGCACCGTGCTATGTTTCGGGTACCGGAGGCCCAATTCGGGGGAAAGGGGAGTTTAAAGGTTTGCAGCGCACTTGTGACTTCACTGGTATCGCGGGTGTCTATGGGCCGCGGGAATCACTTACCTTCGCTTACTGCGCCCTCATCATCATCATCAGCCTATCGCAGTCCACTGCTGGACGTAGGCCTCTCCAATTGTTCGCCAATGTTATCTATCCATGGCTTCTCGCATCCAGCTCTTGCCAGCCATCCTGCGCAGATGGTCCCCCCACCTAGCCAGAGGGCGCCCTACATTACGTTTGCCAAGACGCGGTCTCCACTCCATACTGCGCCCTGTCATATTAAAAAAAAAAGCTAGGTTCACTACTAATGCACTACCCATTATAATGGACCAGCTAAATGACTAAGCTAAAATTAACTTGTTTCTTTACCTTTCTGGAGTAAGATTGACATTAAAGCGCTAATTTATAATAAGCTAATACTCCTGAGAATATTTTCGATATGCTTGAATGGAAGTTTATCGCCGTAGGAGCAAAAGTCACGGAGAGCAACTCGAGTGAACAGTTATACTCGAGGGAATACTGTTTCGTAGTTATTTGACTTATACTCGTGTTTAGTATTACATTTTGTCAAGAAAATTGAGTTCCGCACGCAGCTTCGCTAGTTCCACAAAGAAAGTAATTATAACTCTCTTAGTCCCTTGGTCTGCAATGAGATTTTTAAGTTAGAAATGTCGCTGTTGATGTGACACAGTTATCTATTGATAGTCCACTTCAATATACTAAAACAGATCCCCATGAACAGATCAGAAGTGGCCCAAAGAAAGGTTGTGAGAAAACTGATAGGAGACTCATTGCAAGACCGTTGAAGAAACAGTGGAAGAGCCACGCTTCGGCATGAATGGGCTGGCTCGACCGGAGTAATACCACGTCCTCACAGAAAATCGGCGTGAAGTAGTGCATGCGCTCTGTTTCGCTGCGTGAGTGACGGTACCGGAGGCCCAATCCAGGGGAAGGGGGGTTAAAAGGTTAGCAGCGCACTTGTGACACCACTGGTGTTGCAGGTGTCCTTGGGCGGCGGTAATCGCTTACCATCAGGTGATCCGTCAGTTCGTCTGCCACTTATATCATAAAAAAAACCGCTAAACAATTATATGGCTTCGAAAACAAGCAAGGCGCAAATGTCACGAAATAGTGACGAGCTGGTTAAGGAGCTTGCAACGAGGCGTCATAGAGTAGAAGCCGTGAGGACAAAATCATTTTCAGGAAAGACCACACATGCGCTGAAAAAAGACCTAAAGAACGTAACTGTATTAAAATAGAGAAGATTAAAAAGTCTTATGGTGGCCTACAACAGAACGGTCGAATAAGACCAAAAAGAGCAGAAGCAGACGCTTCCAAGATCATTTCTTACTTTGTTTGTGTAGGAAAATCAGGCTTTCGGAATTCATATAATTTGTAAGCTCATATCCATAATCGTGCATTTGCTTAGATATTGACTGGATAAATTAAAACTTTTTTTTACTTAACCTTATTGTAGGTGGCTGGGCAATGGCCTCCCCCGAGGTCCTCCATTCGCCATTGTTCCCTATTTACGAATTGCCATTTGAGGCCAATCAGCTAAAAACTTTATTAATATAAAATCATGTAAGAACTGTTTTTTGAGCAGAGACGGTAAGGTCAACTGATCAGCTCCTTGCTAACTAAAAAGTTACTAAGCCACAGCGACTCCCTGTGGCTTAGCGACTTTTTAGTTAGCGGACGGCAGTGATGGTAAGCGATTACCGCCGCCCAAGAACATCTGCTACACCAGCACGGTGGAGCACACGTGTGCCACTGGCCTTTCAAAGAGGAGTAGCTTCCTACGCTCTTTTCAAGTTTGGAGGTCGCATTGGTCCAAAAATACGGAGGGTTATAGTTCTTGCCACAGTTTGGTCCATTCTATTTGATTTACTATAACGCATACAGAATTGCAATTACTTCATAATCATTAATCTATTTCATATTAATATGCACTGCAGCTAAATCTTAAGGATTTAGCTGCAATTTCGCGACATTGAACTTGAAATAGGTTTGCCTTTAAGGCGGCTATTTCTGTTATCTTAAGCTGCCTGTAGGGCTTACGTCTTCGTAGCTATCCTTAGTGAACCTTGTGTTTTAATGTCGATAACGACTTTGCGGCCAGAGCCGTGGATGAGCTCTCACCTGGAGCTATTGGATGACTTCGTATTAGCTCCTAGTTTATAGGTTCATACAGCGATAGACAAAATCTACCTATGCGTCCGTGGTTAATAATAATAATATCCTCCAACCAATTTGGATACGGCGACCGATCTTAAATCAACCACGTACGCAGGATATATTATAGTGCCTAAAAGTGTGAGCGCTAACACAACTTCGCTGTCTTAACACCCTTACCCTTATATTTCGATGGGACACCAAAATGAAACGACCGATCAGGGAACAGGTGCTTACCTAGGCACTAAGAGTTTCTCAACAGAAAAACTCGGGTACAAACTTTTGACGATCGAACATGGGATCCCAGGCGCAGCTGCCGCTTTATAGTGCGACCCACTACCCACTGCGTAATTGAGGCTGCCAGTCGTCATGGGCTCCATGGGTATTTGCACACATGAAAAGATGTAGGTAGGATCAATATCCCTTACTTACACGGGATGAGTATTTTCTGAGAAAATCAAAATAAGGTTTGCGAAAAAAGTACTCGGAAAGTAATATAAATAAGATTATGTGGCAGACTTACACGAGCGTCCCTTAAAATGATAATGGGCGGAAAAAGCGAACGAAACTATTTTTGCAGGATGGAGGTACACGAGCGTGTCATTTATTATTAATTTATTTCTTAGTACATGGTAACACCGTTGTATAACAAATCAATATCAGCCAAAGGCTCGACATATCGTAATCGTTGTAGTTACTCAGAAAAGTAAGATTTGACAAACAGCGCCGGGCCCGGCACGACAACGCTTCTTATTTTGACAAAGTTTCCGATTGAAAGTTGGCTGCTTTCGTCGCATGCTAAACAGACTACGCACACAAAGTGGTACATACATGCCCGTATAGTGATCTCTGAGTGAGACAATGACGGTATACGTGACGTGTGCGCGAGAGACACAATACAATATGTTGCCTAGCGCGGTGCTCAAGGAACTCTTCGGTATTCATGTCAACCACCAAGAGCCGACCTTCTGTGTCCATTTTTTTGCACCTGCGAGCAAAGTCATACACAGTGTCCTTCACTTTCTATATAATTAAAAGTTACATCTTTTTAAAAGAACTTTCGACTGAATGTTTTTTTTTAATAAATTATTTTTCTTTCAACGTCCTTAATATTTCTGAACTCCTAATTAGCCTATAGACTTTCCCACTGCAAGGCAAAGTCCTTCGTAATAGAAATCAATACATCGCCTATGATGGAATTAATCTTGATCAACGCGCTTGCTTAATGAGGATTGGTGATCGATCACATTGGAAAAATTCGGAACGTACCTTTTCTCGACGCGGACATAGACCCAGGAACCCAGAGATCACGGCCGCCCATTAGGCCAACTGGGCAGAGGTTTAATTTATCGGAAAATATTTCCTAGTATAGTAAAGCCAATGTCAAGCTACACACAGGAAAATGGAACCTATCGATACATATTAATGACAGGAGCATCTCGAGCCTTTGTGCCGGCGACGGTTGGGTTAGGAGCTAAATTGCATTTTTAACGAGAATCAGTGCGATCTAGCGAGCCTTTGTCAACCCAAAGTTCAAGGTCAGAATATGTAGTGATGCATAATCTGAAATGGTAATTAAGAACACACACAATCGTTTTTTCACCACCAAAAAAAATCTCAAAATCTTTCATCAACAATTTTGAAATACATAGCTTCTAACATAGCTTCGGTCACTGTAGCTGAGGTTGGGCCTTGGCTGTAGCCAACTGTATGATTCTAGAATTTGTCCTTAGTGTTCTGTGGACAATAAAGAAATCTTTAATTTGATTAGACAAAGGTTTGTATACTACAGTATTTAGGTATTTACTATCCAAACCTTAGATCCAGACATTACATAATATGTAATGTATCTGTATCTTACTCTATGGTATTTACTTTATTAGTATGTAAATGCTAATTAGTATGTAAATGGACTTAGGATGCCGCTTTAGTAAATACACCCGGTAGTGGCAGATAGGAAACCTTTTAATGTCATACCTACACGTACGTGCTACAAATCATAGGGGTTTAAATAAACTGGAACGAATGTTAAAAATAGATATATAACAGGACAACATTTGTTTTCTGCAGTATATATACTAACAATGGGGTAGCTGTAATTCAAAATTTTATTCAAATTGATCAATTAGGAGTCTTTCCAATACTGATTGCTTTTTCTTCCACTGTTGTTATTTTAAATTTCAATTTATAAGATCTTTTAATTTATATACTACATGCAATTTGTCTATTTTCCAAATGTGTCTAAAATTGTCGAAAATAGTATGTTTACAATATTTCTTGACACACCCTTTGAACCGAAAAAGTAAATGAATTTTGCTCCAAACTTTTCTAGGAATACGTCTTAAATGCTTTCAAAATAACAGATTTTGCTTATACACTATACAAAATAAGGCTTTAAAAGGTGGAAGTAATTAGAGATTTAGGCAATTATGCCTAAATCTCTAATGTATTAACATGACTCTAAGCTAACTTATGAGATTAACATGACTCTAAGCTAACTTATGAGAAACATGTGGATTACATAGCAAAGAAAGCAAATAGGGCCCTGGGTTCCATCATGAGATCTTGTTCTCAGATTCAGAATATGAAAATTGCAAAAATATTGTATTGTTCTTTTGTGCGAAGACCCTCGAGTATTGTGCGCAGGTATGGAATCCAGAGTGCGATATCTATATTAACAGGCTAGAGGGAATTCAGCGTAGGTTTATGAGATTATCTGCAGTTTAAAAGTAGTAATATGCTAGTAATTACGAAGCAAGGTGCAGAAAGCCGCATACCTACTGTCGCTAAACGAAAGACGAAAAATAGCCGATATAATATTTATAATGAAGATCGCCCAATCTAAAATCGACTCTCCGCACCTCCTATCTTTAATGAACCTGCGAACCCGTAGCAGGACTGTTAGACGACCTACAGTAATTAATATTCAGCACAGTGCCACCAATTATTGAGAGAACTCATTATTTGCTAGGTCTGCTAACGCTTTTAACCTATTGGCCGACCGATTCGAGCTCGACCTGTTTAATTCGAGTGTGATTAGCGCTAGCAAACGGATATCTGGATACTGGTTCGATGGGCACTTAAACGTAAACTAATATTGATCTCAAGTGTAGTCACTTCTAGTAATTGTAGTGGTGTTTAACTTAAGAACAAGCATTCAGTATTGTATATGCGAAAACATTTAAATTGGCTGTTGACTATTTCGTAAATCGGGCTGTATGTTTGTATACATCTATGAAAATAAAAAAAATAAAAAAATAGAGTCTAGGTTTATAAAATGTCGAACTACCATGGAATTTTCAAAATCAACATATATATATACGTTATTCATTTTGCTTCATGCATTGTATGTTATCATAGATGATACTAAAATTGTACTTAACGTTTGGTGTGGACTCGAACTACGTTGACGACCCGATTGGAACAGTGGTAGTGCACGCTGCCTCTGATACAAGGGTTGCGGGGTCGATCCCCGCACAGTACAAACATTTGTGTGCATGAACATGTTTGTTATCATTCATGTCATGGCATTATCTTCTGGGGTAAGTCCTGTGATGTAGGAAAAATATTTATTCTACAGAAGAAATGCATAAGAATATTGACAAACATTGACCAACTAGAATCCTGTAGATCCCACTTTATTAAACATCAGATTTTAACTCTCACTTCATTTTACATAATGGAATCATGCAAGTTTATTACAAATAACCAAACCCTATATTCACCTGAGAAAAGAATGAGAAGAAACAATAGGTATCAGCATAAACTAAAAATCCCTTTTTCAACACTAAAACTAAACTCGACAAGCCCTCATAGCATGTTAATTAAATGACATAAAAAATATAACTAATCTTCCGCTTTTTATAAAAAAATTAAAGACATTCTTAATTAAAAAATGCTATTATAATATACAGGAATTTTTCAATGATAAAATAAAGTAATCTATTATAAATAAATCAATTAATAAATTCAAGCTATACAGTTCAATTCTCAATTACAATTATTATTTAATGTTATAAAAATAGAATAGATTAGAATAGAAAAAGCGATTAATTGTTAATTTGGAATTTTATGTGTATGTAAAATTTAAATATTGTTATTGTTAATAATATTCTATAATTTACGTAGGACGCAGGAACTTAGTGGGCCCTTTGTTATGTTGCTATGCCCTTACAGGGCGTCACATTGTATCTATCCATATTTGTAACAACCTATTTTCATGTGACATACAATAAATGATTTTGTATTTGTATTTTGTATTTGTTTGTATTGGTTTGGGTGTTTGCTATGTGTTATAAGTATGGATTTACAAAAGAAAAGTATTATATAACGTGTTTATTTGTTTATTTATTATCTAGATATATGTATTTATACTATAATTTACTTAATCAATATTCAAAATCAAAAGGATTGCACCACTCTCCCCTCTTCTATCTAATGTCCTTTACCTGAAGGTTGTCTGGTAGAGATCGCTCCCAGCGATAAGACCGCCTAAATTGTACATTGTATCTCTGTGGACCTAGCTTTTAAGTTTTGTATGTTGTGCAATAAAGAGTATCTATCTATCTATCTATCTATATGTATATATTTGTAATTCCACTGTTGATTCTGATATCCGTAACACAGGTGCTTGAGCTACCTAACTCGGAGTCAGATCAATGTATGTGATGTTGTGAAATATTTATTGATTTACGTGTTTTTGATACTGATTCCTATTTGTATGCTACTGTTGTATGCTACTGCAACTCCGTAGGGTCCGATTAACTTTTCTTGACTGCGCAGCCTGGTTACTTTGCTGCAACCCTGACTAGTTAAGTCGCGCAAAGTATAATCCAGTGCGGAGAAACGAGGGGTGTATTACGTTCCAAGATTCTTGTTTACTTTTGAATACTCTCGTTACTCTCTCTCTAGTACTATCATTACTCGTCTTATACTTTAAATATAATCTTGAAGTATACAGGTTCTTTTTTTATTGCATATTCCACAGACTCCATCCGTGCCTTTGATTGCTAGTGTGTTACAATTTTATTGTAATATTTTGTTGTTTCGTGTACCAAAACTTTTTTATGCTGCGAAGCGACAAGCTATCAAGCGGGTCACCAGATGGAAAATAATCAACGCCGCCCATGAACATCCGTGAAATCAGAGAGATCGCTTATGTGTTGCTGGATTTTTTTAACAAAGAGTAGGCTTTTCTATTAAAGTTCGCGAAATACTCCTGCAGCCAAACCGTTCCACAGAACTGAGGTACGTGGTAAAAAGATCCGCGAAAAACGAACAGTATTAGACCGCCATCCATTATAGACATGAATTCCGTAAGGAAATATTTTCATCCGAGTTTGGTATACCTAGTACTTCCCTTGTTAAAACTCTATGCCTAGTACCTACTTCACCTTCACATCCTGTTGAATGTCGAATTGACGACTCGATATTTACGCGAAGAGGTATATTCACTATGTACGAGGTAGAAGAAAACTTTATTACAATGTTTTTTGATACCGTTGTAATCTTTACCCTATTCAAACTTATTAATATAATAAGCACTCTTAATTTGAAAAAAAAAATTGAAAATGAAAAAGTCAATACTTTTATTCGATTCTTTATGCTCAGTGATATTTTGAATTTAATGTGTACTCACCTTTGAACTCACCTATGGAACCTTGTCCTTGTCTAATTATGGAACTAAAAAATGCGCGCACTCTCCACAGACGTCGATAGTTCCATGACACTCACATAGACAACAACAAGATGTCTAAGTCATTTCTGACATTTAAATTATTTGGACTTGAGAAAAATACATAATTCAACCAATTTTATTTATCACTTTAGATCCTTTTTTGACCGCAGTGAAGTTATTTAGAAATAGACAAAAAATAGTATGCTTTAACAGTCTTACACGCATTATTTATAACGTTAATTCCGTTGGCGTGAATCGAGACTGTCCCGATTCTTTGTGAAATTATTTTGATCTAGCACCAGCCGATATATTATATTAAATGAATATTATATGTGTTTGTAGAACTAACAGATAAATAAAAGTGAAATCTCGCAACACAAACCATCGAAGTAATTAAGGTATGTTAGTCTGTATAACTCCTTTTATGTAACAAAGTGTCAAAATTACTCTTATCAGAACACGCAACCTAGGTTAATGTAATATAAACAGAAAATTGAAGGGCTTAGTTCTGCCATTTCAAGTACGCTCTGTGTATAAGAAATATTTGAAGCTACTCTACACAAAGCCTCAAATCACTACCATCCTCATTCTTATGTAAACAATCGTGAAATGGAAGCAAGGTCAAGTTTACTCAGCAATATTGCATATTTGCGGTTCAATCGAACCGATTGGTGATTTTCGGCCAACAGTCGAGGGCTTGGAAATCGATTGGTGAGAAAACCGGTTTACATTAGAAAATGTATATTCTGAGAAAACGTTTGACAATATTGATGATAACCACCAAAACATAAATGAGAAAATGAGGGTCTAAGTTGAATTATAATGAAAAGTGTATGACGGTCGGAGGAAACCTGCAAGTCTTGAATACTTTCTCAAAATTGGGGATACCTACAATATTTGAGATAATTATTCTGAACGTGTCAACCGTGGTCCTGGTGGTCTTGCTCCTTCTTGCAACCCTTGAAGGGTTACGAAGGTCAGACGGTAGTTTCTTCATTGTAATTATAAGACTTTCCGAATCCTGGATCATGGACCAAGCGTACCCTGGGCTCCAAAGCAAGAGCTCTGGAGCCCAATTCTCGTGTTTGTGATATTTTTAGAACATGGCGGATATCACCCGAAAACCATTGAGTTCCCGGCAGAGTAGAATAGGCCACCCTCACTTTTACCGAGGTGTCGTAAAAGGCGACTAAGGTAAAGATGCTGGCTTGATCATCAGCACCCAGAGAAGGAAAACTCTGCATTTATATCAAAACCCTCGCCAACCCGTCTGCCAAGCGTGGTGAGTATGGCAATTACCCCTCATGTGATTGAGGGAGGCCCGTGCCCCAGCAGTGGGGACTTAAATGGGCTGATGATGATGATGATTGTTAAAAGTGTAATTTAGTCAGTAGCATTTTGTACGTGTGTCAGACAGTCCGATGGGCCGACGCCCGGTAGGCCGGCCTAGGTATCGCTGGAAGGACGTCGTCGAGAATGATCTGCGATGAACTTCAGGCCGGTGACTGGTGACAAGTAGTGCAGGATCGATCAAAGTGGCGTTCTCTTGTTTCGGAGGCCAAGACTCGCTTCGGGTCGCTGAGCCAGTGGAGTAAGTAAGTAAGTAAGTCAGACAGTCCGGTTTCAAGGCTGCAAGTTTGGAAAGGAGGGCTTAAAGGTTGGCAGCGCACTTGTGACTCCACTGGTGTCGCGGGTGTCCGTGGGAGGCAGCAATCGCTTACCATCAGGTGATCCGTCTGCTAGTCTGCCACCTATCACATAAAAAACCTATCAAATAAAAAAAGGAACTGAGGCCGCTACACTTATACTCGTGTTTACTGAGTCCGCGTGTTTCCGTTTACACTTAACAGCGAACCAAGTCAATTTAGAGGCTTAATATGTAGGTTCAGTTTTTAAATCTAACTCATCTCAACTTAACACCCGGAACGGTTATTGCCGTGGGAGAACCACGCTTCGGCAGGAATGAGCCGGCGACCGGAGTGACACCACGGCCTCACAGAAAACCGGCGTGAAGCAGCACTGCGCTGTGCTTCGCTGCATGAGTGTGGATGCCGGAGGCTCAGTCCGGGGAAAAGGAACTGAGGCCGCTACCCTTATACCCGTGTTTACTGTGCCCGCGTGTTTTCGTTTACGCTTAACCGCGAACCAAGTCAATTTCGAGGCTTACTCCACCTTATTACAAAGTTAATACCGTACTAACTCTCACATCATCCCGTTCCAACACGCATTGTTAAAACGAGCTGACACTACTTTTGCTCCGGGAAAAAATCCTAGTTCGCGATTTGTAATAAGGGGTTTTTAAATCTAACTCATCTGAACTTAACACCCGAACGGTTTCAATTCTTGGTGAAATTCCACTCAATGTTGAATTTTGCTCCAATAGTCCAATTTTGACATTGTAGGTATTTAATCGACTAAAAAAAAAGGATGAGGTTCTCATTTCGGCTCTTATATTTTATTTGAATTTTTTTTTGTTCAATTTAGATGATAATTTTTTAATTGGAGAGTAGATAGTCCCGGAATGGATGTTAAGGATATCAGGATCTGATGATGGGATCCTGGCAAGATTGAAGGGAACCCTCAAATTTTATTGGCACACGTAATGTTTTTGTATTAGTTTTGCGGTTCTGCTGATGATTAAAGGTCAACTCCTTAACAGTAAGGAATTAAAGGATAACTCCTTACTATTGAGGGCTTCCAAATAATGAGACACTATAAAGCATGAAAATATATTTTTTAGTGGTATTACTTACTTTGTGTTGAATATTTTCCTGGAAAATTTAAGAACTATGTAGATGTTATAATTTTGGATTTATATGTCAGATATCTGATTTAACAATATTTTATAAATTGCCCCTTATCTTAGCGTGTAATTCCCGGTAGCGTCCAGAGCTCTCGCTTTGGAGCCCAGGGTACGCTTGGACTATGATTCTTGATTTGGGGAGTTTGATAATTTTAGTGAAGCAGTCGCAGTCTGACCTTCGCAACCCTTTTGACAGGGGTACCAGACCAACTGAAGCATGATTACACGTTTCAGAAACAATCTTAAACGTGCTCACGATGTTTACCCTTACCGCCGAGCTAATGGTAGAAATACGCACATAGATTAAATATTTTTTTTATAAATTAATGTGTAATAAACGTTGTAATTGGATTTTTATGATTCGTAGTAATTGGGAAGGCCAAAACAGAGGGCCTATTTTAAAGCAGACGTTACGACCAAATCGGAGTTTCCCTCCCTTTTATACGTGCTGCGTATCTCCTTTGTTTGGAGGCGACAGGTATATATTCTAGTTCGTTACGAGACGGCTTTAAATTAAGCCACCAGGTTTGCGTCTAAATATTGATTTTAAACCAAAATGTTTTTATGCTAGAGGCGGACAAACGAGGAAGCGAGTCACCTGATGGAAAGTAATCAACGCCACCCATGAACATCCGCGAAATCAGAGAGATCGCTAATATGTTGCCGGCCTTTTTAAATAAGAGTACGCTCTTCTCTTGAAGGTTTATAATCGATTTAACCTTTTTAGAGATTTTAGAAGGTAATTCAGTAACTCAAATGGTTTGAGTGACATTAAATAACTAGAAATTCAGGGTCCTTCTTCGCACTCGTTATTTCTGTGTCGTTTATGGTCAGCGTCTGGTCCGACCTGTAAATATTTTGTTGTTCAACTCTATTCTAATGGACATCGTGTAAGACAAAAAAAAATGTTTGACTAAAGCTATTTAGTTATATAGTAGTTATACGCGCATTTATCGCGATTGGCCAATGGGTCTAAAATAAATATAATATTTAAAAATTAAATTCGCTTTTCCTATCTTTATTTTGGTACTTTCAATGAAACTATATGTCACCCAGTTTTTTTTTAATTTTGCTTTGAAAACATACACTGACACCAGACAATCTATATGAAGTATTATAATGAATTAGGTAGGTACTGAAATGCAGCTCTCTGTTGCCTTAGTGCATGAGTGTAAAACTGCAGCACGAAGGATTACGGTAATGGTTTTCAAAGAGGATTATATTCCATCACTTCTCGATGAATTTTTATCATACTGGACGTGGCTTTAAGGGCTTGTTGTATTTGGTGTGGTCAAAGTGTTGGTAAGATTTTGCTATTGCCTGTAATTTTGTGTTAGAGTTAGTACCACAAAAGAAGTCCTGCAGAAAAACACGGAACTAACATTTGAGATTCCTTGTGTCTATAAGCGTAAAGCCCAAATTTTAATGTTGATGGCGAATTGGTGGCGCGGACTTTAATCCTTAACCTGGTTTTTCTATAGACACTATTTATAATACAAGAGGTCATGCTAGTGACCCGTTATTCGTTTCGGGAGGCATTTGTGTTATTAGTTTCAATGTGTAACAACAGATAGCGCTGGGTGTCGACTGCATCGCGCTAGTGTTTCGCTTTTCCGATTTGTATATAAGATTTGTCAAAGTCTATAGAAATTACTTCTTTATATAATAACATTTATGTAGCTTGTACACAAAGGTAATTTGTTAAATAGTGGTTGACTAATACGTAGCGCTGTGTCATGAAACGCACAATCAGGTGAAGAGTTGGCCCTTAGTACCTTATAATCAAAACAAATAGATTTATTTGATGGGTTTGCTCCTGGCTTCACAACTCTAGAGTTGAGAAGAAACCTGCGATATATCGAACTTACCCAGAAGCAGCCTATTCTAGCTTTAAAGATACCAAGACTTAAGATGATATTAACTTAATATTTCCTTTTTCAGGTTAGTAAATAGGAGAAAGATAACCAAATGTCACGTACTGCACATAATGTTGCAGATGTTAGTTCAAGCACGGAAGTATTTACGGATAAAAGGGTCAGTTAAGTTATAGTATTTCTCATGTATTATTATTCTGAGGTGTGCTTTTTATACTGAAAACTTATGTAGTGAAAAAGAAATGTTACATAATGGTCCTAATATCAAGCTTATAGGTAACAATACCCATTGGCGCCAACGTTGGGCGCCAATTGGCTAGTCAGAAATAGAATTACAAGCGACACTACAAGCGCCAGCACGTAACGCTAGCGGTCGGCGTAAGTATTGGGGATGTTTGCGCCCTTGTTACATAGCTCATTCACATTTTATATAATATATAGACATTCTAGCAATACCCGATATCCAGACATTTTGCCAGGATCTTAGACGGCACCGAGAACATAAGTAATTTCTTTGAACTAGCCGTTTTTCAAATTCGAGTGTATCGTAGCATAATAATAAGTGCGTAGGGAAGTGACCACCCCATCGCTCGCTGGTGAGAGTTAGTAGTCTTCCTTGAGGAGCAACAACTCTTATCAGTGCAGTCAGTCTCAGATCAGGGCAGCACTGTGGCGCGGAGTAAAGGAAGTGACGTCCCTCGGGTCCCATGTCCCCGAGAGTCGATCAGGAACCTCTATCTAACTTGCCTTTATTAGCTGGCTGGAGTGGACCCCAGCAGGGGCCGCAGGGCTCTCACTTCTGGATTGCCTTCACCGGCCGTCCAGAGAGCTACACCTATACATGCAGGGTGGAAATGAAAGATGTCTAAGTCGCGAGTTGGCACAGTGTCTGCTACTGACACTGGGTAAAAAGCGGTGTACACCTTTTGACATCCTGAGCTCCTCAAAACAATGTTGCCCCCTTGCCACTCCTTGCGAGAGCGGCCGTTTAAGGAACCCATCCAGTGTGCGTGCGAGTCACCGCTTGCCCATTTTACTCATGATTCTTATCATTTTACGGGCAGGCGCTATATTCCTTCAATAGTGCCGGTTATAAAGTCCATCAGCCCAATAGCCCAGATTCTTTTATTTTCAGTTCTTCCAATAGTCCTACACCAACCGGGGACTGACCTTGGCTACACTTCATAGTGTATACAATCGCCGGCTGGTGTCTCATCACATTTAGACTAGCTTATTTAATATACGGGCCTCTAGGTACGTGCTGGCTTCGGCTTCACGCATGCCTTGCAAAAGTCTGGGACATAACTGCCGAGATTATGGTATCATAAAACATACATAACAGTAATAATAATGTCCTCCAAAATGATATCATGCCACTCTCAGCGCTCAGCCATCGATCCAGGCCTATATTTATATCTACAATATGTCCTAATAACTAAAAGAAAATTCCGGATCAGCAAGCTTTTAAGCTGTGTGGTGTGGTGATTAAACTGCTTGCAGGTTCATTTATTACCGCTCCGAATAAAAATAGTAAAACGAGAGTAGTTGCCGCAAAACGGGTAGAAAATGATATTTATTAAAATATTTGTGTCGCGTTATGATAAGAAAATTAGGGTGTCCAACTGTACATTTGTACAGTCACAATGATTAGGTATATAGAATTAACCTACACATTGATTAAGATGAATAGTTAAGTTTATAAGTAGTTATGGAAAATCATTTAGATAATGTATTTTTTAGTAATTAAAGTTATGTGACGTTCACGTTATTTTCATTTTCAGGGCCAAGCTCAACATCATTTCAAATGGGACAGCATAAATAAATTTTTGTACATAGCCTTTGCATTTGCCACGTCATCGACAAATTTTGATATTTTTTCAAACGTTTGCGACAGTGGTATGTAAAGTCCACATTTTTTTAAAAGCTTTTTTAGTTTATTTTATTTTTTTTAATGTTGAACGTTATATCCCGTTTTAACGATAATATAATGATAATAAACTCATACAAATTTTCATGCCTTGACATGATTCTGTACTAAGTAGCTTAAGCACTTGTGTTATGGATATCAGACAAAAGAGGGATTACAAATATATACTTATATACATAAATTACACCCAGTATAATTTAGTACCAAATTATTTCCAATAATTTGCCTTTAAGCTGTCCGAAACTTATCGGGATGTGGTGAATCGTTTGAAAAGGTTCTACACGCGCGATCGCAGCGCATTGCAAACTATGCAGTTTCTTAATAATAATTAGGGATAATGGAAGAAATCATAAAATATGATGAGAGAAACAGACGGACCGCCTGATGGTAAGCAATTACGGTCACCCATCTACCCCCGCAGCACCAGAGGAGTCAAAAGTGCACCGCCGGCCTTTTAAGGTGACGGGTAGGGCACACTAGCGACGCTAATGGATTTTCATTTTTAGCTACTAAACCGGATCTATTTTAAACAATTTCGGGGTTACAACATCTCGGGAAGCACTTATACTATTTATTAAATAACCATGCATAAATGCGGACCCAACATTTGTACGCGAAAAATTGATTCACGCTAAAAGTGGCCGCTTTTGGCGGTAATTAATTTTTCGCGTACAAAAACGGACTTAACATTTGTTCATGGTTAATTAATAAATAGTATAAGTGTTTGCCGAGAGGTTGTAGCCCCGAAATTGCTTAAAATAGATCCGTTTTAGTAGCTAAAAATTAAAAACGCATGGTCTCGCTAGTTAGGGCTACCCGTCGCCTTAAAAAGGAATACGCTCATGTTATGATTTTATATTTTTAAGAAACTGCGACACCATTAAAATATTTTATAATGTGCTAACGTACTAATAAAGGGTAAAACTATTGCTACCGGTTATTTTGTTAGGAACCGTTATTTGACTACACCCCAGGATCTTGACGTCTTGAGCACCTGGCAGCAGGGTTTTAAGATCTCACATGTTAATAAAGAAAGCGTGAACTTTAACAACCTTTGTTTTAATACTGGCTGGAGTGACTCGACATAGGCTTGATGCAAAATACTTAGTTTCCAGGTCATGAACTTTGACAGAATGGGGCTAAGAGCGTTGTTTCAACCTAGTAGAATTTTAACTTACATTCATGTTTTAGACTTTTATAGTTACTGCACATTTTTACAAGTTTTTTTTCATTAACAATTAAACAAAACTTTTAGTCTCAAATTTTGCTGAATACTTAGTTGATGATTATCGGCTTCCGCACTCAAAGTCAAGTAGGTACATTTAATTGTTACTTACACGAAGAACTAAATTTGACGATTTTATATTGAGCGTATAAATTCTGGCGAGTCAGTTAGGTTACTTTTCCAGGCATATTTAGGTTTAAGCTATGTGGGTGATAATACAATTACATAATGCCAAGGCAAGTACTTGACTCAGATTATCTCCTCGCTAGATACAGGGGCGTTTAAGAATACTGCCAAGGTTTTTTCGGCCTGTCGTAAGAGGCGACTAAACGATCTTTCGGAGTACGTGAGCGTACCCACTGCTGTGGAGTGCCCTGCTCAGCATACGACTATGCGGGGGACGTCATTACCGGGTGTTCTGGTAGGTCGTAGGCGTTGAAGGGCTGTATTGCTCCAGATAGGGGTGAAGGTGCGAGCGCGATTAACGGTACGGCCTAGTCCCAGCTGTGGGGGGTTTCCGACCGCGATTTTATTTTATTTTATTTTCTTTATTTTTTACACAGAACAGAGTTACAACAATACATGATTCCTCAAAACAAAACAGAAAAAAATGGTAGGTTGCAACACCAAAAATATGTGTACACAACATAACAATCATACAAGAGAACTATCGTGTAAATATTATCAAGTTTTACTGTTTTATTTATAAATATAAATATCAAAAATAAATGAAGAATATATAGTAATAATGAAATAATTATATAATATGAATTTATAATATCGTTAAGATATATAGAATACCTGAGTAGGCAGTTTAATTTAAAATTGACGGAAAGCGTGTTTCCTTCTATGAACGGTTTAACTAAATATGTCAGGTACATCGTCCAAGCGTTTACATATTGCGTTATATTCGCGACATACTCTATAGATAGGGTTATGAGATGAAACGTTATTGTTGCAAAGGGTGTCCCCCTTTATGGACTTAATGGACAATCATACCTAGCGGATCTTTTTGGGATTTTCATGTGAATACCCAATAGAAGACTGGTAGAGATTTTACCATTTATAATTTTGTGCAGGAGAGTGAGGCCATGTCGCCTACGACGGTTCTCAAGAGACTGAAAGTTACATTTTTTGAGCCGCGCCTCATATGTGGTAAGCTCACCGTTGAGTCTACACCTGAATGTAAGCACCATGAGAATTCGTCTCTGAATGGATTCCAGCATATCGATGTATGTGACATATTGTGGCGGCCCGACAACGCAAGCATACTCAAGCTGGCTCAATACCAGCCACTTGTAAAGATGTAGCAAACTTTGACGTGACCTGAACTCTCTGGAGGCTCAACAAATGAAACCAGACAATCTATTATATTACTTACTTAACGCAGTGAGATGGTGATTAAAGCTTAGTTTCTCATCAAAAGTGACACCAAGGTCGCGAATTACTTTCTTCCGTTCAAGTGGGATATTATCGATGTGGTAATCGAAAAACACTGGGCTTTTGATGCGTGTAAAGGATATAATAAAGCATTTGGCGATGCTGAAGCTCATCCCATTGGTTTTACACCACTCCAATAAGGTGTCAAGATCAATCTGCAATTTAATGCAGTCACGGACAGTCTGAATACGACTAAAAATGTTTAGGTCATCAGCGTAAGGTAAGGAGACGTTTTTAAGACTAGGGATTAAGCCGTTAATAAATAATATAAACACCAGAGGACCGAGATGCGGGCCTTGGAGGACTCCAGATGTAATAGAGACACTTCGATAACAAAATCCCCTCAACGCTACCAGCTGGCTACGATTGCAGATGAAAGATTTTAACCAGCGCAGGAGGGACCCATGTACACCCATTGACTCTAGCTTGCAAATTAACAGTTTATGGTTAACTTTGTCGAACGCCTTTTGGAAATCTGACAGAGTCAACTTGGCCGTGCTCGTTAAATGTCTTGCAAAGAAAGTTAGTGTATTCCAGTAAGTTTCTAACCGTTGACTTGTTCTTAACGAAACCATGTTGTTGCGTGGAAATATACGGAGCAAAATGATGATAGAGGTAATCATAAGCTTCCAAAACTTTTGCAAAACACGATAATATACTTATCGGCCTATAATTTGAGCATTCACCGAGGTCACCAGACTTATGGATGGGTATTATGTTAGCTTGTTTCCAAACGGATGGAAAATGGCCGGAGTAGAAAAATTGGTCATATATAATATAAAGTGGCTCAGTTAAAGCCCTAGCGCAGCCCTTGCCGTGTGGTCTCCGGCAGAGTAGAATAGGCCACCCTCACTCTTACCGAGGTGTCGTAAAAGGCGACTAAGGTAAAGCTGCTGGCATGATCATCAGCACCCAGACAAGGAAAACTCTAAATTTATATCTAAACCCTCGCCAACCCGTCTGCCAATCGTGGTGAGTATGGCAATTATCCCTCATGTGATTGAGGGAGGCCCGTGCCCCAGCAGTGGGGACTTAAATGAGCTGACGATGATGATGATGAGGCGGCTGAACTATTGCTGGGTTCAATAGTTCATTTACACAGGAAAAATATTCAAAAAAAAGTTCAGCCGCCGCCTGGGCCCCTGTTGCTACCTTATTACCGAACCTAACAGTTTCTGGAATTGACGGGTTAGACTTTTTACCTTTTATAAAAGAAAAGAATAGCTTTGTAGATGAGCTAAGAGACTCCTCGAGACTTTTAAGATAAGAATTATAACATGCTTTCATTAGTAATTTCGACCTTGAACGGAGAAGCCTGAATTCGTCGTAGTCCCTAGGGTTATTGAATTTCTTGAATCTCTTGTGAACACGATTTTTCTCCTTAATACAGGCCATTAAGGGTCCTGAAAACCAGGTAGGAAATGTAGACCCTCCTATCTTCTTACTTTTGGCATTATTATTAATTACTTCGTTAAGTATTTCATAGAAATACTTAACATTTATATATTTATTTATAAGACCGCCTTATTGTATTCTCTGTTGCTGTTGTATCATGCTTGTATTGTGTTTTTGTGCAATAAATAATATCTATCTATCTATTTATCTAACATTTGAATCAACATCATTTGATTTCAGAATGTTTTCCCAAATATTAGTGTTAAGTTGTATTGAGCAATTAATAGTGTCACACTTGCGAAAATTAGAAACCCTTGGTTTGTTTATGAGATGTTTTTCTGGTCTTGAACTCAAAACGTACATGAATCTCGATAGCTGGATGGTGATGGTCAGGTGTACGCAAAAGAGCACATTCCGATAGGTTGAGTTCTGACAGATCTGTCATAAATAAGTCAAGGATCATGACATTAGAGTTTCGTACATAGTTATATTGTGCACCCAAATCTAACATATTAATTCCAAGAGAAGATTAGTATCGTATGCTTTACTGCAACATATACTGGGGAGACAAGTAACATCAGGCGACCAAGTTATGCCAGGAAAATTAAAATCTCCGAGTTTTAGAATTAAAGCTGTTAAGATTCAACAGTGTAGTACACTTCTGATAGAAATTTTGACATTTACTTATATTTAAATCAGGGGGTAAATAAACTAGATATATATTAAGGCAAGATCCTCGAAACCCAGGATCATCGTAAACTGTCACCCATAAATCCTCCAATGAGCTCTCGAATTCTGGACGTTTGAGCTCGAGCGCATGCAGAGTTTTCTTAAGTGCTAGCAATACACCCCCACCAGAGAGTTTACTGGAGCTCGAGGATTCGCGGTCCCTACGGAATACGGTGTACCTGTCATCTATGAATTCATTGCGCGAGAGCTATCCAAATTAGTTTTGCATAAACAGGTGATGTCATAATTTTCATTAAGTATACTCATATATAATTGTTTTAATTTGCTTCTTATGCGGTTTACATTAAGTTAAAATATTTTCATAAAAATAGGTTACATTATCCAAATAGCGTGAACAAAAACAGAAAAATAAATAAATAATAAAATGTTAATAGATAATACTAATATAACTATTAAACTACACTCTTATCTAGACTTAACAGGTCTTTGATGTAAATAGCGGGGGAAGTGTCGTCCTTTCTCACATACCCTCGTCCGAATTTTACCCATATGTACTTATAGCCCTTATCTTTATCCAATCTCCGAGCCGCTGCATGCAGGTCCTTGCATTATTTAGACAGGTGTTCGCCAACAAAAATAAGCCTTCTGTCGCCAACTATTCCCATATGCCCAGAGTTAAGAAGGTCCTTCGGGTTTCCTTTGTTGTACGGCTGATAATATTGCATCACGATGACGTTCTGACGGAAGGGTTACCAGCACGTTGCGGGGTCTATCTGAAGATGGGTTAAGCTTAGCAACCCGGCGACACGAGCGAATATCACCGTCAGATAAGGGCATCTTAATTTGTTCACATAGTTTATTGAACAATGTGAAAAGATTCTCATTAAGCCGCTCGGGGATGCACTGTACCTCAAGATTACAACATTTTGAACTTTTTTCAACCTGGCACAGACGATGCGCGATTGCACGAAGATGGACACCCCAGAGGTTTTATTTAGGGTTTAAGTCCCACACACCACCTCATTCCCTACATGTAGCAAGGTGACGGCCTTGACGGTTTCCCCTGGGGAAAAAAAAGATCATCTCGCGAGAGAATTCTTCAAGTTGATGGCGATAAAAATGCTTATTTAAATTTTCTTTTCATTTATGTTTCAGTAAGGTTATATGATTTTCTGGCGTGTGAAATCTTTGTGGGCATGACATATATGTTTATGGATTTTTTTATCAAGCAATACACAAGAAGCATAGACTTTAATAATAATTTGAATCCATTTCTTAAAGGAATTACTATCGGAATTTTATTACAGACTGCTCTATGGGCTATGTTAGTAAGTGAAATTTTAGTATTAAAATAGAAATTATATCAGAAGTATGTAGGTATAGATAAGTTTTTCTTTAAAAAATTGCCATGTTAGCATGTATTATATTCTGCTCATTGAAATTTTTAAATGCTTTTATTTGACTTCCAAAGCTTGTTTGTGTGTGTCTTTAAGTTAGAATCGTAAAAATCGATGGCGTTCCAGGTCAAACATTTTGAGTATTTATTTTGGCCAACATCATTTTAAAAAAGTCATCAACAAAACAGGACTGCCGTCACAAAAGCATACCATAAATGTAAAAAGCTTTGGTTAATGAACTACCTATCTTGTTGCTTCTTACAACATGCTGTCATCTACTTACCCTAGTATTACTATTGAAAATCTTTATGGAGCGTCTTCGTGCGATGGGAATTCGCGCTAAATGGCGTCCAATTACGACAACGTTCTAGGCGTAAAAAGGTTTTCATTTTTCAAAGGAAACACGTTTGAGTATCGTGCAAGTGAATATAAAATTGTCTAATAAAGTATTTTCTTACTCGCTACGAGTGCACGCTAACAACAGTTCCCTTAATAGCGCGTGGCAGTAGCTTCATTAAAATTGTTTACCTACTTATTTCATTTCCACGGAGAGTTAAAAGCTTGGCAGAACTGATTATTAATAAGTTGACAGTGCTCTCATACTAGAAACCTTGCGAATATTTCGTTCCTTGCTTATAAAGTGACATAATATTTGACATAATACATGTTGAATATAAACATTTTTATAACTCAGTCTCACTGCTGGGCAAAGGGCTCTCCTAACAGCCATATAGCCTAATAATAATAATATGTATATATTCTTTTACTATTCATCTCATCATGTGGTGTTTGCTAATAATTTATTAGAAGGGCAGTTAGTATAATACTAATTTTTAATTTGTTTCTCATGTAATTGAAGTTAACAACAGTTTTTCAGAATTCTAAAGTGAAAACTTTCCGGGTAAAGAGTTTCAAACCAACAAGTTGATGATATGTTTTTATTAAATTTCTGTAATCAATAGTACATTATGATACAAAGGTGGAGAGATCGTTTTTGGTAGTTTCTTAAAGGGCACCATGTTGAACATTTTTAGTTACGGACAAATGTATTCCTTCTATTTACAGCATGCCAGTGACTTAGCCGACTCAATACGCTATTTGTTTGTTTTTTTGACGAATTTGAAAAGTGACCCAATGTGGGCAACGTGCGATAAAAGCATGAATAATACTTGCGTGTCTCCAAATCTCATGATTGTCCGCTGTCAAAACGGAGATATTACCAAATTCAAGAACACGTCGGCTTATTTACATTATATGTAAGTTTGCCAGAATTATAAAAGCTCGTTTATATAACCAAATCCTTTCTGGAGCCAATACGGATGCAATTTCTACTTTCAAGGTACCTAATTTAAATTAAGAAAAAAAGCACGTGAAATGTAAAAACTGCCGTTCGGGTCTGTTTAAAAACTTTTCCTAATGGGCAATACGACAAAAAACAATTTATATACATTAGCATCATTATACACTTTTCGAATAAAGAAAAAAAAAGATGACCTATATTTTTTAGTAATCGTTAAATGTGTTTTTTATATTTTTTTAATTATACATTAATATGCCGGAAGTGATGTAGTCCTGAGGCTCAACGTATTGTGATGTCGGTGCTATATGTCTTAATGGTGCGCAAGTCGCAACCCTATATTGCGGATATGATTCTGTGTGGTGTGATGATGTGGCGAGGTGCATGTTTAATCATCGTAATACAATCAACCCAATTGTTTATTCTTTCTTCTTATACTTGAACTTGGCCGTGCTGAGTCAGATGAAGTTTTAAAAGATGAAAGGAGGTTTAAAACTTGGCACAGTCAACTTCTGATTAGCACTAAGGAAACTAATCAGTCTAATTATGCTAAGGTTTTTCACCTTTGTGTATCATATCAATGTGTATGTATATATTATAAACTCTACAGTGCCTTTCGTCACCGGTGTCCAACCCGACAAGACCTGAGTCAATATAAACAATTAATGTTAAAAAAGAAAGGTGTTTTTTAATTGAGTTTTTATTTACAAAACACTTGATTGTTGAGACATCTTAATTAGGGTTATCAAAACAACGCAAAAACAACTGAAGATTAAATTATACGATTTTTTAATGAAAAAAAGTTATCCCTTTCGAAACCAATTTCGAAAGAAGAATCATTATTCTTATTTAGAAACTGGTTTCGAAACTTAATTTCCTAGGAGGCCGAAGGGAAAAATCAATGGACGGAACCCTTCGTGCGCGAGTCGCACTCGGACGGTTTTTTTTGGTGCACAAGTAAAAATCCAAAATCTCCTGACTAGTAGTTCGGAGGGAAATGAAGATACTGATTAATTTAATGCCGTTTATTCTTAAAAAAAGTATACATATTAAATCTGGATTTCGCTTTTGCTCTTTTGTGTAAAGTGGCTGTGTCGTTGATGTCAGTAGCAACAAACCATTGCGCCAACTTATCCCTGTACACTTTCCATATTTGGGTCAGTTTCAAAAAAATGTCCCGTAACGAAAATGAAACAAAAAAGAATAATAGGATCGGTAACAAAAAAATATAACAAAATGGAATGGTAAAGTCGTGTTCACAGTGGATTCAAACAGTAGGATTTGGCTAGTGGGAAAGCCACGCTTTGGCAATAATTATTTAATTTGTAACTTTTGACCAAGGAGTCATCCAAAATTTTTCTTAGTACATTTTTTTTCAAATTTTGTCGCACACTTCTTATATAGCGTCTCTAACATCTTAGCCAAAAGGTCCGTCTGTAAAGAAAAACGATCATTTTCTTTATCTATAACTTCTCTTGCTGACATTCAGATAATATTTTGCATCTATATACTTTTTTTCTCAATGTATGAATTCTTGTCTTTATTTTTCGATTTTTTCCTCTTGGTATTTGTTTCTTTTGAAATTTACCGTAAATATGTGTATATATTTTTCTATGGATATTTTTCATAATGCAACGTTTTTCTATATTTTGTGTTTCATTTTCTTTTTGTTGTTAGGTATCTTTTATGTTCATTTTACTCTTTTCTTTAAGTTTCCACCAAGTCCTGCGTCTTATCTTTCTTTGGTTTTTGGATATTTGTTACACAAGTACATAATTATTTTATAATTCTTTCAACATGTTTTAGCCCTTATTCCTCATATTTTTCAGGATTTTGTGTTTTCAACCTTACTCTATACAATCTTTGTCGTTCACTATTAGATAAAAGCATCTTTATATCTGAAACCACAAAGAAAAAAATATGGATTTCATATTTTTAACAGACTTTTAAAAAAGGAGGAGGTATTCACCGGAACCTATCGGAGGACGGGAGTAGGAGTTTATTATTTCCGGTATGGTAAGGGATGCACAAAAATAACTATATTTTTTTCGTACAGTGTTGACAGCCACACATCAAGTTATACAAGTACAAATCTGACAAATTTCTTCAATCGACTCTTATCCTAATGTCACATGTAAGGTTCAATATAGATTGAGACAATTCAACAGATTTGTATAACTTGATACATAGCGTACTGACACTTATATATGAATACAGCCTTAGAGTTCATTTTTGTTACGTAACAAAAAAATACATAACAAAATGTTACAAAAATGAATTGATACCTCGTGTTCATTATGACCAATTAATTAATGGACTTATTATCCTTTTTTTTAATCTAAGTTCAGTACATCCTATTGATGTGTATCAAAAGATTAATATAACACATAAAACCAATTATCAAATCACTTACCTACGTCAGTAGCGTATTAGGACTAATGTTAAATAATTGTCTAATTTCACCGCGACGATGTTATCACCTCCCTGCTCTGTCACGAAATAAAAGGCCGACGAACTTGTGGCGCCACCTACACGTTCTACGTTAGCTTGCTGCTAGCTGCCACTATTTAAATTATCATTTCTACCAAATTAATGTTTAAAATTACTTTACAAATTAGAATAACAAAAATGAAAATATTATGGGACAAACTTATATACATTATTATTAATAAAAATATAAATAATATTAAGAATTTAATTTTTTTTCATTAAACTTTAGTTCATATTTAATAAGTTGATGATTTTATTTTTCAAATAAATTCGACCGTATATTTGTGATCTATAAAGTTTGGTGTTACCTTTAAGTGGGACACGTTTCTTTTATACCGGGATCAATTTAGTGATAATAACTTATTTAATTATAAAAAACATTATATTAGCCTGAGTAGAAAATGGTGTTAGTCGCAATATAAGTATGTGATTTATTGAAATGAATCAGGAATATATTTTAATAGCTGGTTGAGAATAAAAATAATCTACTTGGGACAAAAAATCTTAAACATTTGCGAATTACGATGAAAAGTCGACAATACCGAATTACGCGACTGTCAATTTTTGGGTTATCTAACCGTGGATCGATCGCCAATAATAAATCTGGGATCCAATGGGAATGTACAAGCTTGCTGGTTATGAACGCACTGACGTTAATTTGAAATGACAATCATAATCGTGTTGCAGCAGTCGCCAGTATTCCGTAGACCATAACGGCTTCATAGATAACAGAAATATTTACTGGTGCTGCTAAAAATTACCTCTAAGTATTATGTAAACTAGCGGTTGCCTTTATTGCTAATAGGCTAGTTGCCACTATTTTTATTATTTGATAGAACGGTGCATTACGATTTTAAAAAAAATATTACGCCATAAAAAATATATAAAAATTTTTGAAGCACCTTTCCTACTATATTTTAAATTATATTTTGGCTATACAGCCATAAAAGCCGTCCACCATGATGGTCTATTAATTATCTGTGCCGTGACGTCACTGTTATTGTAAGCAATACGCGTGACTGACTGACTGACACGAAAGACCACGAATAACTAGAAATTCTGGAAACAAATAAAGAACATCTGGATTTATGAGTGACGGGCGTCTTGGGGAGTCTTTGCAGCATTCTTCACACGTCTATTCTAATCTCTCCGCATTACGAAGTGCAGACAGTTGTTACACCGACAGCCTAGAACATGATTGGTTTCCATGGAATATCTTTTGACATTTGTTGCATTCTAGCCCTGGTGACTTCTTGGTTATGGTCTTCTCACAGATATTACACTTTGCCATTGTTGGGGTTAGAGTTTGCACAGAGCGATCCGGCTAGCGTACGTTGCGGTAGTAGCAGCTCGACCGTGTTAAGCAACAACAGCTCACGTGCTCCTAGATAGTTTCTTACGACTGAGATGAAGTGTGCCGTCCAACTTCAAGATCATCCGTGTCCGTGATCAAGTATGATAACGGAACGGTGCATCAAAAACTGCGTTTGAAAAAATATCTTGGAATCTTTGACCATAATCACCAGGGCTGAAAATGGATCTAATCAGCAGTTCCTACTAAAGCTCGGGCTAGAAGCAAGCTTTTTTAGGAAACCATAAGTGTGTGTTCCGGTAATGTGTGTAATATTTCCAGATACCGTGACAGTCGCCTATGTCCATAATATTTTTCTCCAAATTTGCTATTATTTCGTGTTCTTCTTTTGATCTAAGAGGCCAAATCTGCATGCGTAAAGTCAGGTTCACTTAAGTGTACTCTTTAAAGCTCTTCTTTTTTATAATTATCCACATAGTCCACCTTGCAAATATTCTAACACTGAGTCGCAAGTCTAAACAATTTCAGCACTTTTTCCTCCTTTACTGATACCATACGAGCACCTACGATGCCGGTTCTTTTGATACCATTTTAGCGAGTCTCCTTACAAATGTGCGGCATTGGTTGGTTAAGAAAATTTTTGCGCGTACTCCCATAAGCCAAGTGACTGTCGGCAACATACCGGGCTTGAAAATTAACCATCTTCCTTACAGCCATATTTAAATTAGTTGTCCTCTATATCGGAAGATGTTACTTAACAAAAGAACAAACCTTACAAGCAAAAATATTCAAATGACATTTCTAAACAATAGGGAAAAAATATAAAAATGAACTTGTCGATAAAATTGATCATATTTACTCGTTTTGACGGGTCGGACACCGAGTGACACACTATATTATAATACCGAATAAAGTTTTTTACTAAGAAGACATTGGTGGTCATTAACATTAATTTATTCACAATAATTATATTTTACTTTCAGAAAATCGTTTACGAAGGATAAGAATGTTATAACAGTAAGGTTATTTGCAACTGCGTTGGTTTGGATTTTAACCTTCTTTTGCACTACTGTAACAACTAATAGGTTAATAATGGTAATATTGCTATACCTAAGATATTTGACAATTTAATTTCTATAGAACTTCTATTTGCGATTGACTCAAAACGTATTTTCAAGGATAACGTCTCTTTTTACTGGTGACATAATTTCCGAATTCGGTCCAGAAGTTTTTGGTTGGATAGATTATAAAAATACTAATATCCAATTTTAAAGTGGTTGTAGAATTAGGTGATAAAAGTAGATTGTGTATCATATTTTTCTTGTCAGTCAGCGTCAGCCCAAAATGGTTAGAAAATGAGGAAGCGGAAATAAATGTAAGATGTCTATAATACCGAGTCCCATCTCGTGTAGGTATAGCTTAACGATAAACCGTTTTTGCTAATAACTTGCAAGAACTATACTATATTTCTTGAGGTTTTATTGTTAACATTGTTTTCATTATTACAGATGTTTAAGTTATCGTTTTTATGGAGAGTTTTGTCAACCTTCATTATTTTATTAGTGACAATATACAATAAACAGCAACATATGCTTCGGGCTTTTACTCAAATTTTGAATGTCACTGCGCCATCATCGTTTGTGAGTATATTTTTTATTATACAGTTCAGGGTGTCTGGTGGCAAATTTCTCTTCAAATTTTTATTAAAAAAAATACCGTCTGACATAATAGTTTCGTAGCCGTTCACGGATTGTTAGAGTAAACTCCATCTTTGAGGTAGCCTCTACATTTTGTGGCGGACTTCAGAGACCACATTCGTCGAGAGCGTAGTTGAACCACGTTTACTATTCCTCGTTTTAAGACAAAGCTAAGTTTTGAACAGTGTAACATGCAAGTGTAGTGACGGTATACTGTTAAATGTGATCCATCTGCTTGTCTGCCCCCTAACTCATTCAATTGTCTGTAAGAAAACTATTTTTTTGCGCACGGAGCAACATAATTTATAATTTGAATCAACAAACAAACTATGCAACTAGCAAAAAAGCTAGAGTCGGTGGAATGTAATTAAACCAATAAAAAAACAGTGCATGCAAGATGATGGAAAACATTTAGATGACATAATATAAAAATAAAATATCCGCATGTTTTATCTATATTGCAATACTTTCAATGAAACTGGATTTCGAAGAGTAAATTTTAATTTTTCTTTTAAAACGAATCTGCCACTAGTTGTCTAGTAAGAGATTTATTTAAAAAAACAAAATACTCTTTGAAATCCAGAAAGTTGTTTTGATGTGTCTTTTAGATTTACCAGATAGTTTAGTTTAAATTTTATTAAGTTTTCATTATAATAAGTAATTTAACGTTAATTTGGCTGTTTTTTTCACAAACGTATATACAACACAATATCTGGTTTTTCACTATTTGTAAAGCAATTTTTCTTGTGTTTTGTTTATGTTTATGCCACCACATTTTGTGCTTTGAGTATTAAGTGCGTTAGTATTGAGTGCGTTTTGGCTTAACTGTTTGGCAATTATAGCTAGGAAATATAGCGAATTTTAAACTACTTTTTTTACTTCTTGATTTAAGTAGGTGATAAAAGGATAGTGTGCTGTTATATTGCCTACGAGCTAGTCTGGGTTTTGTAGTAACAGTGTTACAGATCTTACCCTTTATACGTCTATTTGCATTAAACTTGGGCTCATAGGTTAACTCCACATGTTTTCTGATCAAGGTTTGGAAGATAAACATTTGCCTAAACAAAAACCATTCCATTTTTTGTATAAATCAGAAGTGGGGTCTTTGATCGGTAGGTAAGCAGCTGTTTTGCGGATAATACGTTGGGTCCTTTTGACTTGAATAACGTGTATTTTGCTGCTCCTCAACATGCTAAGATAAAGTATCCTGTTATAATAGATAGAATAATAAAATTGAATCGATTGTAGAGAAATCAGCTATAAGATGGAGGGACTTAAATTTATAGAGAAGTTTCCGTAATCTAGGGACCCAAGAGTTGATGCAAGATTTGAAAGATAGGATGGAGTTAATCAGTCAACTCAGGGGCAATAATAACTTCGTTTTGTTGCGTATCGAGCGAAACTTGTCAGCGGTTATTATATATAAATACAGTGGTTATGGGTACAGATTTAAATTATTAACAAATTAAATTATTCCGTAATCGTATCAATCATTGCTCTTCATCCGGATAGCCTCAACTGAATCGGGTTTGAGAAGTGTCCACTCTCATTTTTCTAACGACTTAAATTAAATCTCTCAGCTCAGTCCTACGGGCGGAATGAATATTTGAGAGTTGTCTACAAGTGTTGCTAATGCACCGTGACTATACATTATTCACTGCACGCCCTGTCCTGGGAAATGGCCTCAGTAGTCATAAATATTTCTGTACATAATCACTACCTATCCTCCGATGTAGAGGAGCCATGTCGGTTAGTCTACACTTTATTAATTATACAGAAAAATATTTCTGCGGCCGTTCTCTATGGCGTCACTTTCTGTAAAACCATTCCTAGGAAAAGGCGTACAAAATCACAGTATCTACTAGTTATAAAATTACTCTTAAATGTTAATGTATTTTTTTTATATACGTTTTCTTTGGTTCATTACCTATAACCCTTTACCGGGCAACTAGACATCATTTATTTCATTGGTTTTCAACCCTATCTCAACTGCACAAAGTTCAAAATCTGGTGGTCTCAATCAACGTAAAACAAAAAAAAAATATAAAAACTTGACAAAGAATTGTTTTGTTAATAAACTTGTTTGGATTAAACCTAAGTAAAAGTATATATCATTGCAATAAATACAAGATTTCCTTCTCCGTCCGATTTTACTGTAAGTTTGTAATGAAATGAAGAAAAAACATTTATACTGTCTCAATTAAAATCCAATAATTTTGTTAACTTTCTTGTTTTTTTCTTTGGAACAGGTGGAAGAGCAGATATAGATTTAGCTTTTTCTATATACGGCGTTTGAAATTACAACAATACTGTTGCTTTCTCACGTGGTTCCTTGTACATTGTCGAGACACATACACTCCTTTCTGGAGATAACATGTCAATTGGAACATTTACTTTATTATCTTGTAGTATTGCCCTAGATGATGTGGAGTTGTAGGCATGTTAGCTGTCGTGTCTCCAAAACGGGCTGTTGCATTCCAGATAAGTTTTCCTATAATAAATGTTTTGTATGAAATTATATTTTAAGCTTTAGGCAAGTGCCCCATTGATTTTTAATCTTGTAAAGTTATAGTCTATAGTTTTGTCGTTTACTGTACCGTAATTATTATAATCTTGTAGATGTTAGTCTTGCACTTCGTGAATGTTATCAGTTTTAATGAAATTTCTCTGCAATACCGTTAAAAAGATTGAATTAAAACTAACATTTCCGTTCCGCTTTAGTTACGATAAGCGATTTATCTACAACAATAAAAAAAAGATGCATTCCTTTGTAAGCGAAACCGTTGGTACGACTTTAGAAACAAGGCAAAGGGGTTGGGATTAAAAAAGTCACAAATGCGGGCACGGTTAACATGGTGGTCCGAATAAATAATAACGAGGGGAACATCTAGACACGCGGCAAAGATTTAGGCTGCGTTTCCATAGAAGTGGAGCTGTGTGGAGTTGAGCGGAGAGTTATAAAAATTGCCTTATCACATTGCTCAAAATAGATGAGATGTGTATTTTTAGCAATGTGATTGGTCAATTTTTATAAAACCGCTTAACTCCGCGCAGATCCACTTCTATGGAAACGCAGCCTTAGGCCAAGTTCAAGTTAGCAGTGTTCGCGAGCAGCTAGTGTATATAATTATGAACTATACACGAAACATTTGGAACAACTTTTCATATTAATAAACGATTTCCATATTGAGATACTTATACACTGAGATCTGAAAGATACATAATCTCTAAAAGACCATGGTCAAATCTAGCCCAAGTTTTTTATAACGACTGGTTGGGGAAAAAGTCTTTTCGGATTATAGTATGTATGAACTTGTAATAAAATCTCTTTGGCTATAGTATTTGTATCTGGCTGGTTTTGGTATCATTGAAATTTAAAATTTTAAAGAACATTTTGCTCGCGAATGATACTTGCTAATGGTACGCTGCTCATGAGATTTGGACTAGTGTTGCTGGATAAACGATTGCACGTCGACTATTAATCGATTATGCATATGGGGCCCAAATAATCTAATAATTTGATTGTACTATCGATAGTAACAATACTATCGATTAAATCCATATTTATTTATGGTCGATATAATCGATTAATCTGGAATCATTTCTAGATATAATCGTAATTCATACAGAAGATGTAATATAAATGACGATTACATCTAGAAATAATTGTAGATGAATCAATTAATCGATTATAATCGATAGTATCGTCTTAATACCACTATCGATTATATCGGTAGTATCGTTAATTTAAATGATTATAACTAATTAATCGATAATATCGACCAAAACTAAAAATCGATTATTTCGATACTATCGATTGTACAATCGATTATTCGATTATTAAGGGTGAAAAAAATCGATTAATCGATGGTCGATTATTCGGCAGCACTAATCTGGACCACCCTTAGATTAAATCTCATCTTCCTACTAAGCGTGCATAAAGTGTCTATACACGTATGCGATCGAGAAAATCATACTGTGAACACCGCGGTCACGGCCCGACTGAGCTGAATACGTAAACGTTGACTGTCGCTAGATGGCACTAAAACCAAAAATATCCGCTCTACTACTAATCTACTAGTAATGTGAGCATTCAGATCTCAGTTTTTTTAGTAGAAATCAACATTTCGGTCCAGCGGTAAATACACAATAATGCATTCCAAATAAATATGTTGAGTTACTGTGTAATTATGTTTACTGTGCAATGAGGTAATGATAAGGCTTTTCTTCATTGAAATCAATGATCTATTTTTAGGTTCTTCCTTCTATTTTAAGGCTTTACGCTGGTTCAGTCCAAAATAGGTCTAGGCCTAAAAGTTTTTTTTATTTTAATCCGGTTAATTAAGTGAAATGATGGACGGAGCACTGCCACTGCTACCACAAACAGGTTTAAAAATAATTAATTACAATTACTTTTGCTTTTTTGTAAATTTCAAATAAAACAATTCCAGTAAAAGCATGAAGCACATGGTGAAAGTAGGTATACAGATACTACCTACGTACGTACGAATTCCGCATTTGCATTTGAAAGGTCAAAGAGATTTCATCCATTTATAAATCGAAGGAACGACAACTTTATTTGTATCAGATAATACTTTTATTTATATCTTGCTTCATTAACCACTACGTCAGACGAGGAGTTCTGTGTATTCCTTTTTACTTTTATATCATCATAAAATATATTATTGACATACGTTATACATTATTCATTTTTTTTACTGTTTTTTTTTCTATACAATTGATCATAATTTCAGCTAATATACACCCATCTTGACAGAGGCCTCCCTCAATGACCTCCACACAGATCGGTCCTGTGCCGCCCGCATCCAAGGGATTCCCGCGACCTTCACCAGATCGTTGGTCTACGTTGTGGAAGTCCTACCACGGCTTCGACCTCAGATACGCGGCCTCCACTCGAAGACTTTTTTGCCCCACCAGCCGTCAGATCTCCTCGGAATGTGCCATGTCCATTGCCACATATCTATCAATCTATACAAATGATGTGACTTTTTAACAATATCATACCGTTTTTAAATCCCGACGTTGGAGCATTGGCCATTGGAGAGAGAATTTGATTTCATAATAATATCATCATCATCATCAGCCCATTTAAGTCCCCACTGCTGGGGCACGGGCCTCCCTCAATCACATGAGGGGTAATTGCCATACTCACCACGCTTGGCAGACGGGTTGGCGAGGGTTTTGATATAAATGCAGAGTTTTCCTTCTCTGAGTGCTGATGATCATGCCAGCAGCTTTACCTTAGTCGCCTTTTACGACACCTCGGTAAGAGTGAGGGTGGCCTATTCTACTCTGCCGGAGACCACACGATTAATAATAATATAGGGTGTATCATTAAAGATTAACCGCAAGTAACAAGTCTCAAAACAACTAATAAGGACATGATTTCTACTTCGTCGGATATTCGTCGATTTTTTTTTCGACTTCCCATACGAAACGAATAAGTCACGTGACCGCCTTTGTAAGAAAAGTTGTCATGTTTTTATCCGAATTTCCGAAATGTGTAGAGCAAATGTTGTTCAGAATGGTTGGTAGAAGACGTGGTTAAAGGGATGTAAATATTCACCGATAATATAATATCCTCCAACCGATTACGGCTACGGCGGCCAATCTCAACGATCAACCACGTACGCAGGATATTTATAGTGCTCAAGTGTGTGCGCAAACAGAAGTGCACTCTCTCTCATATTCCGATGGGACATCAGCGTGACAAGACTGGAGAGGGATTGGGCGTAGGACTAACGGCTTAACGTGCTAGGTACAATTTTTTTTGGCCCGACCCGGGGATAGAACCTGAGACCTCTTTATAGTGCGAGCCACTAATCTCTACGCCACCGAGGCAGTCACCGATACATCCTATATAAGATAACTCAGAAGATTTGTTTTGGAACTAAACTGCAATGAATTTCTATAAGCTTGACAAAATAATGATGCATAGGTCATTTATTTCATTGTCTTGAAATGAAACACTGATTTTTGTAATTTTTTTTCAGGCGAATGCGATGGACCATGTTACTTACGCCTACGGTATCGGGTTTATTGGTATTTACGACTTCAAGACCATTTCACCATACACCATGGTAGACAATGCAGTCATCCTATTCTCCATATTATTTACACTGTGCTCGTTCGCTAGATCACTTATGATGAAGATATTGTATCTAGTACTGACAAGCTGTGTTGAAGTTGAGATATCTGTAACGCCCCACTATCTACTGTTTGCAATTTTACCAATTGGCTCAGAGTTTTTTTATGGACACAAATTGTATATCATATACACTTATGTCAACCTCATGTTGGCTACAAATGCATATCTTGTAAGTACCTATATTGATATTTTCGCAAGGTAGCAAGCTTATCGGTCTTCTATCGGATACATTTTGGAGAGTGCGCCACGGAACTATACAATGCCATTGGAGCATCTCCGTTCTTCCACTACTCCACCAGGCAGACCCTCAATCGACACCGGTACATGGTAGAAATACCAAAAGTCCGCACAAAGAGGTTTGAATCCTGTTTTCTTATTCGTACTGCGAAACAGTGGAATCAGTTGCCTGAAGAGGTGTTCCCTAGTGGCTACAATTTGGGGGTTTTCAAAGCGCGAGTGAATAGGTATCTTCTAGGTAATCGTGCTACATCTTAGACCATATTATCACTTACCATCAGGTGAAATATGGTCAAACGCTTACCTATCTACAGTAAAAAAAAAAAAAAATGCCTGTTGTTTCAACTTCTGCTAGCTGGTGCTACTTGCTGTAAAATTGGCTATTTACTAGTAATAACACGAGGCGAAGCTATTTATGTATCCCAGGATTAAGGGAGAACATCTAGCACCTTCACGTCGAGCATTCAGTAAATATTGTAAGGCTCTCTTCCCAACCAAAGATCCCACTTGTACTGTACGATATTTGTGTTGTATAACATTACTGATTTTATCAGAACCTTGTTCCGTTTGTCAAAAATTGTCATTTTGACTTATACCTCTGTCCTATACATATACTTCGCCTTTTAGCACATTTTTCACACCCGTTAGCTTAGATGTTTGACATATAGCTTTCTTATTTATATGAATTAGCGCATTTGTTATTAAATGCAGGTTGGTGCGGCGTGAAGAATTGAAAATATAAAATGTTTAATTTGTAAAAAATCTTAAAATGAGGAATTGGTAAATAATGTGCAGTGTTTCGCTGTGTGAGTGAGGGTACCGGAGGGGAAAGGGGGGTTTTAAGGTCGGCAGCGCACTTTTGACTCCACTGGTGCCGCGAGTGTCCATGGGCGGCGGTAATCACTTACCATCAGGTGATCTGCTCTCGCTGCTCGTCTGCCACCTATCACATAAAAAAATCTACTGAACGTTACCCTTAAAGATAAGGGCAGATTCGACTAAACTTTATCCGTGAATTAATCTATGGTATAAAGTCAGAATCCTATAAAATGACAGAGCTATACTATAGAAATAGGATTGTTCGAATCGACCCTAAGTAGAGTAGAATGAATATTTTCTAATTTCTACTCAACTTAGGGTCGAAAGTTTTTTACTTTGGGACCATTGAGATGTGATATTTATTAATTTATTGAGATAATTTTCAGTACTGTATGCTTTTTTCAGGCCGTAATAACACTAACTATGTCTAAGCTGCTGCACAGTGAATTTCGTTCCGTGAAAAGCATGTACATTGTCGGTATTTTATGCTTTCTGGGATTCAGTTTGTCCTTGCCTGTTACTATAGTAAGTATTTTGCAAGAACATGTTTGTATGAAAAATTATAGAGTAAATTGTTTCAAACTGTCATGGTCACTAACATTAGAATAGTTACGGGATTTCTAACATGTTCCTTATTTTTGAGTTTGCGATATTTCGGCACTGTTGCAAGCATGGTCTCGGATGGATGCATGGTCACGGAGTAACTGAAGACTTTACCAGGCTACCGCAGGTGCGCTTGCAACAGTGCCGTAATATCGGAAACTCAAAAATAAGGAACATGTTAGAAATCCCGTATATAACTATTCTAATATTATAGAGTATATAGGAAGTTAGATTTTCCTCTTAGTGTAATTTGAAACCTCGACAGTGAGCCCGGGGTAGGTATCCTTAGTCATTGATTCAGAATTTGGGGATTTTCTAATTACAAAGAAGCGACTACAGTCTGACCTTCGCAAGCCTTTTAACAGGGGAACCAGACCAACTAGAACTGAATCATGGTTACAAGTTTCAAATACTATAAAAAATAGGTTTTCTCTTACCGCCGAGCCAACGGTAGAAAAGTGCATATAGATTTGAAAAATCCAGAGGTGAATGCTAGGATTCGAACCACTCCAGGTATGGAAGGCTGAACCACTGAGCTACCATCGCTCGCTTAGTGTAGACTGCAACATAGTTAACAAACCCAAATCTTCTACTGGGATAGAATCGTCCCTCGTGTGCCTGGTACTTATGGGGGCAACCATGTTGCGATTTAAGTGCATCAGAGCGGACAATTTTTTAAGTAAACGCAAGTGGCTACTTGTAGAATCTGTGAATAGTTAACTTTTCTTATTTAGATAATGCTCTTACTACTGCCTCGTGTCAAATTAATATCCCACCAAACACATTTTCATGTAAAATGTTGCCAAGCAGAGCTGACCATATGGCATTATATGCACTCACAAAAAGTTATCGTATTATAAGAGATTCCTTTTCATTAATAACCAAAACTCGAAATAATATTTAAAGACGGTTAATATTTTTTTTATCTTAATTTTTTTTTATCTTAAATTTTTTTAAGACCTTTTTTTTAACCCTAAGGAAAGGCGTTATAGCATACCCGTCCGCCGATGAGTTATGTAGGACCGCCTCCGCGTAGGTGGAGTTTTACCGACTAAAACTGCAGAGGTGCTCCCGTCTGCGCCACAGTGGGGAGGAGACAAAGAAATCTCCCTTCACGTCCCTTTCCAGGAAAAAGCCCGCTTACAGAGCGGGCCCAACATTGCCCCCTCCAGATACGCTGGAGGGGGCGACAGGGACAGCCGGTAGCACCGAACCATCCCTGCTGGGCTGCAAAGGAGACCTGTGCAATATCGGTATTGATGCCCCTGCACCAATTGCTGACTGATCTCCTCTACGGAGAGGAGAGAGACGCGCACCTCCCCCTCCTTGCCCTTCTCTGCGCGTCAGGCCTTTTAAGACATCCTCCAACCGATTACGGTTCCGTAACCGTAGATTTAAGGTCAACGGTTTACTAAGTCCGTAATTTACTACAAATAAGTTAAGTTGGCTGAAATTTTCCCCTATAAGGTACTACTAACTAAATCGCGTCGTGTCGTATCGCATCTTCAGGAAACAAACTGATATAATAGAAAATGATTAATTAATTCTGAATCTCCCAATGCTTGTTCTTTTATGCAAAAATATAAATGTTGAATGCCTCCGAGAAATCTTAATGAGACGCCTGGACGTAAATTTTAATGATTACCATCGTGCTATTAATAAAGAAAACCGCCAATTAATATTGCGGCTATATTTAAACGGAACATTCTGTAAGAACGTGCGGGAATAATGAACTATAATATCATTCTGCCCCTGGGTACTCTGGGTACGCACAAAATGTATTTAATCTACAGTACTTATAAAGTGAAATACCACTGAATTATCGCCAAATCTCAGAAACGAGTACCCTAAAAACTTGAATTTTCGCAGGTAAGTAACTTATAGGTTTAAGAAAAACATTTAAACGGGAGGTAAAACGGGGCCGCACGCACGGGCGGCCTAGGCTTTTAGACTACTAGAGCCTTTTAGAGTATAATGTTGAATTCTCAAAAAGTTTGATTCTCGATGTTGAATCGCATAATATAGAACTCTGAAAATGTTGAATCTCAAAATGTTGTTAAAGTGTCCCAACCCGCGACAGACGCCTGCGCCTGCGGCTACTTTCAGCGTGTTCGCGTAATAAATTAATTGCTAATTTTCTTTTTTGCAAATAAAAGTGAAAAATATACGCCACAAGTGTCTTCTCTAATTCACTTTCTTGTAAAAGAACTTTTGAATCAAATATTTTTTCCAGCAGAAATAAAGAAGTGTCACTGTTGATATATTTCTGTGTAATGAATTCTCTACTACTCTTGGTGTGAAATATATGTATGTTCGCCAAATTACAGCTTTGTAGTACAGTCCCCTGCAATTGTAAACACCTCGACTCTTATGCCCGTATAATAAGGTTCATATTTGAATGAGACTGAATACATGTTAGTGCACGTAACTCTACAAATAGTCTCTGAGCTAGGCTTCGGACAGATGGAAGAACGGAGATGGTCAAATCTATAAGGGTTGGCTAAAAAAGGTAGATAGTACCTAAGGCATTATCTAATGTGCCTCCTTGGAATAAATAATTACATTGTCGTTTCTAATTTAGCTTATTGCGTTTGTTTGAAGTTGGTACAGTTAACCACGCATCAGGTTGCTTAAACCTGATAGATACACTTTATTGCACAAAATTTACAGATCTTAGCCTAAGTTATTATACTAAAACAATGTAGGCGGTCTTATCGCTAATAGCGATCTCTTCCAGACAACCTCAGGGTAGAGGAAAAGTATAGCGAATTAAGAAAAGGGGTAAGTCAGTGCAAGTCAGAAAAAGAGAGAAAAAAAAAAAGACATTGTATAAATACGAGTATGGTATATACATACATACATTATATTAAAGAAATATATACTAGCTATAAATACTAAAACATACTACTACATTACAAAAGAAATAAACATACATACTAACAGTTACCTGAATTTCCTCAATTGATATTAAACCAAACGTGTTTGATAATTTCGACAGATTTGTATTTATTTTAATTTATTTTTTATTTTACTATTATAAGGTACACAAAACAGACCTACATCAAATACATGTTTAACAGGACAAGGCAACTTTAGACTGTAACTCCACCAGTATGTGTACACAACATTTAATTATATTGCATCTATAACATGAAATTAACAGTACCTATAATATATAAAGTTTCATCAAAAGCTTAGATATAACTAAATAAAACTAATACGATAAGATAATATATACTCTGATAAATATAAATACATATTCACAATGATTATACTATAAACAAAAATAGTGTTAAATATAAGAAAAAATAAAAACCATTTAAATAATAATAATATTACTAATTATGTAATTTTTACCCCTTTTTAGAAAAAACGGAGATTTAATTGAAATAACAATGCACCCTTTCCTTCTTTTCCCCTTATTTATATCTAAGTAATATTGTTTTGAGAGTGAGCAAACGCGGGTCTCTATACCAAAATGTTATAAATACACAAAATAATAATAAACAAAAAAGGCACGGACCAAGAGTCTGTGGACAAATCTTTTATTAAAAGAAAATATATTGTTATATACATTATAAAGGCCGTGTGGTGCCCGGTAGAGTAGAATAGGCCACCCTCACTCTTACCGAGGTGTCGTAAAAGGCGACTTAGGTAAAGCTGCTGGCATGATCATCAGCACCCAGAGAAGGAAAACTCTGCATTTATATCAAAACCCTCGCCAACCCGTCTGCCAAGCGTGGTGAGTATGACAATTACCCCTCATGTGATTGAGGGAGGCCCGTGCCCCAGCAGTGGGGACTTAAATGGGCTGACGATGACGATGATGATACATTATAATATGGATTAGATTATAATATAGATAAATATTGTTATATTCATTGGTGTGTCTGTACATCAACTGCCAACTATCAATCAATTGAATGTAAACTATTATTTATGTCAGTACTAGTCTACTTAACTTTAGTAATTTGCAAAACTAGAGCAAGTGAGCAAAGACCACATAATTAATTAAGTGGAGCGCAATCGACTTTTAATTATAAATTTAGCTTCCCCGCATTGATTTATAAAGCCTATGTCGGCCTAGTCGGTATCCATGTTATATAGAGTTATGTAGCCGCAATTTGACCATACCAAGAATACTTAATTATTCATCATCAGCCCATTGAAGTCCCCACTGCTGGGGCACGGGCCTCCCTCAATCACATGAGGGGTAATTGCCATACTCACCACGCTTGGCAGACGGGTTGGCGAGGGTTTTGATATAAATACAGAGTTTTCCTTCTCTGGGTGCTGATGATCATGCCAGCAGCTTTACCTTAGTCGCCTTTTACGACACCTCGGTAAGAGAGAGGGTGGCCTATTCTACTCTGCCGGGATCACACGGCATCTTGAACTATTATTATTGACTAAAGTTGCACCACTTTTGTCAATAATAATTAGTATAATAAGTTTTATATTTTATAATTGGCAATTATAAAATATAAAACTGTTACTAGTACGAAATTTTATCTATATCAAAGAAAGAAAGAAAGAAACATTTTATTGACCATCACAATAAATAATTTAACAATTAACATTCATTAGAAAACATAGGTAAGGTAACATTGACACATTAAAACTACAGACAAAGGGTGAGTACGAGAACAGACGATAGGTAGGTAAATACACAGTTATATAATGAAAATATTCTAAATAAGTAGGCGTGTGTGAAGTGTGAGGTCAATCAGGTCCTGGCCTCAGCATGGTGCTGCCACGACAGAAATGCCGCGGCAGCGCTGGTATTCTGGCAGGATCTGATATCACCGCGTTTTTAAATAAATAGTATTTACACTTTCCTTTTAAGTAGTTTCTTAAAAAAGGACCCACAACACCAGTGGAGTCACAAGTGCGCTGCCATCCTTTAAACCCCTCTTTCACCCGGATTGAGCCACCGGTACCCTTGCTCACGCAGCGTAAAACAGCGCAGGTTTTTTTATGTGATAATGTGACAGACAAGATTATCTATTATTTGATTTCTAGGGTCTTGAACTGAATCTGTAAAGTGGTGGCTCGCGATTTGGCTAAATTGCGTTTAGCCGTTGGAATGATACGAGTTCCCATAGTTATTATATTTCAATAAACAAGGATGTTATCCTTGGTGTATTGTACTGGCGAATGATTTTTCAAATCGGTGTAGTAGTTGTGTACCATATTTATTACGTCATAACATACGTTGACTGTTAAGTATGAACATGTTCTCATCTAACTTTAACAAGATTTAATTTAAATCTTTACAAGCGAAAGCTCACTGAGTGACTGACTGATCTATCAAAGCAGGGCCTAAACTATAAGGGTCAAAAACTTTAAATTTTGAACAGTTGTTCCCTTTTACCCGGCGAAGCAAAAAGTAGGGTTATGATTTTGATCTGTATGTATGTATGTATGGTTGTTCATCTGTTCCCTCACAAATTCTAGCCTAGCTATCATATTTTGAACAAATAAGGTGTCGTTAGAAGCGTCTTGATTGTCTTCTGGTTATAGCCGACATGATGTCACTTTAAATTGACTACAGGGCCCTCTAGGAGACTTAGAGTAAGGAACTAAAAAAAATGCTTGACGGTACCGTGTGGGGTATCAAATGAAAGAGTTTTTTTAGCACATTTCAAATATGTTTTTTGGTAGTCGGGTTTTATATAGCGTAGGGGAGCACTTAGAAAGGATTTGTGTATATTCACCCTCAAGGGCTAGAACGAAACTCATCTCCCAAATCGAAGTGAGGAAAGTCACTAGTTTTAAATATAAAACGTTTTTATGAATCATGAACACACGCCTGTTTTAACTAAACGTACGGTTAATTCGCTGGTAACGAAAACTATTTAATTTTTGTTTTTTAAAAAATACCGAGTGACTTAACTGCATTAACAAAACATGATCCTGAGGCACGAATAGTAAAATGATTTATTGGTAAATAAGTATAAACAATTTCTAACTTACATTAACCTATCCGCGATTCCTTGAATAATAAAGATACAATTTATTTTATCCAAACAGAAGGAATGTGTAAGTTGAATATTACCTACTTTCTCTGCGGGACAACTTGCGTGATTTAGTTTACTAGTACTTAGCAGGATTTCATACTTTTCGATACACGCCAGTCTGTATTGTTTATAAAATAATTCTTCTTATGTTTTTTTTTCACAAAATCACATACATTGATCTGACTCCGAGATAGGTAGCTCAAGCACCCTGTGTTTCGGATATCAGAATCAACAGTGGGATTACAAATATATACATTATAATACTTTTCTTTTGTAAATACATACTTTTAATACATAGAAAACACCCAGACCAATACAAACAGACATGTTCATGCACACAAATGTTTGTACTGTGCGGGGATCGCTTACCGCCAATGTATGCAAAAAGATGCATGTGTAGTGCCTGTGCTGGTACCCCCGTAACACGCGCCGGCGAGCCTCTTCCTCGGAGAGGAGGAAGACGCGCCTCTGGTGTGATACCACGGCCTGACCGAAAACCGGCGTGAAGCAGCATTGTGCTGTGTTTCGCTGCGTGGGTGGAATACCGGAGGCCTGACCCAGGGGTTTACGGTTCACGGTTAGACAACATTATTTTAATGGTAGGTATTTTTTCATTATAAATGTCATCATCATCATCATCCTGGCGTGTCCTTCCCGGTTGCGTCCAACGCTGTCATTTTGGAGACCAGGGTACTTGGGCCATGAAACAGGATTTGAAAAGAAAAAGAAGACTAGCATTTTTTTTACAATGAAGTGACTGTCGTCTGACCTTCGCAACCCTTAGACAGGGGAACTAGACCAACTTTGTTATGATTACACGTTCCCTTTAATTATTTCAGATTAATCATTCCCGAAACGTGTAGTTATCTTCACGATGGTTTCCCTCGCCACCGAGTTAGTGTTATTAACATGCACAATTATATTATGAAACATCCATAGCATCTCTGAATTTGAACCTACGCACGTTTTTAACCACAAAACGTTCACGCAATATTTTATTATTTGCATATTTTATTTCATCGTCAGCCCATTTAAGTCCCCACTGCTGGGGCACGGGCCTCCCTCAATCACATGAGGGGTAATTGCCATACTCACCACGCTAGGCAGACGGGTTGGCGAGGGTTTTGATATAAATGCAGAGTTTTCCTTCTCTGGGTGCTGATGATCATGCCAGCAGCTTTACCTTAGTCGCCTTTTACGACACCTCGGTAAAAGTAAGGGTGGCCTATTCTACTCTGCCGGGCACCACATGGCTATAATGCTTTGCAGAATTCTTTATGCTTTGTAGACTTTCATGATCATACTTATTGCATGTTTTTCCGCTATTGTCAGAGTGAATATGGGCTCATTTTTACTTTGCAATATTCCATGACAAGAATAGAATGAATACTTGCTTACAGAACGTACGATGCTTTATAATTGATGACTTTTATATTTACAAACTGAACAAACACACCTTTGTGATAAATGCCTAAGGTAGACCTTCCATCAAAGAAGTAACACCAACCAGTCTTAGTACTTACTAAGATTTCCTTTGCAATGCCGTAGCCAATGGCAAAAAACGGAACCGTTATAGATTGGTCATGTTTGTCTGTCCGTCTGTCCGTCTGTCCGTATGTCATAGGCACTTTTCCCGAAACTATAAGAAACTTGGTAAATAGATGCATTTTGTTAACCGCATTACGAGTTAACACAAAACTTAAAAAAGAATTTGGGGCGTCCTCATACTTAGAACGGAAACTCTACATTTTCTTTATGATCAAACGTATGGGTTTGATGAAAAAAAGTTGAGTTTCAGTGGATAGATCTTTAAAAATGATGGTAGATAGATAGATAGACGGTTGATGAAAGGTGCCCCCCCCCCTCTAATTTTTATAATAAAATAATTATATAACTAAAAAAAATATGACATACATTACCATGAAAACTAATAATACGAAAATTGGTAAGAATTACATCTAGTACCTAAGTAGTTTTTTTAATACGTTATAAACCGTAAACCGCTATTTACCTTCCTTATATTTTACTTTTTGCTTCGGTACTTTTCACTTATATTTTACTTTTTGCTTCGGTGCGAGTACGACTCGCACTTGGCCGGTTTTTTGTTTTAAAAGTACCTCCACTTATTGTAATTTAATTTCTCAAAATGCCGCACTTTTGTCTGTTTCTAAGTATTTAAGCAGATTTTTTCTATCGTGTATCACAAGTATCAAATTGCTCGGTAGTGGTGAACTATGCGCACACCCCCACCACTCAAACGGTTTTATATTCATATGGGCACGCTGTGAAGCTAAAAAAAAATCTTAAAAAAAGTGAATAGGGCATTCCGGTGAGGCTTGTTGAGGTAACTCAACCCCCTCGGCCCCCTCGTTGAATCAATTGCAATTACTCTAACTTTGACTGACTTCAAATACGAGTATGTAATATCTTTCCTCCGCTTTATCAAACGTCAATACACTTAAAATAGTTGACAGATTAATTAAGCATTAGCTAGGCGCTGAAAGGAAGTATTTTAGAGTTTCCTATTTTTGTGCTTTTTGACTGTCTAATTAATTTAATTATTTGATTCATAAAATTTCAATTTTGTTTTAATAGTAGAATTTTATATCACTTAGTTATCACAAACGGGTATTAAAGTACTTGATAAAATGGTTAAAAGAAAAGCGAAACGTGTATTACGCGTACTCATTTCCTTTAAACAAGTCCACTGGCATAAAACATTCAGTGAATCTACAAAAAATTCATTGGGCTCGCTCTCTCGCTCGCTGAGATCGAACATACGTGTGCGAAGCCTCTTTGATATGGTGGCGTATAGCGAAGCCGTCCCGTAACGAACGAGATTATACCTGTCACATCCAAACAAAGGAGACACAGCGCGTGTGAAAGGGAGGAGAACTCCGATTCGGTCGTAACGTCCGGTTCGGTTTAGGCCTTAAGGTTACCTTGGAAACAGAGCAAAGTCGGTCTGCTAACATATTCAAATCCTTTTAGTTTACAACGCGTTTGATCTCTTTATTTACGAAACCGATTGTTTTGAGTAGGAAGCCGAGTTGAAACATATTGTTCGCAATACATTCTACAACATACATTTGTAAGGTAGCGGCGAGTAACACAATAGTTGCTTGGAATTAATTTGTATGTTATTAATTGGTTTAGAAGGTCATTTAAACAAAGGAATTCCCAATCCTAATTGTACTAATTAACTGTAATTATTGGAGATTATTCAGTTTATCGATATGTGGTGTTTCGTCGAGTATGTGAGGGTACTGGAGACCCAATGCACTGGTGGTGCAGGTCCATAGGAGGCGGTAATCGTTTACATACCATCAGGCGATCTCTCGGCTCGCCTGTCACTTATCACATAAACAAATCTTATACCGTTACTAGACCACTTAATGGAACTTAGATTGCCTAAGGACATCAAACAAAATGATAAATAACTGTACCTAAATACAAATGTACAGTTATTTATCGTTAGTTAGTTCCGCCGTAATCCGTATTCATGACTGTGAGCCACGTACACTTTCCTCGTATTCTACGAACCAATATGTATTTGCACGATCAGTGGGAGCAAACATAGACTTGCCTTATTATTAATTATTTACTTAATCTATTATTTTTCCTTCTAGCAATCAATGTTATCGGGCAGCAGACATCAGGGCCTAATATATGGGCTTAAAGTGACAGTTCTGTATTTAGGTGGATTCAAAGTGGCAGTTATCATGTGGGTATATGGTACTAGGAGGTTTTCCACCGACATACATTTTTGGCTGGGCTTTAAGCCAACAAAGTTCTGGACAATGTGTTGGATGATTCTGCCTATCGTGCTCTTCGTAAGTTTTCAGAGGTTTCTGCTAAGTAGCAAAGTTTATGAGTGTCCACCTTATTACAAATCGAGATCTAAAGTAATTACCGTACTAAAACTCATGTAGTCCCATTCCAACACGGAGTGCTATAAATTGAAAATTTAAAAAACCACCGACGGTGGCCATCTTGGTTTTGAAATTTGTCACAATAAATATATTCTGCTACTCAAGCCCTTTTATATGATACCCATATTGTGGGAGTTGTGTTGAAACATACAATCCATATCTTTGTGACGGCGGCCATCTTGGATCGATTTTTATCCAACATAGTTAAGAACACTTTCCCTTTATTCATCTTTTAAACAAAAAGAACAAAATCAAAATCGGTTTATTCGTTCGAGAGCTACGATGCAATAGACAGACACACACGCACGCAGGCACGCACGAAGGCACGCACGCACGCACGCACTCACGCGCACATGCCCACACGTGCACACGCGCACACACGTCAAACTTATAACACCCCGTCGTTTATGCGTCGGGGGTTAAAAAGAGGCTGTCACGAGTTTTGTTCCGGGACTTTCCTTAGTTCGCGATTTGTAATAAGAGGGTGATAGTTTAATTTTTAAATTCAAGTAATCTATTTCTAATTTGGATCATGGACTAAGTACGTAATTGTAGTGTAGATTTTTAGTTATTATTAGTTTAAAGTAAATTTGTGTTGGCAACTTATTACTAAAATGGAAACATATTTAAAGCTCAGAGATCTGAAGATCTTTTTTGGCTGCAAAAAAACTATATTCTTCTTGTTCAGCTTGTCGTGTCATCCCAGTTGCATCCATAGATTTCGCTTCAGCGATTGTGGTCAGTTGACAAATAATATTATTATTGTTAACTATTTGGTGCAGTTTTACTCCAGTCGTCTATTTATAATCTATAATATATTACCTTATTTACAGCACCAAATAAATGTTAGATAGTTTTAGGTACTTGTAGGCGATAAATCCTTGATTTTAGTAATTGATAGACAAAATAATAATATTGACGACGTTAATAACACTACTTACCTTCTTTTTACCTTCTAAGAAAGCCAAATGTGTTAAGCTCACAATGGTAGTAAGGCAGGTCAATTAAAAATATAGTTATGAATAATCAACCGATTGAAGTTGTAAGCTCCATAGTTTTTCTATCACTTAGGATTCAAAATTGCAATTACCCTGTCTTGTTTTTTGTTTTGAAAAAATTTGAGAGTTCCCCTCAAATTTTCCAGGGTCCTATCATCAGATCCTGATATCCTGAACATGGTACCAATCCGGGACTATTTACTTTCCCACTAAAAAATAATCATCTAAATCGGTTCATAAATGGCAAAGTAATCGGCGAACAAACATAAAAAATATATATCCTTTTTTTTGAAGTCGGTTACAAAGATAAGAAATCTTACTTCTCGTACGACTGCCACACTGGTTTACTTTAGCAACTTTCGCTATCTGATGGCATATAGTCTACTACTGTGGGGGTTTGCTGTGAAATCAACGGTCGTAGAACGTGTGACTGCTTTAGGTCATTTTTGAATTAAATCAACATTTTAACCATAACGTCGCACCCGATACACCTTTACATGTATAAAGTACATAATGGACAACATTTCAAAATTGCTAAGCTCTGAAATAAAAAATACCAATTCCTTATTTACTTTTCCGCTGCTCGAATACATATTTATTCATTTTTTATATTGCTTATTTACTGAGAAAAAAACTAAAAAACGTAAGATGACGTCATCGGACGGCAGAATGTAAAATATTTCTTTGCTTAGCACATTATAGTTTTAAATTTACGAAATGCCAAACCCATGACATGCAACTGTCAAAAAAAAGACAAATTGTCAACGTTGAATGAATGAATGACGTTGACAATGTTGACACTAGTTATTTACCTTTGACAGTAGTACCTTTTTTTTTATTAAATAATGATAAGCAAAGGAATATCGCTGTATTCAGCCGTCCGATGACGTCATTTGGCGCTTACGTCTATTTAGAATATAAAAAATTTCAATAATTATTTTATGCATGAAAATGGACAAATTTTGAAAAAAGAAAAAATATGGGTCTGTTCATTTTATGTCTATTTTCATATAAAAAAACAATATGGACATGTTAAAAGCATGAAATGTTGTCCATTATGCAAGAACTTGCACCTTTTCCCTATAAACCGGATTATGATAGCTTTAACACTAAAACATAAGCTTGCTGCCACTGGATTTTTCGGATAAACCTTTACATTAAAAAGATCCTTATTGAAAATCTGACTAATGCAGAAGATTACTCAAATTATAAGGATTCCTGGACATGCTTATCTCCCCGCCTGCTTTTCATGTATAATTTAATTTAAATATTTTTATTTGGACGATTATCTCGTCTGCCACCTACCAATGATACAGAAATACCAGTTATGATTGATTATCAAAAGTATATATTTATATAATAAATAATAATAATAAATATTTCACAACATCACATAGGTACATTGATCTGACTCTGGAGAGGTAGCTCAAGCACCTGTGTTACGGATATCAGAATCAACAGTGGGATTACAAATATATACATATAATACTTTTCTTTTGTAAATACATACTTATAATACATAGATAACACCCAGACCAATACAAACAAACATGTTCATGCACACAAATGTTTTTACTGTGCGGGGATCGAACCCGCAACCCTTGTATCAGAGGCAGCGTTCACTACCACTGTTCCAATCGGGCTGTCGCACTTTCTTTGCTTCATTTATATACTTCCCGACTTCCAGATATTATTAAAAAAATATTGCACTAATCAAAAATAAGTTTGTAATTATTATATTTGAAAAGAATAAGTACTAACTACTGAGTTTATTGCTGATTCTTTTCGGTAGAAAATAAGTTTCAAAATCAGCGGTAGATATACAATATTTGATATTCATAATTGTTTTGTTTAATGAATGAAGATTTTGTTACTGAATAAGAAGTTGTGATTGAAGATTGTGAACATTTTAAAACAGCATTTATACCACGTGAAACCATACCCCGTCCTGTCTCTACCTACTCGGTAGCCGTTCAAGAAAAGTGAGTAAAACGGGTGCTTGAGCTACCTATCTTGGAGTCAGTGGAATGGATGTGATGTTTTAAAACATTATATTATACTAGTGACCCTCCCCCACTTTGTATGAAAAGTTGAAATATTTTCATGCGAAATTCCAAAAGTGATAGAACAAATGTCGTTCATAATGGTTAGTAGAACACGTGGTTAAAGGGATGTAAATGTTCACAGATACACCCTGTATTGAGTGTAAGGGTGACTGCTGATAGATTTGAGCTATTACTAATTTTTCGTTTTTTTTGTAGATTGAGGTTCGTAATTTGTCACATTAATTATTTAGACTAAATAGAGTATGGTCCTTGTTTAACATTTTTCAAGCAAACCTAATGAGAGGGGGGTGCATAGGAAAGAGAGTACACAAAATATAGCTAGCAGAGGTGCAGACGGATCACCTGGTAGTAACAGATTGCTGATAGAGTCTGTAACACCAATGCAGTCACAAGCACTCAGTCAACCTTTAACCCCGTTTGGGAATCTGGTACCCTAACTCATTCAGCGTAAGACAGCGCAAGCGCTGCTTATGCGTGCCGAAGCGAGGCTCTCCCTCTAGCAATCAGTTGTAAACGGCTTATTATTATTATTAAAAAAAGAACGTTACATTACAATGTAATGCTTTAAGCGCAGTAAAATCACGTAAGCCGCTTAATGAAGTAGTACTAAGCAATTACATGGTCACAATTCACAATATCGAATGCAAACGCTTTACCGAGACTAAATTGTAAAACAATCAAACGATGTAAGTGTAATTGTGTACCTATTCTTAAAGATCCCCTTTTTTAAATATTGGCGCGCCGGGGAACCGCTTAATGCTATACTTATGGTGACGGGTAGGGCACACTAGCGACGCTAATCGATTTTGATTTTTAGCTACTAAACCGGATCTATTTTAAACAAATCCGGGGTGACAAACCCTTGGCAAACACTTATACTATTTATTAAATAACCAGGCACAAATTTTGGGTCCGCTTTTGTACGCAAAAAATTGATTCACGCCAAAAGTGGCCGCTTTTGGCGTGGATTAAATTTTTTGCGTACGCGTTGGCGTTAAAATCTACTGGGGTCGCTAGTGTGCCCTACCCGTCACCTTAACAAAACGTTATGCTAATTTAAATTAGAAGGTCCCCCTGATGCGAAAACATTTAAGTAAACATTTTATACATAGGCCAGTCAACAGTAGTTTCAACTTATTTTTGGATATTTAAAATTCATACTTTTTATTATTTTTGTTTATATAATTTATTTATTTAAAACATGGTCTCTTACCAGCTAACACATTATAAATATCCGAAGCCTTAAAAAGGTATTTAATCATAAAAATCACAATAATATGAGAGCTGTTTACTATTTGAAAAATAACAAAAGGAAAATTTAAAAAACCCCCGACACAACTAAAGCTCTTTCATTTGATACCTATATTGAGGCGGTTGGAACAACAAATAGGTTATTCGTCATTTTCTGACGGAGGCCATCTTGGATTCGATTTTTTATTCTGCTACTCAAGCCCTTTTATATGGTACCCATATTGTGGGAGTTGTGTTAAAACATAAAATCCAAATCTTTTTGACGACAGATCCAACATAGCTAAGAACACTTCCTCTTTATTTGTTCGGGAGCTACGATGCCATAGACAGCCACACACACACACAGACACGTCAAACTTATAACACCTCGTCGTTTTTGCGTCGGGGGTTAAAAATAAAAAATAACAATGCCATTGGTAGTAAAAATAAACAAAATATTAATTGAAACCGATTAAACAGCATGTTAAAATTGATTAGATCATAAATATAAAATGTCATCAAATAATAAAAAATACATTAAATAATAAACATGCATAAGTATGTGTAATCATTATGTAATAAAATTAACATGTTAAATTGATCATAAGGTTCATTAAAAAATGACACAAGAAGCGTTGTTGAAGATTATAAATTGTATAATCTGTCATGCGATTGGCTAACTATAACAACAGATTTGTAAAAGAAAAAACACGTTCAGTTTTACACGTTCAGATTGTCGACTACTAGCGACAGCCCAGCGAACATTGGCTGCAGTGGCAGTCGCGCGTGCTAGTTGGTGCCGCATCGCCGCACGAGCCAAATCCAACGTGGCATGTAGAATAATTTGTGACCTGCCGAGGCTTAAAATATGCCGGGCACTTTAGAATCTACGGGGGGATTACATAGCGACGTAAGGCACGGAATAGTGCTACTTCGAAACTTGATCAGAGAAGACAATGAAAGTGTCGCGACGTGATTTCTATAAAGCGCGGCGCTAAACCGTAATTGGCGATGCCAGAGATTCGGAAGCTTATTTTGAATGCACGTGTGTATTGCAGACCGGCTGTAATAAATCGTCTGAAGCCCCCCAATTTCTGTAAAAATATCATGTGAAATAAAATGTTTTAAGGTTTACATTAACACATAATGAACTTTCGGCATTCTTATGGCAGATACGTCGCTATCTCAATACTTTTGGCGAATTGTTTCGCGCACGCGGTGGCAGGCGAGACCACACTGACAGTTACGTATAGTCCATTCAGTATGTGAAGGTGAAATTGGACAGTTCTATTTTGACATAAAAAGTGACGCTCCTTTTAAACTACTAACCGATGTTTTTAAAAATCAAGAATATTTTCTTTAGGAATCCAATCAACTTTTAATCTATTTGATTTAATCTTATTCAATATTTTATCTACGAATTTGAACTATCTGAATATGAAATACAATATGTAAATAATCTAAATGATATACAAGCAATAAATGTCAACTAATTGAATAACATGCATCTTATTCATCTGAACCACCGGTCGGAACCACCGTCGGAACCACCTTCGTCATCTAGAAAAAGACCAGTTCCTGTTCTGCACGAGATATTTTGCACGAGACAATAATCGTGACGCTCATACTGATTACTGATTTATTGCGATTGCTTTTTCCTTATCAATCCTCATCAATCATTGTCAATCCCTACGAGCCAAAATTCCGATTAGCGCATTATGCAATTCATAAGATTTTTTCAAATATCGGTTAGGTACTATTATTTTAAGTTCTTGTTCAGATTAATTGAGAAATATTAATAGGTACTTGTTATTTCGGAAGAATGAGAACAAAAAAAGTTAATGATTTTTACAATTTGTTTTTTTTTGTTTGAAAGATGAATAAAGAGGGAGTGTTTTTAGCTATGTTAGATAAAAATCGATCCAAGATGGTCGCCGTCACAAAGATTTGGATTTTATGTTTTAACACAACACCCACAATATGGGTATCATATAAAAGGGCTTGAGTAGCAGAATATATTAATTGTAATTTTTTTAAATCCAAGATGGCCGCCGTCAGAAAATGACGAATAACCTATTTGTTGTTCCAACTGCCTCAAAATAGGTATCAAATGAAAGAGCTTCAGTTGTGTCAGGGGTTTTTAAATTTTCAATTTTCTTCGTTGCCTTTCAGTTTTATCTGACTTCTTCACCTTCTTACGCTGAATGGACTATTGCGATAATTATTTATTTTGTTTTATCTAGTATTCCCTTATATACATATAATGCTTACTGTGAGTTGGCGAAGTGTATCCTAATTTTAAATTAGAGCTTTTACAGTTATTTAATTTTACTGATTAGGGCTAACTTTAAAATCCAAAATATTTCTAACTATTATTAAAGCAGTTTGAAGGGGCGATACATTAGCTAGTTACGCAGATAAGAATTCATAAATGTTATCTGCAATAATAAAGATTTTTTAATCTTTTTCATTCAAACTCTATTGAAAACCTACTTTATTGGAGTTAGCGTAATGTTTATTGAGGCATCGAATTGTTGTATTTCAGCCAACTAAATTCTCATGGTGGATATCTTGCTGAAACCTAAAGTAACCGTTACTCCCTCACTGGGACCGTAGGTTCCCATCGTAGTCAGATATGAATAAGGTTCCGCTTTGATTTGCACGGCACGTTTGGTATCGCATCTTCACAAAAGAGGCAACCTTCCTTAGGGACGTCAAAGCCGAAGATACAACGTGTTTCCACATAAATCGACCCACGTAAATCGTTTGCAAGTGAGGCGAACACCGAATTCTCGTTCACAAGCAAAACTATGTAATATCGATGAAACAGATTGTAGTTAACTCTGCGCACACGCTGCGATGTGTCAACTCGATTAACTAGCTCGAGTTTACAGAAGTTCCGCTTAACTCAAATTAGAATACGTTTCCGTCTTAGCGGAACAGTTTTGAGGTTTGTGGATATTTTCATATTTCGATGCAGGGTTGACATGTACATAGCAATAAATATATTTTCTATGGTGAGATTATTCGAAAATGACTCAAGTAAGGTACATACATGACTGTATTAGTACTCGAATTGTCTCGAGTAATGCTTACAGTTACAGACGTACGTTTTCCTTAGCCGATTTGAGTAGGGCGCGTCTTTGTGAATTGAACGACTTATGTCTACACTAGACTGCGCCCGCGGCGTTACTCACGCCGTTTTCTTTATTACAAAAGTCTTCATTTCAAACTTCAAATCCGCACAACTACCCCTTATGGGTTGAAAATTCAAAAATCCCTTTTTTTATTCAAAAGCGGTGCCCAAATATCAATTTTATGATTCTAACTTTTAAACTGTCAAATCCCCCATACTGCATTTCATCCCCTAATATACCCCCTCAAAGGGTGAATTTCCAAAAACGTTTAAGTGAATTACTTTTAATGCTAATTATACGTATATATAGAATTTTTCACTTTCCTAACATCAAACATGACGCAATTCCATAAATACTTCAAACCTCCTTTTCACCCCCTTAAGGATTGAATTTATAAAAATGTGAAACAATTTGTTCTTGATTTAAAACAAGAGGAACGTATAGCGATTTTCAAGATTCTTACTTTAAAATGGCTAACTTCCAATACTGGCATGTCATCTCCTATTCTACCCCTTTTAAGGGTTATTTTCAAAAAACGTTGAGTGGGTTACTTTTTATTTCAAATTATTAGTCAGAATACAAATTTTCTCATTTCTAACATTAAAGATGGCGGACTTTCATAAAAACATTTAATCCCTTTTTACCCTCTTAAGGGTTGAATTTTCAAAAATCCCATCTTAATGCTAACTTTCACTATTTAAGGAACCCCCTTCCCAAATTTCAAGTTTCTAGGGTCAGTAGTATGGGCTGTGGGTGCATTCCTAGTCACTTAGTCACTCAGGTTCTCCTTTTATATATATGTCAGGTTCTCCTTTTATGAATAAGTTCTAATTACTTTGCAAATGACTTTACATACGTATAATCGGTATATACCCGTACCCCGTACCCCGAGTAGGTATATACCCGTTAGTATGGAATGTTCTATAAAAATCGCACGCACACTTGTTGGCCACCGATGCAATGTGGTATGAAAAAAATCTCCCTATTAGATAGTCGCAATTTTCCTGCGAATGTTCTAGAAGCTATTGTTATCGAACACTCGAGTACCGAATAGAACTTTCCAGATTTGTCCGGGGTATTAATAGCGGAACACGTGAGCCCGCGAAACAGTTCAATTTGGTAAGCGAAGCAAGCTAATCACTTGCGAACTACTTAGTAGTGAGCAAGCAAATTGCCTGCAACCGAATGTGAATGTAACAGTGTAATACTTTTATGTGTAAGGCAAGTTGCCCACACGACAGTCGCGGCACACTGGAGTCGAGGCGTCCAAGGTTTCTAAAAAAGAATGGGGTGTGCTCATAACTATACTGGAGTGTGAGATATGAAGGCGGGGCTGTGTCGAGGCGGCCGAGGCACGGAGTCGCGAAATTAGTGTTCAATTGTACCCACCTCGCCGCGACTTCGTCGCCATTTTGCCATTTTGTTTCGTGCATATTGATATATAAATTAAAATGAGAAGGCATCATAGTCGTCCTCTCCTCGATTCCACATAAGACCAATTCTCAAACGCACCTCAATTCCAAGCCGCCTCCGCCGGGCCTGTCATGTTGGTGACGCGCTTAAAGTTGTGTAATTGTTTTTGTCTATGAAATAATTGTCTTTGAGTGTAAGTGGCGTAGGCATTACTTGAATCAACGTACCTACCCAGTACCCACAACGTAATTTCGTATTTATTATCCTAGTTGGTTCACCTATTTTCGGTCCGATTTCGTTGTCCCAATAATATTTACAAAGTACTACAGGAAGCGGACCGTTATATTTGCGCGCGTTAATAGTGAAGACCTATCAATTTATCATCACTCGACAATAGCTTGTCCTTTACTCGTATAAAAGCCAGTACAAAAAAGGTCATTGCTCTGGACTATTTCTTGTTCTGTCATTGTGTTATCCAACTCACTATAATAGTAAGTGTATATTAAAAAATATTTTATTTTACTTAAAAGGATGGATAGACTCGCTAAACGGGTCTAACATTTTAATATTTTTGTTGCTCATTTGATGCCTTTTAGTACTACTTAGCTAAGATTCAATTTGTGTAGGTACATTGAGGTACAGACAGCTCCAGGTCAAGTTGCGCATTGCAATGTAATAACAATTGTGTGTCAGACATATGGACGACGGTCCAAAGTCCAACAAGGATAATTCAACGTGACGCCGTTGTACACGCACAAATTATAATGACAATTTAAGTTCTCTTATTTTTTTTTAAAGTAGCGAATATCGTATTGTAAATTCACATTGTACCTATATTAGTCGCCGAAAACGCTAGTAACTCGTGTTTGTGAGAACTCTTTAAAGTATAAATAGGTGTAAGTAACATGTGTTTTCTGTTTAGCATATAATATCTAGTAAGATCACGATAATATCTATTTTTCGCAAGGGAAATTGGTTAAAACCTGTAAATAATACGAACATTTGAAGGTTTAATAACTAAAGTATTAATTACATTACCACATAATGCATTGGTCATCAGTGCCCGCTTGCGAGCAAGGCGGGACGGGGATAACCGCATTTCGGCTACGGAGCGACTCAGCGACCAATGTAAATGCCCTCTAAACTCCTATAATGTCCTTTTGAAAATTGTGTAGTGAAAAATTATGTCGCTATGTTTAAAGCCGATATAGTGGAAATATTTTTTCTTCTGTCGATTCTGCTACAGAATCTGAAAGTTAGACAAAATTTAGAAGAAAGTTAGAAATAATTTTTTTTATGTAACTTAGCTTATTTTTATTTTTCAGGGTTGCTTTCTGAACCGTTTGTACAATTTGGTAATCATGAAAGACTACGCAATGGTAATAACAGCATTTTTGTGGATCGGATTTTCTTTATTAATAGTAGCTATCGTTCATTTAAGGACGTTATCGTCATTTATGTTAAACAATGTAAGTGTGTTTTTGTCATTTTCTTGTTTGACTCACTGGATTTATTCGCTAAATTAACCAATAGGTACTTTAATCAAAGGGATGAGCGTATTCCTTTACGATGAAAGGCCGGGGCGGCGCCATTGGGACTTTTCTGGTGTTTGATGTCCATTAACGACGGTAATCGTTTCTGATTAGGTGATCCGTCAGATCGTCGATGGCATAATTATAAACATAAAAACAAATTAATGTCGAAAAAGGTCAGTACGCAAACACTCAACAATGGCTGAAACTTAAATGAGCTTTGATTTTTATGGATTATCTTTGCTTAGAATAGCAAAAAAATCTACATAAAAAATCAGAAAAAATATTTATCCAGATGACGTAATAATTCATTGTTATCATTTTGAGTTTCAGTCTCTTGTGTGGTGTTGGTGAATAACACTGAAAAGTAAAACCGAAAGTGACGATTAAGAGAGCAAACGAGTCACTTCCGGTAAAACTTATATTCAAAATTAAATGATAGAATTAAAAATAAGATATTCAACTTATTAGTATCTTAAAATTAGCTAAATTTTGGAGATAAAATATGCTTAAAAATTTTTGAACAGCTGAGTTTTTTTTTCGTTATGTTGGCACCTTTAAGTATTATTGATTTTTTACACGTTGAATTAAAGACCGTATAACTACAATATGAGTATGAATATTTTGTTTGTGTAAATAATTAACCAGTGCAAAACCTAGGTGGTAGAAATACATGTCATACTGCACCTGTGCACAGAAAGATGTATTCAACATTGGGCAATGTTATCCCGAGCATCTTGCAATGATTAATAATGTTAATGTAGACCAATGTTTTAATGTCTCCTAAAGTCTGATGGTGCTTAAAATGTTACTAAACTGGGTCAGTTTATTCACGTACCTAACTCACTATTTCATTTGAGCATCCCTTTTCTCCCCTGCGTTTGTACGACGTAACCAATCGCCCACATGTTTCTATAACTAAATACGACACACAGGTTAGCTCGTATGGTTTATTCATAGACCATATCTATTTCAGAATCTTGCCAAAGCCTTCTCACACAATTCAAAATATGGACCGCCAGAGCCAGAAGATCGTAAAAGACGAAGAAACTATGATGAAACTATCCGACTGAGACGTTGCATACACAATTGCAATGTTATTGATGTAAGTATCTTGTAATGGAGTCTCTGAAGTAAGACGAAATGAACTTAAATTTACAACCAATAGCTAAACTACATAATAAATCGGACAGATTTGCGTCACATTTTTAACAACATGCATACGAACAAATACTTTTTCCACATGACTTCCACTCGAGGACCCTTCCGCCTCAACAGCCGTCTGTTCTCCTCTCTATGTACCCTTTCCATTGCCATTTAAGCCGTGGCAGGCCTCCCACAAGGTGGACCGACGATCTAGTGAAGGTCGCAGGAATCCATTGGCTGCGGGCGGCACAAGACCGATCTATGTGAACAACATTTAATATATTTTTTAATACAATAATACATATTTTCACAACATCACATACATTGATCCGAGATAGGTAGCTCAAGCATCTGTATTACGGATATCAGAATCAACAGTGGGATTACAAATATATACATATAATATTTTTCTTTTGAAAATACATTCTTATAATACATAGAAAACACCCAGACCAATACAAAAAAAACATGTTCATGCACACAATTGTTCGGACTGTGAGGGGATCATAATGAAATGATAATGATAAAATACATTTTATCTACGTATGACAATCTGTACTATCTATGAAGAGGTAAAACTCCTTCAGACAGCGGCAACCCTTTTAGGTAATTCGACAACACGAAACGCTTGCGCGATGGTATCGACACCTGGCGCCGTCTATTGGTTCAAAGTAGAACTTATGTCCCGAGGCAAAATGAGGGCGGCCTACTAGTTATTTCAGTAAACGTGGAAACACAAACGAAATCTTCTCTGTACTTTTAAATCGGTACGACATTGACAGCGTAGCGATAACGCGTGCATCCTCGTGGATAGCACGCAGAGGCGGCGATAGTTCACGCGTGGAAGTAGGCGAAATTAGGTTCGCGAGGGCCCCTTTTTCCTAGTCAAGCATTGGCGTAGCTATAGATTTTTCCTAGGGCAGCCCAAGGCATAGAGTAACTTATATGTCGGGGAAGATCAGGAGCTTCCCCTGGATCATCAGTTTGGCGTCCCTCGACTCCGACATATATATATGGCCTCAGTCAGCTATGTAGTGCTAGCGCCACCTAGAGGAAAACGACCAATACTCAAAGGATTTTTAGTACACCACCTTTTTAGCCACCTTCGAGAACAGTCTGGGAGACGATAAAATAAATCATCAGAAATAATTTTCTTTATAAAATTCGTTTGGTGACACACAAACACACACACACACACACGCACACACACACACACACACACACACACATACACACACACGTATAAATACATTATTACGTGCAAGGTACGTACAGCCACACATCGAGGTATGCAGGACAGTCAGATTTTCTTCATTCAATTCTTACCTTAATGTCACTTTTGACTCAATATCAATTGAGGAATTTTGACGGATTATGGTAGCCTGATGTGTGGCTGTCTGTACACAACTGTCAAGTTGTATTGGTTGTTTTTTTTTTTCCTTTTTTTGCTGCCCCTTGGCTGTTGTATTGATATATGTTTGTCAATGTATTTAAAATCTGTTATTGGCAATAAGTAGTATATAAATTTTAAATAGCATAATTTAAAAGCTGTAGATTTTGAAAAACAGTAAATAAATAAACCCAATACTTTCTAGATCTCTAATTTATACTTTTTTAAAATTGCATTGTTGGCAGGCGGCTTAAGGTATTTTTTCGGAAACACCCTTTACTAGCACGATGTAAAAATTCATAGTGATACATCTACCGAAACAACGCCGAAACATCTGCTTGATTGCTTTTTAAATCTGCATCTGCTTTTTCCAAGCTCCATCTAACGATAACCGCAGAACTATTTTCCTATACTAAAGAAAAAAGTACTAAGTGGAATGACTCCGGGCCTGGCCATTGTGGTCCATCATTTGCTAAGAAGGAATCCCCGGTAACCTGTTATTTGCTACGGGGAACACCTCCAGCGGATCTTCATTTGCTACAGGAGGGTCCACCAGCAACTCGTCGTATTGACTTTGCTGCGACGGGTATTTGCGAGGTCCCCTCAAACGCAAGGCCGTCGCCGCCACAGATAGCGCGAATAAAAACATTATAATCACGTAGGTACTTGGTATTCCGTTTGGTTAAATGAATATTCAAACAATCCAGTGCTTTCATCCGTAAAGCAATTTCTATTTTTATGTCACCCATTCACTATCACTAAACGGCGACGTGCCGGCGCATAACCCGAACTGTAAAGTAAAACCATTAGGTACCACAGTTGGGAAGAAACGTTCCATTTCTCGTATAAGCTAGTTTTTCATTTTAATTTGTAAATCCTCGTAATCCAGAATTCGTGTTTCCAATAAAATGAAAACGATTCGTCTATGTCCATACTGCCAGCTATATTTAAAGAGCTATTTACCAGTCCGAATACTCAGTTTGTCTAAGCTTTCGATGTGACCCTGAAATACGACCATGGATGCCAACCAGCTATCCGTTGAAGATTAATCTATTGTTAGGTATATAATACTTGCATAATTTAAATAATGATACTATCGGTAACTGATTAGATTGAGCCAGCTTTTGTCCGAATATCCAAACGATTACTTTGAGAACTGCTCAAAGGCAGTTTTCTCTGTAATAAATGTAAGGTGAAAAATATTGATACATTCATAGAAATAATGTAAAATCTCTACTCGGGTATAGCTTTAGACTGTTTCAAGCAGCACTTTATGGGCGAAATATTTGAATAAGGCAACGATATACTTATCTGCTGAAGAAGGACCCTCCGCAAAATATTTCTTTTTATTCAAAGAAACAATAAAAAACTGGAATATGAAGATTTCTGGATTCTCTTCTGAACCGCATGAGAATGGACAAAACACATTCAAATGCTTGCGTCACTGAAACAAATAGTAGAAAAAGAGCATAATATTTTAAAGGTCAGCAGTCTATATTATGGTTGAATATTTTAACCGTACCTGATTTTTTAGGTATACTCAAGTTGTTTTTTTGCATAATAATAACACAAGCAACTTTCAAAACATCAATAGCCAAACAAAGTTTCAAGAGTTAGTTATACGGAAAATATGGTTAAATAATGTTTTTATTCAATTTTCAGCATTTTTTATTATAACAGCAAGAGAAATACATCGCTTGTGAAAATTGTAACTGTCCAATTAAATAGTCCAAGCGATAGAGCCTGGTGAAAAACAGAAACAATGTCGAGCAAGAAACGACGATAACGTTATATTTTGTATGGCAGCCATGAGGCTTATTTAGGCTTATTTTAACTTTTCTTTTTTTTTTTTTAATTTATTTATCATATAAAAATACATTTCAAATTATCTTAAAATAATCACGCACTTAAACCACTATGGTTTGTGATGGCGCGACCTGAGTCGAACTTGAAGCTTAGTTTTTTTTAATAGTTGTGTTTTTACTTTTTGTTATTACAACGGCAACAGAAATAAATCTACTGTAAAATTGCACTGTCTACATATCATGATACGTCCTGGTGACGTACACATGGACTGCTAGACAGTGGAGTCTTTAGAGTATTATTCATAAATGATTGTTAAACCTTTGTTTACAAAAGGGTGTTTTAAAGCAGTTTTTATTCTTTTTTCAAACATATCGAATGTTTTTTTTTTGTTTAACATGAAACTGCTCTATAACACTGTTTTAGCTAAAAAAGGTTTAATTATCGTTTATGAATTAAGTCCTAGTCCCCACCCTTTAGGCATGAAATCCTGAAAATGTTCAAGTACAAACTAAATTTACAACTTGTTTCAGGATGTTTTCGACTGCAACCACTTGCCATTGAGACATAAAAGTAAAACCAGACTGTCGTCAATTTCCAGTTCTGAATCAGAATTTTTAGAAAATATATATCGGGCCAAATCAGTGGTACAATCGACAATGGTAACTGATAATTATTGATATAACAGTTACTTCTATAAGTGTATTTTAAATCCAAAATTCGGGTTCCAGTATAGGATTCCACAATAAGGATTACGGATCCCAGTCGCAGACACAACATCACGTCTTGGACTGTCGGAGCATCCCCTGGGCAGGCCAATCACCAAGGACCTAACCACCATCTTGACCAACGGATATCCAGGAGAGTACCGTTTTACCTGGACTCAGAATCCACCCTCTGTATTGTTTTAAAAATAAATATAATTGTTGATGATTCGGTGTTAAATTACTTCTTTTAATTCCTCCCTTAACGCAAACCGCCACAACATAATATTTTATTGACACTAGTAAGGATTTATTTGTAAAGAAATATCGTGGGATTTATATTAATAAAACGATTGTAACTGAAATAGATTCTATTTTTGCAACCTTATGAAAAATACTTCGAATGTATGCCACGTGACAAATGACAGTTGTGGCACTGTATTTTTGTTTTACATTATGACGGACAAACGAGCAGACGGCTCTCCTGATGGCAAGTGATTACCGCCGCCGCTAGACATCTGCCACACATGAGGCATCACAGAGGCGATGCCAGCTGCTGAGGGAGGAAGTTCTTTTCTTGAAGATTGCCGTTGATCTTTGTACTTCACACGTTAGTAAAAATAAGATAAAGATAAAGGTAAAAAAATATTTATTCAATTTAGGTCCACACAGAACACTTATGAATGTCAAAATAGGTACATAATATCTAGCGCCGGTTCGGAATTTCGATTTCTACTGAGAAGACACCAGCAAGAAACTCAGTAGTTACTCTTTTCAAATACAGAGTTTCAATTGAGAAGAGAGAAAAAAAAATACAATTATGAAAGTAAGAAATAGACTACTATGAATAACAACTCAAAAGATTAATCAATTAACATGACCAAGAATCCTTATCATTTAAATAGTCTTGTACACTATAGTAACCTTTCTTCATTAGGCAGGTTTAAATATGAGACTTAGACTTATCCAGTGATAGGTTAATGACATTTTGTTTTTTTTTTATATGAGAGGTGGCAGACGAGCAGACGGATCACCTGATGGTAAGCAATTCTGCCGCCCATGGACACCCGCAACACCAGTGGAGTCACAAGTGCGCTGCCAACCTTTTCCCCTTCCCCCCCTTGGGCCTCCGGTAGCCTCACTCACACGGCGAAACACAGCACGGTGCTGCTTCACGCCGGTTTTCTGTGACGCTGTGGTATCACTCCGGTCGAGCCGGCCCATTCATGCGGAAGCGTGGCTCTCCCATGGTCAAAGTCTCTTAAGCGAGTTTAAAAACATAAATCCGCAAACGTGGAGGACGTGGTTAGAAATCGCTCCAGTTGTTTGTCTTGTTTTGTTTTGATCTTAAAGAACTGTATCGATGGTTTTTTGAGTTGACTACTTCCATCATTAGATGAAGTGTTGGGAAATGAGTAGATAGATACCTACGATTTTGATGATACAAAGTACCGATACAATTTAACTAGATTAATGATACAGAATCGTTAACTGTTGAATCTGTCTCTTCATATTAATAAATTATAATTCATATTATTATTCACATTAATTAAATAAGCTGCGAAAAAATGAGACATTAAAAAGCATGAAAAAGTATAAAATAATATTTTTAACTCTTTATACACTTCAAATATCATTTTATCGGCGTCGACTTCGGTATCACCTTTTCTAGAGTGTACTGTACACTCTAGAAATGGTGTTACCGAAGTCGGCGCCTAATCCCTGTTGAATAATTGAATGTTGTATTAAATTACAAGATAGTATTGGGCGCCGACTTCGGTAATACCTTTTCTATAAGTTTACTGTTTTAAAATGTTATTTGAAGTGTATAAAAATTTAAAAATATTATTTTGTACTTTTTAGTTCGTGGTTTAAGAAGGCGGTTTTTTTACGAAGATTTTTTTTGTATTCTTTCCATGCAATCGGTCTGAAATCGGACGGAGCAATTTTTTTAACTGATGGGAGTTAGGTAAGTACTCGTAGTTATGAGAATAACTCACACTAGTCTAGAGTGATCTATTAACTTGTGTGTTTGTTTATTTGATTGATTGAATTGAATGATTTATACACAAGCTGTTTGTCAAACGTTTCCTTTCACTTAGGTCTGAAAAGTCTCTGGCTCCACATTTTTATGTTTATCAACTTAAATGACTTTCTAAATTAGGACCTTCTATTGACTTTTCGTTACAGGAAAACATTCTGATTAGGAAACCTGCCAATTTCCAAGATTAGGAAAATGTAAATGGTTTTTATTGCTTCATTCAAGTTTGAAAAATAAATCCTTATTGACACATTAAAGCAACTTATATTTTCTTTTTTTTATTCAAATTGGCATGTTTTAGTAGACATTCATGATTAAAAATCAGACATTCCTGTCATCGAGATACATTGAAATTATTATACTATAGCTTTTTTATTTGTATAAAGGTCTCTGAACTGAACGATCCTCATATAATAAAAGCCTTTATTCCGATTTATGCTTACAACAGTATTTACAGCAGTAAGTTCTGGTTATAACTACTGTTGAAGTTCGGAATTTTTATATATAATAATATTTGCATGGACTTAAACTTCTTGTTTGTTTTTAATTATTCAACTATTCCCGGAATTGAGGACATGCCCGGTGGGGACCACGGGACGAACGCCAAAGCTCAAAGTTGAGTTTTCACCAGAGATGCGCGAGGATAAGTTGCGAGAATGGTGTTATAGGAGCCAATGGAGTCCCTTCATTTACATTATCTTCTATCAGATTTTTTTATGTGATAGGTGGCAGATGAGCAGACGTATCACCTTATATGGCCCATGGACACTCGCGACACCAGTAGAGTCACAAATGCGCTGCCAACCTTTAAAACCCTTCCCCCGGATTGGGCCTCCGGTACCCTCACTCACGCAGTGAAACACGGCACAATGCTGCTTCATACCGGTTTTCTTTGAGGCCACTTCACTTCGGTCGAGCCGGTCCATTCATGCCGAAGCGTGACTCTCCCACGGTCAGTGAAGTGATTCCTAAACACATTCCTCCCAACTCATCCCGTCTCATCTCTGTTGGAAACGCAGCCTTGATCTCGCTGTGCGCTTATATTCTTGTCAAACCTAACATCTCGCAATTTCCAGCTTTTTAACTCTCTGTTAGATATGTGTGAGAAAACTAACTTTACGATAGTTTAGCTTGCTTGCGCAATCAAGCGTGTAACACGCAATTTACGAGTAACTACGATTTTCTAGTTGAGGGAGTTCGTTTGAACGGTATAATGCCTAGCGTGTTGCACTTGATAGGGCTTAAGAACTATTACCACTAAACTTACTGATGTGAGACTTATTTCAACTATACTGCAGCCAAATAGATGATCTATATGTACTGTACAGTTTACATACGTACAATTTGCTGACTGCGCGCCCCACATTTTGGTCGCGCGATACAAAACCACATGTTTATCGATTACTGTCCAATTATGAAGTCCTTTTTGACATTTCGAAGAACGTAACTCTGCACGTTTCATATAAATCCAATTGTCTATCTTTTTTCGTATTTGGTAGTAAATCGTCATTTGAAAAAAATACAATTTACAAAAACACCCTACAATAAATTCACAAGCAAAATTATAAATAAGTGAATATTTCACAACATCACAGACATTGATCTGACTCCGCTATAGGTAGTTCAAGTGGTTTATTCCCGCTGTCCACCCTCTGCTTGTCCACCCCGAGTGGACAGTGAAACAGTTGTTAAAAAAATTCCCGCTGTCCACCCCTTCTTGTTTGAAAGAGCGGACAGCGGGATTTTTTTTAAAAATTGTTTCACTGTCCACCCGGGGTGGACAAGCAGAGGGTGGACAGCGGGAATAAACCGCTCAAGTAAGTGAATTATTTATTTATTTATTAACTTCACCTACATGTACATAATCATCAAAGTGATCAATTTTGCGATTGTTTCGATTTAAGTACCATAATTATCTTAAGGGTCACTCGATGTTGAGAAACAGTGTCTTTGTTATGTGTCATCTTTAGTATAATAATAAATCGACTGCTTGAAAATGGATGCAAGTCCATTTAATAGAAGCGGAAAAACAATCCGTAGCCCGCCATCTACCCCTGCGCCCCAGCCCAGAACTGCGCCTGCACCCCAACCCAGAACGCCAGAACAAGCCCCCCCTTAACAGCAGCAGCATCACAGTGACGCTCCACCAGTAATTGGTACCCCCGAGCTCCAGGAATTTATGCAAAAAATTGAGAAGTGTCTGAACGAGGTATGAATCATAGCTTGTGAAGGAAAACTGAACGCGGACCAGAAACTGAGGATAAACAACCTGTGCCGCAACGTTAGCCTGGGCACCTCTCAATTAGTTTTTATTGGTTTAGTAGTCCAATACCAGTCGCTAAATGTACAAGTTCCGCAGTCAACAGTCACCGCTCAACAAAAGCTAAACAAATGCACTAAAAATTAGGGTAAGTACATTTTAGTCTCAAGATTGCTTAACAGATGGCGCTGTGCAAAATGGAATCGCACAAGCGTTTCGTTTTTTCGCACATACATATACCCTGTGAATACTTAACCCACCAGGTAATTGCACCATTGCTAGACACCTCGATATATGATTTATTTATGAATCGAGGCTTTTATTCTTGAAACCTTGTCACCTTGCTATAGGGTTGTACTCTAAAGTGTAAAGCAGTCCAAAACCATAATTATATTCAGAACTTCAAAGAAAAGCAAGATCTCTCGCAACAGTTACACAACTTGAAGCAAGCTATTGCAGTGTCCTCTACTCCAGACCCCAAAATTTCGTTTGCCGACATAGTGAAAAAAGGCGATTACAAATTTATCCAGCCAGTGCAGTTTAGTTCAGTGGCTATTTATCCCTCACTTGATAAAACTAAGTCAAGTGAGGAGACAAAAAACCTTGTGCAAAAAATTATACCCTCATCTTAGCGTGTAATTCACAGTCGCTTAAGAACCCGGGGTACGCTTAGATCATGATCAAGGATTCGTGAAGTTTAGTACTTTTTATATTACAAAGATAATAAACACGAATACACACAACATTCTTTGCAACTCGATGACTTCGACGTAATATTATCTAATATTAAACTATCTATATATCATAATTTTCATAGAAAAATGATTTTTTTATAAAAGAGATTTTGACGACCCGTTTGGATCAGTGGTAGTGAACGCTACCTCTGGTGCAAGGGTCGATCCCGCACAGTATAAACATTATTTTGTGTGCATGAACATGTCTGTTTGTATTGGTCTGGGTGTTTTAGGACAATCATTGAATGTATATACATTCAATGCTTGTGTTAACGATTTGCAAAGACTTAATTGTTCCTACATAAGAAGCAGTTATTAGCGAGATTAAAGCACGCGGATATTTACACAACCGCACGAGTACGACATTTTAGTCCGCTTAGTCCTCAATCTAAACAGAGTAAGTCACTATGCAAATTTAAAAGTTTCAGCAGTCTTAATCCTAGACGACCGCACGTGGAGCGTGTGACCTTCACGACCTGTCTACGTAAGCTTAGCATTGCCTTGATTAAGCGGTTGATCACAAGAGCCAGTCTTGCCTCGTGTCAACGCCGCCGACAAGACGAAGACGATAACTCAGTGTATCACAATATTATCGATAGTTTTTACCATCGATAGTATCGAAAGCTCTGTTTTTATTAATACTGGTGATCGAGACACAGGGATACTCGCGATAGTATCTGAGTATAGATAGTAAATGAATGAATGCTCTGTCAATAAGGTTCTGTAATGGATAGTAGATTGTGATTCAATAGTATATAAATATTATGCTCTTGTCTTTCTTGATCTCGCTCTAAGAATGCCTCCGTCCAAATCCACCTTATGCATACTCAAGCATCGGGGCATAGTCTGGTTTTGTGAGGTTCTTCTCTCGCGGGGATTTTCCCTAACAAAAAGTCGGTCAGAGGCATTCCAAATAAATATAAAATATCTCATCGCATTGGGGAATATGTCGTGGGAACAGCGCGTAGATCCACTCCACAACTCTTCAAAAGTTACAATGCCTGACTAAATACCGTTATAACTATAGACTTGAATGTTCTAATGATTTTATTACATTATTTATCAGTAATAATATCGTTGTGTATTCTATTTTTTCTTAAGTTACCACTAAAGTTAATTTGACGTGTATGAGTACGGCAGTTAACCTAATTTTTAATTGTGTAAACTGATAGTTGGAAATGTCAAGTTCCCATACAATTGGACATTTTGCATCTGCAAAATGCATATAGATACTACGTCTAAGGCAAAATGTATGGGAATAGCACATTGATATCTGTCAGTTTGTTTTGCATAATGAACAGTTTTCCAGTAGGTATATAATAACTTTGAAGTTACTTGCTAGATGGTAGCAGTCTCTGTATATTTCAGATAAAAAAATATTTCGACCAACTGATATCATTATTACAAAAACTCATGATATATCATGTGCTTCCCAATTTATGGGGAAATTTCCCAGTGCTGAGTTTTTCACATTCACCTAATGTTTCAAAGTAACCATATGGTTGGTTACATGGAAAATAACACTTTATACCAACGTCATGTACCTATACCTAAAAAAAGTTTTAAAAAATTCTACCATGGCATTTGGAGATGTTTTTAATTGCTCCCCTTTATAAACTGGACAGTTTGTCATTCAATATTTCTATTGAATTATAATTAGATACAAGGAGTTCATTGTTCATTTTAATTATTCAAAATAAAAAATATATTTTTGAATAAAACCTCTTTTATTCATGAACATGAAATATGACAACACTTTAAACGCCGCGACCAATTGCTGTAATTTTTACATAGATACGGGTAGCGCCATCTGTTATCACTTTAGAGAAACCGACTGACTAATGTCATTGGAAAACTCCTCATTAAAAATCAACGTTTATACATAGAATAATAACAAGACTAGAAACCTTGTCTTCGCCCACTATTTGAAGCAACTCAAATGGAGCCGTACGGCTCCAAACGCTCGGACCGCTCCGCAGTCGTCCATGTCAATGCCTGTCAAAACCATCTCGCGAAAATTAATTTACTATAACGATTTGTGCGGTAAAATTTTGTCACAATGATTCGGACAAGCATAAGAAGTGTAATAACATCACTTTTCACATGAAAGCTTTCAATGTTTCATAGTATATTGTGTTTTATAAGCGAAAAATTCAAACGATTTATTAAAATTCCCAGTGTTACCAGATAATGAAAAAAAAATAATTTCCCCATTTCAACTTTATTGTTTAATTTAATCAGTTGCTCCTGATTTTTACAGCGTGAAGCAGTGTCTCTACTGTGTTTCGCTGCGTGAGTGCGGGTACCGGAACTTTTATGTATGGAAAAATAAATAAGCAAGAATTTTTTTAATAATCATTTCAAGATTTATGTAGGTTAATGTGTTTCTGATAGTACAATACATGGATCCACATTTTACACGAAATTGAAACTCACCATGATAACCCTTAAAATAAGTAGGCAGCTCTTTATTTATTTCTTTCTTATTCATTATTGTATAGTCAAGGCATCACAAATATCAAAACATAACTTAACAACTAATTTTATAATCACAGTTAGGCAGATACTTGTGTGAGCGTTGTTCCAGGTACAATTAAAACAGTACAGTTACTACATTAACCATTTCCCATGTTTTAGGGAAATATATTGTGACTGGTAACATTAATTAGGATTTTTATGTTGATACTACGTACATAGTACCAACTTGAAAAACCATATTTGTGCTTCAAATTTGAGGTGGCAGAAGTAAGGAAACTATCCTTCTAGTCTTGTTATTATTCTATGCGTTTATAGTATTAATACTAGCCCGCGATTTGATAATATGAGTATTTGGAGAGGTCTAGTACATATATTCAGGACTGGACTGGACAGGCTAATGATGATGATGTTGATTGATCAGTGATCAGCATCTATCGATATTCTATCGATAGCGTACCAATATTTGACTATTAGACGGCAACAGAGGAAAATTTCTGGGATAACTTACTTCATACGCCCCCGTTCCCGCAATTGCAATGGAGTGATTATGGATCCCCTCCCTTCCCCCACCACAGCTCGTAACTAACAGACTAAAATAAAAAATAAATTGACTGTACTACGTACGAACATTTTTGGTTAAATATTGTCGCGTGGGGGGCCGCTTTACATATTACATATTAGCATAACGTTTAGTTAATGCACACATTTTATAGGTAGATAGGTAAGGAGCGGTCCCCTGATGCGACAATATTTAAGCAATTAATGTACATACGTAGGACAGTCAACAGCAGTTACAATTTATATTTGGACTAATTTTTAAATTTTTTAGGGGATTTTTAAATTTTTATTTTATTTATTATTTTTCGATTTTTAAAAAGACTCTCTAATTTTTATTTTACTTGAGTACAAAATATCAACTGTTATTTTGTACTCAAGCGGGAACTCCCGCTTTGAGTAGGCACCCCACTCAAGTATATATTATAATTTATTGAAACCTACACGTTTTGGATAGTTTCTGAAACTTGTAACCATGATTCAGTTGGTCTGGTTGCTTTGTTAAAGGGTTGAGAGGGTCAGACGGCAGTGGCTTCATTGTAATTGCCAGACTCCCCAAACCTTAATCATGGTCCAATCGTACCCCGGGCTCCAAAGCGACAGCTTTGAGCGCAACCGGGAATTACACACTTAGATAAGGAGGTGAGGAATGGGGTTTTCTAGCCTCTACTTACTGTCCTACTGAACAGCTAAGCTCACTAAAAATAATAAAATGTTTTACCACTTAAATTGTAGAAAATTCTTTATTCAAATTAAATTTAAGAAGGTAGTTTTTAATAGCTCAGTATTCGAAAACCTCAAGAATTCGAAACCTATACATGTATTGTCAATCCGAATACCGTAGTTGACACTTGATACATGAGCCTGCTATTCGAGTTAGGAGCCCAATTCTCGGAACGTGATATGGATATCGAGTTCGACATATATATGGACATATATATGGAAATCTCCCATTCGACTTCTCAGCAGAGCGATTCTCGTGCAATCGACATTGATCTTCGACATGCGTATGGAGGAATGTATTGAAATCTCTAATTCGACCTTAATGTCGAGTGCACGAGAACAGGCCCTCAGTACTCGAGCCGGCACATCTCTAACCCGGACGTCCAATCGGTGTAGCGTGCGATCGCTCACGATCGCATTAAGCTGTCGCGCGTGTCGCCAGCCCAGGTGTAAATAAATTAACGTCGGTGCGCCAGTTTCCGCCCGCCGGTTCAGCAAAATTTTGATTAGAAGCAGCTCAGTTTATCGAAATTGCGATCGCTTTGTTAATTATTGACTTACACTCGATTGTCGTGTTTGTCATAAATAGGCCAATGCTCATCAACTGTTTTACCTCACACAAAAGTATTAGGATATCGGAATAATTCTCTATTGTCTGTGGTCCTCTCGGCTGGTTCACCTAGGTTTGCAACGGGGAAATATTTTTTACCCTGGTATAACTACCTATAACTATATAACAAGTATAAGTTAAAAATACCAACCATTAAATATTTTACTAAATTTAGTAGATCAAGTACTTATACTATATACTTTGCTAGGTTTTAGTTTGTTTGGTTGGACCTAACGACTAACTTTGGAGAACTCGTCGACTGGCACCGGCGAAGTTAACTATCTTTTAGCGTCCAGTTACGACGTTTAAAGGTAATAGTCTTTTACAATCAGAAGTATTATTTAAAGATAAAATTTTTAACATTATTTCATTTTTTAAATCAAAGGTAAGCCGTCCCGCTCATGTACCTTCAACTATGAAGGCAAACAATATGCTTATAGATTAAAATTACATTTAATTAAATATATTTCACAACTTCACATACATTGATTGATATCCGTAACACAGGTAGGTACATAAGCTACATATCTCGCAAACAGATCAATATAATATTTCATAACATCACATGTTGTGAAATATTTATTTATTTATCGATCTAACTCCGTGATAGGTAGTTCAAACACCTGTGTTAGGGATAGCGGAACTAACAGCGGAAATAAAAATATATACATTTAATACTATTCTTTTGTAAATACATACTTATAATAAATAGAAAGCACTCATACCAATACAAACAGACATGTTCATGCACAAAAATGTTTTCACTGTGCGGGGTTCGAACCCGCAACCCTTGCATTCGAACGTTCACTCCCACTGGTCCTAACGAGTCGTCAAATAGATCACACAAAGGATAGGGAAAAATATGAAAACTTTTTTTGGTATTAATTATTAAAACATCATCATCCTCTCAGCCAATAAACGTCCACTGCCGGACAAATGCCTCCCCCAATGATCTCCTCACACATCGGTCCTGGTGGCTTAATTTGAAGCCATCTGGTATTGAACGAGAATATACCTGTCGCATCCAAACAAAGGAGACACACAGCGCGTGTGAAAGAGGGGGAGTACCCGGTTCGTTCGTAACGTCTGCTTTAAATTAGGCCCTCTGTGCCGCCCGCATCCAAGTGATTACCAGGGCCTTCACGAGATCGTCGGTCCACCTTGTGGGGGGCCTGCCACATAAAACGTAGGGGTCTATATTTATATTTAATTAAAAACTGATCCCACATTGTAAAATATGTTTTATTTATTTTTGCGATGCAGTTTCATTCTTAATACACAGAAAATAAAAAATAAATTAGAAAACTGTGTATAAACGTACAATTTATATTAAACGTACGTACGGATACGAAGGTTTAAAACTCACGGTGAGCGAGCCTGTCTTGCACTTGAGCGTTTTTTTTAAAGAATTTTCAATCTATCTTTCTATTTCACCATGAACTTAGGGCTGGGCGGTAGGTCGTGCAATGCGTTCCCTTTTCTTCTATCCTTTGAAGCTTGCATTAAGCATAAAAAGTAGCCGCACTGTATTCTTAGCCTTGAGTTTCCTTTACAAGGTCACCGCAGCTTCGGATGTATTGTCTTCCTACTAGAAATCTCTGTACTGTAACAATGTTGTGCCAAATTACAATAGAGCCCGCATCCAGGCTGTGGGAGTACTAATTGGACGGGTAAAAGTAATTACGAAGGGAACTAGATAAGTCAAGGGCGTGCCTATCACCTTTATGAATTATTGGTGAAGTGATCCTACCTGCATGTATTTAAACGAAATTCATAAAGTATTTAAAATTTTACTTCAAACACTAATTGTATTCTGCCCCTAGAATAATTCTCCATAGGTTAAAGGTCCCTGTTAGAGGGTTGTTGTTTCTGTAATACCAATTTATTTTTTGTTGCGATTATGTAATTATTCATCATCATCATCATTTCAGCTAATTGACGCCCACTGTTGGCCATAGGCCTCCCCAAATGTTCTTCACATAGATTGGTCCTGAGCCGCCCGATGGATTCCCGCGACCATAGTATTTATTCGCTATGTGTACTGTGCCGTAACCTTCACCAGATCGTTGGTCTACCCTGTCACGGTCTGCTACGGCTGCGACTTCCTGTATATGGCCTCCACTTGAGGACCTTTGCGAGCACAAAGGTCCTCGACGGTCCCGTCTGTTCTTCTCGCTATGTGCCCTGCCCATTGCCACTTGAAGCATGCAATCCTTTTCTATGTGATTATTGGTTACAAATGAACATTTCTTCTATCTTTCTTACTTTTAAGTTTAGGCGGCAGTTCATCATCATCATTTCAGCCAATAAAGGCCAATGTCCACAGACATAGTCCTCCCCCAGTGTTCTCCACACAGACCGGTCCAGTGCCGCCCGCATCCAATAGATTCCCACAAAGTTTTTTTTTTCATGTTGCATCACTAACCTCGCTGTGGCCAATCTACGCAGGACAACAGTGCGTGTGTCTGAAGAGGTACAAGTGGCAGCTTCATTCCCTTAATATCTTCATATTTGGTTGGGATACCGTTACATCCATGTGAAGACCATTCAAACTGACGGATCTACGACCATATTCACGCCCAAAATATACCTAGTGAACATCCCGCGATTGATTAGGTATTTATTATCTACAGGGATAGAGACCCGTACGTTCTTCACTTTCACACTTCCCCACACAATTCAAGGTAACAACACAACAAGGATGGGAAACCATCATGGGTTTCCCCTAGGTCTCCGAAAAAGTGATATACCTACTTGTATACACTACACGATGTATCGGTACCTAAACATTTACATCATATTGTTTTAAACTCTCATGGTAACTTACATTAGAATAGGTAATTATGAGATTTCTAATATTTTCCTTATTTTTGAGTTTCTCCGTGACTGCGACGAAATACCAGAAATTGAAAAATATAATGGCACATGGTAGAAATCTCGTAAAGTAACTGACTTTTAGAAATTTTCATTTCAAAGCTTCCACGTTACTTTTTTGTTTTGTATGGGGAGGCGAAAACAATTTTCGACGTATTTCCAAAAGTCGTAAAACAAAATGGTGTTCATAATGAATGTTAGATGTCGTTGTTGTAAATGTTTTCCGATACATCTTGTATACTTGAATTCAGTCAGGGTCATTTCACTTAGTAATTTTTTCCTTAGTATGGGAAAAATAGTTCAGCGGTTTTCGTTAGATGGAGCTTGTTCGTAGCTGCAAAAAGCAATCGAGCAGATGGTTCGGCGTTTATACGGTAGAACTCACTATGCATTTTTACATCGCGCTAGCAAAGCGTGTTTCCTAAACAATGACCTCAAGCCGTCTGCACAGATTAGCAATTTTAAAAAGTATGAGAAATAAACCAGATATCTAGAAGAAAAAAAATGTTATACAGGGTGTATCTGTGAACATTTACATTCCTCCACCCAAGTGTTCTATCAACCAATCTGAACAACATTGGTTCTATGACTTTTGGAAATTCGCATAAAAAATTTCAACTTTTGATACAAAGTCGGTCACGTGACTTGGTCATTTTGTGTGGGAAGACAAAAAAAATTTCGAGGAATTTCAAAAAGTCATAGAACATATGTTGTCCAGAATGGTTCGTAGAACATGTGGTTAAAGAGATGTAAATGTTCACAGATACACCCTGTATAGCAAGTGCAATTATTTCTGATATTTTATTTAATCGTCTCCCTGACTGTACTTGAAAATGGCCGTAGGTACTACAGATCCGTTGAGTATTGGTTGTCTTCATCTAGATTGTGTTAGCACTGGCTAGCAGACTGATGCCTCTAACTCAGTATATACGAGTTACTCTATGCTTGGATTTTTTTTTTATTTATTTGGCTCCTCAACAATGAGTACACTGTTACATAAAAAACATACAAAAATAATTTAAGACTAAGTGTCACATTACTTAAAGAAGACCACCACATGCACTAATATAGAAGAAAGTAATAATATGAACGAATGGATGCGGCGCCCCGCATTTCACTTTCAAAATATTTTATTTGGAATTTGAGAAAAAAATGCGAACAACTAATGTAATATGGCGGGCCGCTTCAACTCCTCACAGCTAACGCCAAGAACATTTTTTTCAAATTAATGAACTTAAATCTATATCGACGTAGTGGTAGCTAAGTGCACCAAGGTGATGCTTGACGACAAAATTTTGGAAATGGCCAACACTACTTCTGGGGATTTGTCTGAAGGCAGAAAACCGGAGCACTGGATAAAACCTGCCATTGATTGGGTCAACGGAGTCCCAGGGTGCGGCAAGACGACATGGGTCATGTCCCAAATAAACGTCGAAGAGGACATGATTGTCACCACCACCACAGAGGCAGCAAATGACCTCAGAGAGAAGCTGGAATTACGAATTGGAGATAAAGCGAAGAAAAGAGTGAGGACCATGGCATCCCTACTTGTAAATGGTATGAGTAAGGGTGAATCGTGTACACACCTAGTGGTGGACGAAGCCCTTATGAACCATTTCGGATCCATAGTCCTGGCCATCCAAATAGTAAAAGCCAGCAAGGTCACGCTGCTGGGTGACAACAAACAACTCCCTTATATTGACCGCTGCAATCTCTTTTCCCTACACTACAACAGACCAAACAAAATCACCAACATCACAAAGGAGTTGTTGTGCACTTATCGCAACCCACAAGACGTAGCGTATGCCCTTAGAGAAATCTACAGTGGCATATACTCGGCTAACACCCGAACTAAGTCCCTACAGCTGAAACGATTTTCAGATGCGCAGATACCCAAGTCCGAAAGAACCCTGTATCTCGTTCACACCCAGGCCGAGAAAGCTCTCTTAATCAGCCAGGGGTACGGATCAGACGAAGGATCGCGCACTCTGACAATCCACGAAGCCCAGGGACAGACGTTCGAGAACGTTGCGATAGTCAGAACAACTCCCAAACAGTCCCATCTCCTGCAAAGTGTCCCACACGCGGTGGTAGCCATCTCCAGACACACAAGATCATGTGTATATTATACAGATAACGCCACTAACGACGCCACAGCGCGCCTAATATCTATGGCATCGAAGGCTACCATCGAAAAAATAATCGAGTACAACCTCAAAATGGCGATATCCGCCGGGGCGATGACGCGGTTAGGGACAAGCTTGCAAATAAAAGATAAATTACTAACATACCCCTGGACCCTCCTCTGAGGTCCTTAACTACATAAAATCACCATACCCCCTACCCCAAAAAATAATAATAATAATAAGAAGACTAAATTCAACCTGTAAAAAGCAACTCTATTCAAAAAATTTTATTAAAGCCATCAACACTTTTGCTGTACCCGTACTCACATATTCATTCGGAGTCATTAAATGGACCAAAACAGACATAAATAAATTAGAAATTAAAACAAGAACTACATTAACTAAACATAATTATTTACACCCAAAATCAGCAATTGAAAGAAGCAATACAAAAAGAGAAAAGGGGGGAAGAGGACTTATTGATATCTCATTTATGTGGAAGGATCAAATACAACATTTCAGGCGATTCTTTTATGATAAAACTTTTACGAGCACAATTCATTCAACTGTAGTCGAAACTGATGATAACTTTACACCGTTAAACTTGAATAATAAGGATATACAATTTAGTAACAGACAGGAACACGAAAATCTGAAAATGAATTCATGGCGCAGAAAGGAATTGCATGGACGACACATCCACGACCTCGAACAGCCACATATAGACCCTACTGCAAGTAATAAATGGCTGAAGTTAGATTCGCTCTTTCCCAAAACTGAAGGATTCATCATAGCTATTCAGGATCAAGTTATTAACACTAGAAATTACAAGAAATTCATTCTGAAAGACCGCAACCTCATATCAGATAAATGTAGGAAATGTCATAGACAGTCCGAAACCATCCAACACATCACCAGCGCTTGCTCTAGTCTAACACAAACCGATTACACTCACCGGCACAATCAAATCTGTAACATAATTCACCAGAAACTAGCATTAAAACACAAGCTAACCACTGGGATGGCCTTGCCATATTATCAGTAAAACCCAAAACCAGTGCTGGAAAGCAATAGTCACAAGATGTACTACGACCGCGCAATATTAACGGATAGAACCGTTCACAATAATAGACCTGACATTACTTTAATTGACAAGAAAAAGAATACAGTTTATTTAATAGATATATCGATACCAAACACACATAATCTACATAAAACCATAACAGATAAAATACACAAATACACAGAGTTAAAAGAAGAAATAGTAAAAATTTGGAAAATGAATAAGGTATACATCGTGCCGCTGGTGCTCTCTAGCACTGGAGTAATCCCCAAGCATTTGTTGGCGTCCCTAAGAAATCTAGACTTACCTGAAAGCACTTACATGACGATGCAGAAAGCCGCCATTCTCAATACCTGCCGTATTGTTCGAAAGTTTCTTCAGGATGATAGCTAACCAATAAACCATTCTACAGTGGAAACTGGGACTCACTTGGTCTTGGCCCGTGAGCCCAGTCAAAATACCGAAATATTTTGAACAATGTTTCGAGAAAGAAAAATTCTCAACAAAAATAATAATAATGACAGTACATTTTATTAACATTAACCATGCACGACTGCCTAAAATTAAGATTGTTATTGTAATTTAATTGAGTTTAATTTTATCGCGGAGCAAATATCAAAAATAATTTGTAACACTTTAAAAACAAGCACAATAAAGGCACGGAACCAGTGTCCGTGGAATTTCATTAGAATAAAAAAAAAACAAATCTATATCGACTTCAAAATAATTATAAAAAGTATACATTCGAGATAATGCTGAGTGTTTTCTAAGATTAGTACGACATTTAGGATTCCCACTTAGTACTTATAAATAGTGGTGGTCGTTATTACAATATCAGATAACATAATGAATTATTTCGCCGCAATGAACAACACATTATTCATCATCAGCCCATTTAAGCCCCCACTGCTGGGGCACGGGCCTTCCTCAATCACATGAGGGGTAATTGCCATACACACCACGCTTGGCAGACGGGTTGGCGAGGGTTTTGATATAAATGCAGAGTTTTCCTTCTCTGGGTGCTGATGATCATGCCAGCAGCTTTACCTTAGTCGCCTTTTACGACACCTCGGTAAGAGTGAGGGTGGCCTGTTCTACTCTGCCGGGGAACACATTATTGCGCAGCTGATTAAAATGTTATCCTGTTATTCTGCTGTTGCCGCTGTTGCTCTTTGACAAAGGAACGTACGCTGCCTGCTGGGCGCGATCAGACGCGCTATTGCCGCTCTTTGCTTAGCCTACGCGATCGGTATGAGCGAGAGAAAGCATATGTTGCTGTTCTAGTTGATCTTATAAGCAGACGCTTATAAGATTATAAGTAAAATAACTGACTTTTAGAAATTTTCATTTGAAAGCTTCCACGTTACTTTTTTGTTTTGTATGGGGAGGCGAAAACAAATTTCGACGAATTTCCAAAAGTTGTAAAACAAAATGGAGTTCATAATGGATGTTAGAAGTCGTTGTTGTTTACAACAACGAATTGTTTACCGATACATCTTGTATACTTGAACTCAGTCAGGGTCATTTCACTTAGTATTTTTTTCCTTAGTACCTATGGGAAAAATAGTTCAGCGGTTTTCGTTAGATGGAGCTTCTTCGTAGCGTTGATCTAATAAGCGTCTAACTTAATCTAATCATCGAAATAAAGTTCATATTTGTTTGTTTTACTTTTTTTCCGTAAACAACGTTACTTCAAAATTTTATAAATATTGTGCTTTGTTTCAATACTATTGGGTACCCTGTCAAAAAATTGTAGGAAAATTCATTAATCGTCACGAAATACCGTTAACAAACTAATAATGAAACTACATGCATTGCTCTGTAATTTCCTCAACAACAATAATTGGCAAAACAGCAAAATAACAGGATAACATGATGACAATTTACAATAACAGCTGTTTGAAAATAACACAACAGTGTTGTTCATTATTACAAAACAGAAAATTTTACTATACTTCTCTATCATTCTCAAATCATGAAGTTCACTCACGGCATTATATGCGGAATGAAGTTTTGTCATTAAGTCGAAGGTAGCCCTAACTAGCAACATCAATCGATTTAAATTGTTAGCTACTAAACCGGATCTATTGTAAACAATTTCGGAACGGGGTCTCTAAGTTGTGAAGCGTGAAGAAAAATTTGTTCACGCCAAAAGCGGCGACTTTTGGCGGTAATCCGAAATTCGAGTACAAAAGCAGCCCAAACAGTTAACTAATAGTATTAAATAAATAGTATAGGTGTTTGCCGAGAGGTTCTAACCCCGAAATTGTTTAAAATAGATCCAGTTTAGTAGCTAAAAATTAAAATCGATTGGCGTCGCTAGTGTGCCCTACCCGTCACCTTAAGGCGCTACGCTGTGAAACTAGCGCCGCGAATATATTTATTTAGATTGTGTCGATTGAATGAGAGATTCTTTAAAAAATATATCTTGTACTTAATTAATAGCACTCACACTTTGGGTCGCTACGCCAACCTAGTTAGTTAGTTAAGTAATACCTGTGGTACATATCATACTTAGAGAAAATTATTAACAGCTTTTAAGACAAACTTCGCCGGTTGGTCCCCGGCAGAGTAGAATAGGCCACCCTCACTCTTACCGAGGTGTCGTAAAAGGCGACTAAGGTAAAGCTGCTGGCATGATCATCAGCACCCAGAGAAGGAAAACTCTGCATTTATATCAAAACCCTCGCCAACCCGTCTGCCAAGCGTGGTGAGTATGGCAATTACCGCTCATGTGATTAAGGGAGGCCCGTGCCCCAGCAGTGGGGACTTAAATGGGCTGATGATGATGATGATGATGAAGACAAACTTATGTAACATTTTATCCCACAAATAACAACCATCTTCATAATTCCTAAGAGTGGCCATAAACTTATGTAACATTTTATCCCACAAATAACAATCATCTTCATAATTCCTAAGAGTGGCCATTTTTAGCTTATTGTTACTTAACGTGAGTAAAAATTTTTGCTATGCGACTCATAAATTAATTATTCTTTCCTTGAAAGTCCTCCTTAATAAATCAAGATGTACTTTTGAAAGAATCTCTTATAATCGCCACGGTCAATATAAATCTACTGGCGGTGCTAGTTCGTCGATGTAGCGCTATAGGGTGAAGATATTAAAGTGGGTCAAGATCTCGGGCCTCGGAATGCTTCATAAGATTGCATTTGGAATATCACGCATTGTGTAAGGCACACGGCTTAGTCAAATAGCAATCCTTAAATTACATTTCTGACCAACAAGTATTAGTTACAATGCTAATGAAGTCTGTACTCGACCTTTACGACCAAGGTAGACGATAGTAAACTGCAGGAAGAACCGGATTTTCATCCTATTCACACGCTCTGTGCGTATTTGTGTAAGAAAGGGACGGGGATACAAATTTCTTCGTACATTCGTTTGCAGAGTAGGTGATCCGTAGCATAAAAAGCATGCGAAATAAACTTGGGTAAATCGAAATAAAAACTTCTAATTGAATATAAAATAGTTACAGTGAATAATCTACATCTGGGTAAGCTCGCTCCATCGTAGGCTTTTTCTCAACTCTTTGAGTTTAGTGCAAACAGATAAGCAAGCAACGTGTAATTAGCATGAAAATAAGTAGATGTAATTTGCATGAAAACAAGCATATGTCATTGGCATTTAACCAAGCATGAAAAGAAGCATGTTTAATTAACATGAAATATGTAATTGAGAATGAAATAATTAGAGTGAATAGTCTACATCTGGGTGAGTTTGCTACATCGGCATCGTGGGCTTTTTCTTAACTCTTTGAGTGCAATATAAATGAGAAAACCAGTAAGAATAGCATAAATAAACCCTCTGTGAAATGAAAATTAGCATGAAAATAAGTAGGTGTAATTAGCACGAAAACAGGCATGTGCAATTGGCATGAGAACAGCATGTGTCACAAACATGAAAATAAGCATGCATATTTAGCATAAAAATAAGTATAAGTAATTAGCATGAAAATCAGCACGTGTTAATAGAAAAAGAGCTAGTAGAGACTGTGACAACATGGGGTGGCTTTGCCGAGTTTTAGTGAGACAACAAATTACTGTATTTTTTTATGTTATGTGATAGGTGGCAGACGAGCAGACGGATCATCTGATGGTAAGCGAATGCCGCTGCCCATGGACAACCGCAACACCAGTGGAGTCACAAGTGCGCTGCCCCTTTATCCCGGATTGGGCCTCCGTTACCCTCACTCACGCGAAACACTTCAGAGACGCTGCTTCACCACAGTTGTCGATGAGGCCGTGGGATCACTCCGGTCAAGCCGCCGGTTCATGCCAAAGTGTGGCTCTACCTCGGTGATTGACCTTGAGATGGGTCTGTTAGGGATACTGTGGCATTTAAAAATGGCCCTTTGTAGTAACTAGAGCTTTTAATTAGAACTATTTTTCTGTCCTTTGTCTTCCTTTTCCATTAATAAGACAGTCGAATTAGGTCTACAAAGCAGAAATAGTCGTTTGTTTTCTCAATAAAAAATGTATGGATAAATAAAGTTGACAACCCGAACATGAAATTCGGTAAACAATTCAATGTAAAAAATATTAATGAAACAAAGGCGAATGACCGAATTATAGGTACTGCGAAAGTAGCAAAAATATTGCAAAAGCAAGTAGTAAATTTGTGTTGACCATATAAACAAGAAAGAAATTATCATCTTATAGCAATGAATGTATGAAACATTACATTATTCTGAATTTCAATTTCATAAAGCAACAAAGATATAATACAAATTCAATGTAAGAATTTCTGAATTGACTAGTTATTGCGCATGGTGTCTAGCTGTTCAGTTAACACAAAGGAAAAACTCGATCGATTCCTGTGGTCAAGATTTAGGGAAGTCAATTTCTGTACCAACTTCTGTTCAAATGTACACAGACGTTTATCGGTCGTATCTACCCAGTCATTTTAGCCCAAGTGTGGTGGCCCAATCTTCTCTACGTCTATTCTAACTGCCCAGTGACTGTGGTTGAATCAAACGTACGTGTTACATGCTTGGCCTTAGCACCAGGTGAACCGCTGTGAACCTGACGTTACGGCGGAATAGAAGTTCTCTTTCACACGCGCTGAGTGCCTCCTTTGTGTAGATGTGACAGGTATATTCTCATTCGTTACGGGACGGGTTCACTGTAAAACCAACAATAGCGATTATTTCAAGCCATATCAGCCCAGTTTGCTAGTTGTGTCAGTGTCAATTAAAAGCCCGTAGAGAAAAATGAGCTAAGAAACAGTTCAACAATCGTTCTTATTCGAAATTTTTATTTTCTCACAAGATTGTCACAATCATACTTTATTAAATATTACTTTCACGTAAAAAACATTAAGTCGGTAACGAAATGGAAGTTAAAAGATAATAATTCGATTTCGCTTCCAGAAATTTACAAACAAGTAATAAATATAAAGTAGTACAAACAGAATATGAAAAATCAATTAACTTTTTCGTATAAATAAAGCGAAAGATAGATTCAAATAGACGGGGTTGTATTTGCATAAAATTATTTTGTGGGTGGTGGTGCTCCGAGCCGCCCGCCTTGGATGAATGTTCGCGGCAAAATATTTACAATCAAACACAATGAGCGGGCTAAATTACCTGCACGTTTGAATGAGTCTGCTGCCACACTGCCGACCTGGCTACTCGCGAATAAAATGAGTCGAGGCGCACAGATCAACGCCCGTATTTTGCAACGATCTACCGTAAGCTATGGAAACTCTTCCCTCTTATTACAAAATGCGATCTAAATATAGTTCTCGAAAAAAATACAGTCCAACCCTTTTTAACATGGCGTATTTGGATGGCATGGTAGTACGGCAATAGCATTAGTTCGCGTTTTGTAATAAAGTGGTTCGTTACTGCCCTCATGATACGAAACCAAATCAAAACCCTACCCTACCTACTTCAAATCATTTCACCATGCATTGGCTCCAGTTTTAACACAACGCCCTCTAATAATCTTTGCGACACCAATTTTGTTTAGTGCGTACAGAAAGGGGCTCCTATTACAAGTTGGGCACTCTCGAACTTAATGAGCACGCCACACGCCTTTAGATATGATTTTCCTTTTCATCAACATTATCAATTTGCTGCCCACTGGCCGCTTGATTGAAACACCCTATGTAAATGTCGGATTGCTACTGTTGGCTATTCTCTTAGGCAATTCGAGATTTATCGTCCATTTGGACTGTTATATCTGAGCGTTATTATGAATTGCTGTTAATATGTAATTATAATATTTTAAACTTGCGCGTTGCATTATACAAATAATTAATGTACACGCGAACCGTCAACCTGTAACTGTGAGTATGTATATGCTACTATGAGTATGTACCTTCATATGAAAATAACCGCGTTTTGTCCCGTGTACATTAATTATTAATATGTAAGTATTTCGTTGTAATTGTAATTGTTTAGATGTGCTCACCTCATTATTAAAATGATTTTTATTAGCAATAAAAATATCAAGTTTTGTTTGATAGGGAATGATTAAATTATTTTGTATCAGATCTAATAATAAATATCTATTTGTTTAGTGTTTAACATTTACCACGATTTTCTTCAGCGAGCATTTCTCTGCAGTATGTGGGATGGATGATCTAGCTAGAGGGAGAAAGAGGATGGCGGATGAAGACTTGTATAATTGTTTGTAAGTGGAATGCAAATGAATAACGTTTGCATTGTAAATAAAACTATGATTGAACGATATAGTTAAATAAATCCACCCATAAAGTTGTCAGAACTTTATTTTCGATTTCATCGTGCGAGTAACGCCGACAGATACGCGGCCTCTGTACCGCCGCTACTCTCTATACATAGCTCCGCGGCTCCGCGCCGCAGCATGTTATGAGACTTATGAGCACCGCGGAAAATGTTACTGCTATTGTTCTTTCCAAAAGAACATGCATAGCTAGTCTTTTTCAATAAGGGGGCTATTATGAACTCGCTAGGAAAGCACCAGAAAATTATGCGGCAAATTGGAAAAATCTTGGCGTTAATAAAACATGAGCAGAGGAGAGAAGTCTTTGCGTCCCAGAGTCAAGATGAAGCGTTTAGTGTTTGCCGCTCAATAAGGCTCCTGAGGATCTGAGCGTCGTCATTGCGAGCGGAAGGAGGCAGCCGGGCCCCGGTCGATAGGCAGTAAGGCGCGTGCGCGAGTCTCTGCCGCTACGGGGGCTGTCGCGACCGCCAGTTCGCCGGCAGGCTGTATCGCGGCCGCCGGCACGACGTCCGCCTCGGGCGCCGGGACGCTACGCTAACATGCATACGCGTAATCCTCGTGGCGTGCATAACTTCGCGCTCGTGTTTGCTCTCGCGATCGCTTGGTTGCCTCACTCCGACCATGCCGCGTGAGTATTATATTTTTAAAACTAATTTTAACAACTTTTAAACAAAGTTTTGTGTAGTTGAAGAGGATGGGTCTTCAAACCTCGCGCGCGTCTCACGCATCCGTGAAGCCATAGCGTGCGTGTAAATCTCTAAAGCCCCGAGTTCACATTGTCCAATGGATTTGATTTGTTCACTACACGACCTAAGAATGTGTTTTATACAAGTTTCAAGCGTCAAAAAGGACTTTAGCAAAGTTTAAAAAGTTTGTAATTTCGATGTTTACAGTTTATGGTGTAGTAAATAATTTTATTGGACCAGTATTGGATTCGAGACAATTATTTAAATAATTTTATAGTAGGTTATACTTTCGTTTTTAATTAAAAAGCTGTTTATTTGATTTTATAATATTTTTAATTTTATTTAAAGGAATATGCATTTTTATGTAACAAATGCATGGGATTATGACAAATACTATGTGTTTTAGTGTTTGCGCATATATTTTTGCCCCCGTTGTAGATATTTTATCGATAATACAAAAATGAACTCCCAGAGTCAAATCAGAGATTCGGGGCTCTGATTCTTTTCTGCCAGAAAATGTCTACCTAACAGAGCAACAGAGAAGGCAGATGTCTGAATAAAAAGAAAGACAGAGAAAGCGGGATGACCTTTTGGGTAGGAGAAAATGAAAATTTTACTACGGGGAGATAATGTGGTTAACGAGTGTTCATATTTAATAATAATATTACAGCAAATTTTCAAAGAAACAAATAATAAATATGTTGGTTGTCAAGACTTATTGCTTCTTAGGTCACTTACCTTTCCCAGATAGCAGTGCCTGAATTTTTGGATTCTACCCATATTTTTGCCTTAGACATCATCTTTAGCATTTATTTTAATTTTTGTTCAGTTGACTTACCTAATTTGCCTTAATATATCTTAAAATTTAGCATAGCCATACCAAAACCGCTTTCCGCTACTTTTGGTAGAACTGAAAACTGTAAAAAAGCTTTTATGAAAAATATAAAATTGATGTTTGACATGTAAAACTAATAGTTAATGAAGATATGGTTATTGTTGACAAAGTATTTCAGTGATTTTATAAGAAAATAACCTAATACAGAGCGCAATCGTAGAGTTTTAGTGATATCTTAACGTCTCGTTTGACCAAGCGAGCAATCGATGCCAACTCAGATGGCTGCGTAACCTTAAATGTCGTGATCATGAATTAAAAGTATTAAGAAATCCGCTTTTCGAGATTGTTTTGTGTTATTAGTATATTTCTTAGTGTTATTTTCATAGGAACGTAATATCTCAAAGTATTTCTCAGCCTACATTTGGAGGTTAAAGAATATAAGCTCGCTTCTTGTACCATAGCGTGATCGGTGGAGGTTATATTAAATTGAAGTAAAATTTAACGAAACTGGCACGTAATAAAAATATGTTTGTATTGGCAGGTAGTTTGTAAAGTGGTTAAGTTTAATTACTTTTATTAGCATGAGGTGTTTTATATAACTCTTACACTTAGGCATTGACTGACATTTTGGCATTCGAAAATTCGCATAATGACTGTAAGATCTACTGTTTGTGTTCGTACCTTCCTAGTGATTCCTAAACCTATATCTTACCGTATTGTATTTAGACTATCTGCGTGGCTATGACGCAAAAGTATTTAGATAAGTTATTACTTGTAGTTAGTACATTTATCGTATGGAGATATGAAACAAACTTTTTTATTTTGATTCCCTCATCAATTCACTCATATGCATAAAATCAGGAAAATCTTGTCCTAAAAGCCTCAATGTTTACAAATTACACGAAGAAAAGGTAAATATATGGAAACTATGGTTTCCGAGTCGGCTCGTGACATTGAAAACCTATTTTCCTTTCCATTTCTATCAGCACTTAAACTGGCAGATAAAGGCTATTCAATCTTTGATGTTTTTTTATGTCACAAATAAACTATTTTAAACGTTCTGAGAACGAAAGGTGGAATAGATAACAACGGTCACTTTATGTTATGTTGCAAAAATGTTATTTGTATTGGTAGTTAATGCTTTTGAGTATTGTGCGATTTACTTAAAAATAAACCAGGCCAAATTTTAGAGTAATTTCTTAACAGATTAGTTTACTTGTGAATAGGTGTACATGTTGATGATCATCATCATCAACGAACGAGCTCCAATCGAAATTATTAAATTAAATATCATCATCATCATTTCAGCCAATAGATGTCCACTGCTGGACATAGTCCTCCCCCAATGTTCTCCACTCAGATCGGTGCCGCCCGCATCTAATGGATTCCCGCGATCTTCATCAGATCGTCGGTCCACTTTGTTAAAGAATTAAAGATTAACTTTATTTGTGGTAGGGATGGTAACTAAATTTTTAAATAATTCTCAGGCTATTTTGGATTTTGGTTTATATTTGGTATATACGACGGCAGGGCTAGGCTCGCGTGGGGGGTATGCAGTCAGATAGTCTCGTATGATTAGGGTGTGACAGGGTTAGGCGCGTCGCGTCGAAATACCCTGACCGTTGGCCGCATTATATTTACGTATTAGGTACCGTGTCGATGCCCGCACTTTGCCTTGATCAAGCTTCCGTTTTTTATTGTTTCTATCTTTAACCAAGCGGTGCGTTTCAAAGTAGTCTGGTAGTGTTTAGGTCTCCTCTACTCTTAGCGTACTGGAAGTTGTAGACGAGTACATCTACCTTGGACAAAAAGTCCAGCTTGGTAAGTCCAACT